>CM053787.1:389898037-390498037 GCA_028749045.1 Cupressus sempervirens | reverse complement strand
TTCTCATGAAACATTTTCTATCAGATCTACATTTTTTTTTAAACAAATTACATATTCTTGAGGATGACTCTCTCCTCTAGAGGTGTGCATAAATTTATTTATTTTTTGAACATGATTTACTATTTTTTTTTTTTTTGAATTAACCTCTTGAATCTTAAAATACCTACTTGTAATATTTTAAAAGTATAACATATTACAACTACTCAAAATACTATAAAATTTATATGAATATAATCTTGACTTCAAGATCTATAAAAGCATATTTTTAGTTTTTGAAGACACTTCATTTTTAATGGACAAATTAGTCTTGAAAATGAAAAGTTTAAAGAACTATATTTTTTGCTTATGTGGCTGCCGCTTAGGATGCCACATAGATAGTTATGGTCAAAACTCTTTCAACCAGAACCATTTTAGTCATAACCCTTGTCAAACCAACCCAACCACTAGTAGCCACATTGGTGGTTTCATATAATTTTTTATTTTTTTCATTTTATAATAAATATAGTAAATAAAAAATGTAAAGGAGCATTTTTCAAAAATAAGTATTTTTTGAAGTTGTATTTATCAATTGTTTCGTGGAGTTTAATGATAACTACAAAGGATCATCAATAAGTTATATTTTTTTCACCTAGTTATTTTTATACTCTATATTGAAGCATTGAATTATATTTCTAGTGGAATCTAAATTAAAATATTTTTCTGTAGATCAAAGTATTCAATGGTTAATATAAAGGTTAGATCAAGGAAATATGATAGAATAAGCGATGACAAAATGAAAGGTCATACAAAACATAATCAAAACCAACCTACTGAAGTTCATGTAGAAGATGAGATTCATGAAGAGGACGTGATTAATGAAGAGGATGAGATTCAAGAAGATGAACAAATTGGTAGTTCTAATGATAGAAACAAATTATTAGGTGCGGAAAATTTGATGGATTTGGATTAGGAAAGTCCATTTCCATCTAAACATATGGTAAATGAGAACACTATTAAAAAACATTGCCAAGACATGTTGGATGAATATTTCAAAAATAAAAGTATATTTGGAAAGGCACAATTATTTGTCAAGTCATTTAGGAGAAAAGATATGGGGCCTACTTTGGAGTTGTTGGGTATTGATAATAGGAAAAACCATGCACATAATGTTAATAAAATAATAGTTGAAAATTTGTAAACTACTTATAACAAAATTGACAACACAACTTGAGGAGGCGACTTGAGCACTACACATAGAGCGTTGATAACTACTATATCTATTAGAAAGTTGACACATAGAAAACAAGTATGAACAATTTTTTATTTACTACATATATCTAGAAGAATTGTTTAAAGATAGATTAGGAGGAGAAATATGCCAGATGAAAAGATTGAGAATAATTGGGTGAATATTTGTAGAGTTCCTTGAAAAGATAGAATATTTGAAGATGTAAAAAGACAGGTTATTGAATTTTGGACCACATCCTCTTGTGTTTCTTCCAATAGACATGATACTATATAAATTAAAGATTAAGAGATAGAGGCAAAAATTGAACATCAAAAACATTTTATAGATATAACACAAATTGAATTATCTCAAATATTCAAGCAAGAATTTTCAAATCTGAAAATGTGTCAAAGAATGTTTGATCTAGCCTGTGTCATTCCTTTTTACACATAAATAAGATATGTGAAGCTTGTTGTTGTCAAAACCATGTTGAATTTTCTCTGTACTTGTAATCATATTAAAAAGTTATGGTAGTATGATACAATTTGTGAAGTCTATATTATGTGATAAATTAGAAGATTTATATGAGTTCAAAGTAAAATGCATCAAAAGTCAATGTGAAGATTGTGGAGATTTATGTAAATTTCTGCTGCAAATTGAGAATATTAATGAATCGACACTAGTTTCATGGATGAGATATGAATATGAGACATACCAAAATAAGACAGGAGTTGAATCCAAAAAAATTGTATTGAAGGAGAGTGAATTGCAGTATGATGAGTTTATGACCAAGTTTCATATATTGATGTATCCACATATCCAACATTGTCATGGTGCACGATGGAAACCTAAATAGTTTTGTGATTCCAAAAAATATTTTCCACCTAGTTGTATTCTTTCAATTGTAAATTTCCTTGAGAAATATACATTTTCACCTCAAATAGAGCTTCAAGGGCAACATTATCATTCTGAACAAGCTACAATATTTGTGCAAGTGACTTGTAGATATGCACAATTTGAGGTGGATGAGATATAAAGTTCAGATGAAAATGAACACATTATCATCAAGGAGGTTCATTTCTATATTAGTGATGGTAGAGTTCATGATAGGAGTTATGTGGCTCATTATTTTGTAATGTTCTTTGAAGATCTTAGAAATCATGGAATAAATATTTCAGAGCATCAAATCTAGTCTGATGGTTGTGTAGGTTAGTGTACATTTGTACATTTTCATTTAACTTTATTTAACTTATATTGATTTGTACATGTATTTCAATTTGATGTATAATTGTTTTTAATCTCATTTAATGTTCATAGGACAATATAAATTTGCAAAAGAATTTAATTGGTTAGCCATACAACATGCTAGAAGAAATATTAGGTTTTTGTGGAACTTCTTTGAAAGTGGCCATGGGAAAGGGGAGCATGCATAAAGCATGCACTTTGATAACATGAGCTTGCAAGTACATATTCATTTAGTGTATTCTTGATACCTTAGTAGATAATGTAGAAAATGTAGACTATTATCTTCTAAGATGCACAAAAGAAAAACACAAATTTCTAGAGGGAATTATAGATGCCGATGGACAATCATATCCAATTAGATCAGTTATTCAACAAACAAGGATAACTAATAGTGGTATTGAATTTATTGAATACATGACTAGAGAAAAAAAATAACATTTGACACAATACAAAGAAGAGGATGTCACGAAAATCAAAATTGGAAACTATCTATTGAAGAATATGAAAAACTTCTAGATATAATAAAAAAATAGAGAGGATCCTAACAATATAATGTTTGTGTTTGTTTGATGTTTTATAATATTTTCTTCTATCTTGGCTAGTTGTATGGTGTTGAGGCACATTTTCTTGTGGGCTTTCTTTTCTTATCTACTAGTTACTTTGTAAAAGGTTTCGGGTCCTTTCAAAACCTAGTTTTACATAATAAAAAAAATACAATGTCTGTCGAGCTCTAGTTCAACTATTTGTACTTATTTTCTATAGATCTCATACTTTCATATTTACTATACACATGATTTTGGATATATATTTTATAAATTTGTATACATTGGATCATGGATCTTGGATATATACTAAATTATTCATGTGTTGTTATTTATATTTTGTGTTGTGCGTTATTGTTGCCTCACTTTTCACCATGTACCAATTTTGCAAAGTGGAGATTAGCTTGTATTGTTTTTAGTTTAGTCGAGTCGGTTGCCTCTTTTCCTTCCTCAAGTAATAAGTATCTCCATCGAGTTTTTATCTTTCCCATGAGTCTTTGGGGTAGTTTAGGACCTTTCTAGATGGAAATTCTTAAATTATTTTACTTCAGATGAACTTACTCACAAGTTATTTTGTTCTGAACTTATAGAAAGTTGGACTAGCGAAAAATCCAATTTCATCTTCTTCTTGGTGAGTTTCGCACCTCGAAGGTGAAACTCTGCCAAGATTCCCAAATGCGATTCTCGAGATTAAATGAAGAGAAGAAAATCATGTTATGGATGGATCATTCAAGTGTTGCCATGTTTTTGCTATGAGAACATTTCAAAACTCACTAAGATGATTAAAAAGGCCATCGGCAAAAAACTTAGAAACAACTTCTCCTCGACAGGTTTCTCACCAAGAAGTCAGTTTTCTAAAAAGGTGTTTGTAAAAGAATAAAGTGAGCCAGTGGGTCCCACCTTTCACTTGCAAAGTCAACTTTATATTTTTTGAAGGCTTAAAGTAAAGTGATTAGGGCAGAGAAGGTAAAACAAAGGGCATCGGCAAAAAACTCAGAAACAACTTCTCCTCTGTATGGTTTCTACCCTTGAAGGCAGTTTTTCACATCCAACAGAAGATCACTCTTGCAAGCATGGTTATTTGATGAATCGATTATAGGAAGCTTAAAAAGGGTAAGGGAAGCATGAGGTATTCTATTCAAATTATGGCCGAGATGAATTTTACTCACAGAGTACTCCATTCGTATTTCTCTGCAGCTTGGTGTAAAATGGGAAAGTAAGCCGTAATAAAGGAAAATAACCGTTGGGCCAACGAAAATAGTGAAAAGACAAGAAAGAGTCTATTGTAACCTCCACATTTACTAATCTAATGGATTTATCATTCAATTCATTTGTGTGGTGTAGATTTTAAAGATTAATGGGTGGATTGGAGTTTCTATATAGACATGAACATAATGGATTTTCAAACTACTGCTTACTCATTTTAACTATTATGCTATTAAATTGATTATTGAAATCCCCACAGTTACAAAGTTCTACTCTCTATCTTATTTCAAGTTTTAATATTTACAATTATCTCTACCTCAATCAAAATGGCAACAAGATTTGCTGGATTTGATGGATTGGGTGGAATCAAGTACACATGGCAGAATATCATAGACACTTCACTCTGTTTCTTTGACATGAAAGATTTCCAAAGAAGGTTGAGGGCAGAACTAGTTCATCCCATAACGAAGAAACTCTAAAGAAGTGGACTAGTAGAAGCAGTAGGATTTCCCATAGCAGTGCAAGCTTTAGAGCTGATTATTGAATGTATCAATCACTATAACCTAGATACGAAGAAAATATTACTGCCTGATCAAACAGTGTTAATCTCAATTGATAGGCAAGTAGTAGTCAATTGCTTGTGAATTCTAGAAAAAGAGGATTTCTCTGAATTAATAATTGGAGGAGCTATGTTTGAATTCTCTCTGAAGAAGATGGTGTGGTGAAAGGAGATCATGAGTTCTTGGTTCCAAAAGCCAAGAGGAGCCAAAATTAAAGTTCCTAAAACCCTTTTTGGCAATGATCTCAAGCCTGAGATTGTGGACATTCTAGTTCTTTTCCATCGATTGAACGGTGAGGTCAAAGGCCTTAATTTTTTAGAACAATACTTCTTTTTAGTGCAAATTATCTGCTCGGATGCACAATATGTTGACTGGGTGTATGAGGTAAGTGAGCATCTGTATTGAGCTCTACGTGCAACCAAGTTCTACAATTCATTTTATATGTCTTCTTTCTTGATATATATGTTGGCTTCCCTACAATTATGGCTGGGCCTTCCCAGAAAAAGGAATTTTCCAAATGATGTAAAGAGTTATGAGATTTATCCATGCTTGCAGTTCCAGAATAGTTATGTAGAGTATATTAGAGTTAATGATGCATTTATAATGAGGCTTTGCAGGGAACTCTAAGGGTGCCCAGAGAGGCGATTTAGCCCAGAAGCGATGGCAGCCATTGATCGGTTGGGTAGTTATTTCACCCAATTCTCATCATTTTCATATTTGTGTCTTGCAGCTTTCAATGGATTTCCCCTAAAGTTGCCCAGATATCTGGATGGAATGATCATGCTTATTGAGATCATGAGACAAGAAATCCAGGTGAATGTGTTGAGCGTCAGTTTCAAGAAAAAGGGATATGAATTTCCCATAAAATTTGGAGCATACAGTTGTGAGTCTCGATCAGATGTGAAGAACATACTCAAAGCATTCGAGAACAAATACAGACTGGAGGAGTATGAAGTGATAAGGCCCATGTTTGATCCAAATGGGTATGCTAGAGATGTGCTTCAAATTGGAAGTGTCATCAAACATGTAACTACTATAGAAGATTACTGGGCTGATTGCAGAGATGAGCTAGAGAGCCAAGACTGTGCCTTTGCTAGACTCACAATAGAACAAATAAAGACATATGGCATTAAATTAGAGGTGGAAGGGCTAGAGGATGATGGGAAAAATATGTATAGTATTACACATTTGACCAAATTGAGAAATACTCCAATCAGCTCTGAGCCATATGTCGATGTGGAGGAAGACCTTGATGTTATGATGGCCCAGATTACCAAAAGAACTGGGAAATGGGTTGAGTGGACAGAAAAAAAGGGTTGGAGTAGGAGCAAGACTACTCAAGCTTCACCAGCTACTGCTACTGCCACTTCTTCTCAAAGTGCCACACCTAGTGCTACAACTTTAGTTACTCAAGGACCTGCTCAATCTGTAGGAGGAGGTGACCAACCCCCAAAGAAGAAAACTTCAATAGCTCCAACTTGCCAAGGTGGTCCTCTACCAGTTATTGGAGCCCAAGCTAGCACCAAAGAAAAGAGGATTGAAGAGCTGAAAGATGGTGTTACTACTCTAGTTTCAACTCCTCATATGGCTACTCTAGTTTCACCTCCTCATGTGGCTGCTACTCCATCTCCTCATCATAGCCCTGGTCCATCTGCAAGTGCTCCTCTTTTGAAGCCGATTGGTTCCCCCATTCAGATATTAGAGATTGGGGATGAACAAAGTAGTAGCAGCAAATCCACTGAATCTAATGAAGCTGCAAGGAAAACTCAAGAGCAAGAGAAAGTCCTAAGTTCTTATAGGCTTCTATTTTAGGATCCTAATAATCCTTTTTCTGCTACTTCAGTGCCAGTGACTCTAGTGAGGAAGAAGATGTTCAGTAAAGAATCACTTGGGGTTGCTTCTAAAGTAATTAGTATAGAATCCTAGCTAGAAGATACTCTAGAAAGGAAGAGAAAGAGGAAAGAGGAGAGTATCCCTACAAAGGATACTGTGTCTCAAGCAATTTTCTTTGGATTTATAGTAGTGAAACTAAGAAGCAGAAAACTTTATCAATACTTGGGCGAGATCCAAAAATAGGACACTTAACAATGGAGGTAGCAAAGCCAAATAAAGTAGGGAGAATTGAGGACATGACACCTGATGATTTCACTCTACATTTGATTGATCTTGGAGAGGCTAGACATGATACAAAGGTGGGCCTATGGAGATCAAGTAATGAGGTGATAGAAGAACAATTGGAGAACCTCAAATTGTCAAAAATCAAAATGAAGGCCAAGATTGAAGAATTGAAAAAATTTATCGGGCAATTAGTTGTTCCATTGGCAACCATTATTGGTGTGCATGCTATTGAGAACCCTACTGTAGAAGAAGTGCAAGCCTTCATCTCATAGCTTCAAAATGATAGACATTTTGGCCAGATCGAAAAATAATGGATTTAGAAACTCAATGCAGATGGAGCTGTTTTGATTGATCAAATTGGAAATGTTATCCTTCAAATGCAAATTGAGAAGGATAATATCATTTCTAATCACAACACTTTGGTCGTAGAAAAGGCAAGGTGTGATGAATGTATTTCTCTCTTGAATATGGTCATCCAAATGAAGGCAAAAGAGGCAGTTGAAGAAAATATTTTGAAGAAGGGGACTGAGCCTCTGTTCGAATGGCTTCAAAACATGCAATTCAAGCAGGAGATGATTCAAGAGGCTAAAGAAGGACTCAAACAAACAAGGGAAAAGTTGAAGAAGATCCAAGATAGAGAATTTGAACTCATGCAAGGATTACATACAGATCCACAAAACAGTGGCCAAGGAAAAGCTCTCAATGGGGTAGAAGTAATTAAAAATAACTTCTCCACATACTTGAGTAATCTATCTGGAATGACTTCAAGTGGTCAAAACAAAGTGGTAGAGTTGTAGACACTTCATGGATATGTACATGTGGTGGCTGGAGAATTGACAAGTCAACTAAACACAATAAAGGAGATGGCTTGGGAGCATTCAAAGTGGCTCTTAAGATTCACCAATGTACATGTGCCTAGTCACAAAGAAATGATCCCAATTATAGTGGCTGCCAAAACATATAGGGTGAAAATTGAAAAGGGAAAGAAGTCTAAGTAATTCATTTGACACTCCCTTTTCATTCTCTGATGTAAATTTTGCAAATTTTGTAAATTTTGTAATATGACAAACTGGCATCTTTCCATTTGTCATCCTCAGAAGAAGAACCAATTAAAATTCCTATTGTAACGGTCATCTCTCAACTCTATATATATGAAGTTGAATGATTAATGAAGGGTCAAAATTTTTTTGGTGTGAAGTACTTTTTTTTTCAGAGTCAATTAAATGGTATTTTATGTCAATCATTTTCTGTTCCAGTAGGTATTGTGTTCAGTCTATGTTTTGTTTCTGTTTTACAAAGAATTAAGGAGGAGCAGAGCTTCTTTCCCCTATTTTCAAGATAATGAATGAATATGATAAGTATTGTTATGATTCATTTGGCTAAAGATTTTGTTAACGTTCCTAGTTTATCAGTTATAGTTTAGATTCACATTTCAACTTATTCTAGTCTTATGTGAATAGATTTATGAATTCATAAGATGTGTGGATACGTGACTCTGTTTCAGTATTGAGAAGTCTTTCTTGCTTGAATTAAGTTCTAGTTAGGCTTAATTTGGTTTACCTCTTTTTCTCTTGGGTTAAGAGCATACCCCACATTAGTTTTAGGAATAAAACATAATTCCTTGAACATCATTCACATAGGGAGCTATACCTACCAATTCAGAGAGAAGCCAATAATCAGAGAATGGCTTTTCAACTGTTGTAAATAGATATTGTTCATCATTAAATAGATATTGTTCATCATTTAGGCATTAAGAGTCATATCTTCACAAGAAACAAGAAAGGACAAATTTTTTTACCAAAAGTTATCTATAGTTTGATGTACATATGTGTTTTAGAAGATGTTATGTATGTTTTAATAGTTTATGTTTTTTTGTATGCTCTGCTAGGACAACCTCTTAGGGTTTTCCCTTAAGACGACCTCTTAGGACATCCCCATAAGACATCCTCTTAGGACCTCCCCTTAGGACCTCTCCTTAAGACAACCTCTTAGGACCTCCCCTTAAGATAACCCCTTAAGACCTCCCCTTAGGACAACCTCTTAGGACCTCCCTTAAGACATCCCCTTAGGACCTCCCCTTAAGAAAATCTCTTAGGACCTCCCCTTAAGACTTCCCATTAGGACCTCTCCTTAAGAAAACCTCTTAGGACATCCCCTTAAAAAAAGCCCCTTAATACATCCCCTTAGGACCTCTCCTTTAGACAACCTATTAGAACCTCCCCTTAGAACCTCCCCTTAAGACAACCTCTTAGGACCATTTAGTGATTAAATTTTCTTGTCTATTCTTTAGTGTACATTCTTTATGTTCATATGTATTCTTTTTGTTCTTATATGTATTAAATTTATTGATTAAATGTTGTAACACATGTATTCTTTACTATACTCTTTATATTCTTCTATATATTAAATTTATTGATTAAATGTCATAACACGTGTATTCTTTATGTTCTTATTTATGTTCTTACCTATTCTTTATTCTACATTCTTATGTATATTTTAAGTCCTCCCCTTAAGATGTATCATTTTATAGTTAATTAAACTTAGATTAAGACATCAAGATCAATAACATGTACATAAACATGAATAAAAATATGAACATTGAAAACATACATACATTCAACATGAACATGTGTAACATGTGAACATAAACATGAACATAAGACATGACCATAACATGTACATTACAAAATAGCATATCTATGAAATAATGTATGCATGTAAAATGTATCCAAAATACCATATAAAATGTCTCCAAAATACTATATCAAATGTATCCAAATAACATTAAAAACATCGAGGTCTCCATATTAAATGTATCCAAATAACATTAAAAAAATATCAAACTCTCCATATCAAATGTATCTAAATAACATATATAAAGTGTCTCCATATCAATGAAATATACATCTAAAATAAGACGAGCTCTTTAAATATACATGTAGATCAACCATATCCCCCTCCTTATCCATGACCCCAAAAGGCTCTAAGACTTGGGTCTGAACCCTATGTCAGATGAAAGATATATTTTTTTTAATATAGAGTTATAAAATTATTTACACAAATTGTATTATGTATATATCAAATTTATACAAATTGTAACATATATATGGCTCATGTCATGTGGAATTTTTTGGGGTCTAAAGATTTCCAGAACACAACATATTGTCACTAAGACCTTATTGCACACATGCATGTACACAAGTTAGATTGAATCAAGAATATAGGTATGTCTCTAGGTACATGTATTTAAGCTTAAGTATGTGTAAACTTATAATTGTAAATTACAATAACAAATAAATTTAAACATATAGATATATTTACCATAGCATTATGTAATTCTCTTCCAATCTAACTGATATCTAAATCATATAGTGATAAAATAGGGTCCAAGTCTAAGTTAACCATCTCATCTAAAAGCATAGTGGTAAATAGATGTTTTCATACTATGGGGTCTAGTGTATGGGGGGTGTTATAGGAGGTGCTACATGATCTTGAGTAAGTGAGGAGGTGGGTGTCACAGGGCCCTATGTAGGAGAACATGCTGTAGATAGTGTAAGAATATCCTCCTATCTTTGTGAAACCTATGATCTTGTTGTGTGTGATAAAATATGGGTTATCTGTCCACCAATGTCACTAAGAGGAATCCTTGTGACTATCAATAATGACTAATATGAAGCAAGAAGATATGTTGCTAAATAGGATGTCATATGACATAATGCATCCACATTTGATATAGAAGAAATTTCTAGTGGAGATACTATATCTGTTATCCCATACGCATCATCAACTCCTATGCTAGAAGATGCAGTAGTCAGAATGGTACTGCGATATTGTAACATATATCTTCCATATCATTTTGAATGCATCTCCTATAGTTGCATAGCAACTGTGACAATGCTATAATAGATCTGAGTCCTTACTATATCATCTAGAATAGTCATACCCACAACACTCATTTGTGGAGCTCTCAGCATGACCAAAAGGTTTGGACCCACCATTACCCATTTATTAATGGGCGCATGGGTGTCCACAAGTCTAATTCTATTTGATAGTTTGATGAGGCCTTGTCCAGCCTAGCTTGGAAAATCTATATAATCTACATCATAATGTAAATGAAATTCTATAAACAATTGTTTATAGAAAATGGGAGGAAACTCATCCTTTTGTGGTCACCTATGATGTGCCACTAACCAATGAGGATGTATAAATAGTGCAATAAGGTGATTTGTATGCTTTGTAGAAAAATAACCTCTCACCCTAGACCTATCTATCTGAAATGGAAATATGCTCTTCACCATAGTGGTGGAGACCTCTATATCAATCTATCTATACTTCATAGTGCTAGTGACACTGTGAGAAAGAGGATAATAAAAAGTCTCAATACTAATATCATCATATGGGTTGTTTGACTCAATCATCTGAATCATACAAAACAACTCATCTCTTATAGAAGTATTCTTTTCCCTATTAGGGAGGGTGGTAGAAGCCAAAAGTGTAGAATCTAGGAACTCAATAGCACAAGATAGCCTAGCAACTATATCTCTAAATAAATTCTCTCTCCTTAGTAGATGATGTTGATCTACATGCTAACCAGACTTAAAACTATGACCCCCCTCCATGAATGCTACCCTCCCATGAGGATGTAGGTGCACCACCAATACCAGATGCAACAATGTATGATATACAAGAATGATATGTCTATAAATGTAGAGCTAAGATAAAGTATATATGATAAAGATCTAGGTCTACACATGCATATATACACATATAAACATACTTGCATAAATAAAAACAAAATTGAAAGTTAAATTTAATTTAAAAGACATACATATGTATCTAATTTGAACAACTAAAAAATATAGAACATTTTATTTAACGCCCATGATATATATATCAACTTGATGTATAGTTCATGTATGTGAACAAAAAATATGCACATGTATGTGTGATAAAAAATAAATTGAAACTATGGTATTCTAGTTAGTTCTACCTAATTTTTTACTACATGTTAAAGTATAGGATTACTATGTTAATGTTTTCTAAAATGTAACTAATATCTAGCTATAGGTCTGAACAAGTTTTCTAAGTTTGATGTAGATGTAGGTCTATTTTATATATATCTTTTGAAATTGGTTAAGTTTTAATTTTCCAAGTTTGAATAGGTAGAAGTTACTCTAGTTTAGTTCTACCTAATATTTAACTACATGTTAGTTCTAGATATCTTTAAAATGTTTGATATGTTTAACTATATAAGTTTACTATGTTAATGTTTTCTAAAATGTAATTAATTTAGCTATCTAGGTCTAAACTTGAGTTTTCTAAGCTTGATGTAAAATCCATGTCTATGACTAAATATATATTTAATTAAACAAAACCATAGTTATCCAGATGTAAATCTATACCTATGGTCAATTAAATTAAAATTGACTTTAGATTGAATTTTCTAATGTATATACTTTTTACTCTATCTAATATATGATTTAACTATATATAAAAATTAACTAATCTAAATAACTAACTACTAAAACACTTGAAATACAATTAATTTAACTAATACTAACATGTAATAATTAAAAATAACTTAACAAAAAAAAAAACCACCTACCACTTATGATTGAAACACCCTAACTCGCTCCCCAAGATTTAGAAACTGCAACAATGAAAATAACATCCCAAAAGTGATTTCAGTGTATATATATTACCTTGTACTATTTTGGTCATAACCTTTCCTACCATGTCACCCTAGGAAAGCATCGTGTGTATACAGCTAATAGGGTTTCAATTGTAACCCGTTCAACCATAACCCCTCAAGACATCCCAAATGGTGACACTAGTTTGTGCATTTACCCATCTGACATTAGGTAATCAGTTTAATATGTCTTTCTAGAAAATTGTGTTGAAGAAGATTGTTGAAGTATAGAAATGAGGAGATTGATGAAACCTATCATGGAACAATCATTATTTTGTCACTAATGTCAAACCTGTTACTTGTTGGTGAGACAATTTCTAATTTGTTCTAAATGTTATCATTTCATTGATTGATGAAGATGATTTGAAAAGAAAGGATAACAAGAGTACCTAGAGAAAGTTTGAGTTATATGGTGTATAAAAGGAGAACTAAGACCAAGTAAGACTTTGACAATATAGTGTATTTTTTATCTACTTAAGGCTATAATGAAAGGATACTTAAGCAAAGACTAGAAAAAGGCTAAGAAAATAATGTGTCTGACAAGCCTGACTGAGCAAATAGTGCAAGCTGAGTAGAAAATTAGTTGAAGCCAAGTGAAGTAAGTTTAGTGTGTGCCAAGAAAAGAGAAATATAGTAGGTGTCAAGTGAAGAAAGTTTAGTATGTATCGAGCACCAATAAAGACTTAGTACATGCCATGCAACCTAGTGTTGACCGAGCATCAAAAGATATTGATTTCCAAGAAAACAACATGTTATTGTTGAGTGCTAGTTAAATGAGTTTGATCAAAGATTTGACAAATCTAATCCATCCAAGTTGATTCCTTGAATTGTGTGAAGCATGTGGAAGATAAGTATGATGAGTTGGTGCACAGAATTCAAGATAAACCATTTTGAGAAAAATTGAAGAGGATTGTAAAGGAAGTTTCTAGAAGGAAACTAAATGGAAAAGAGGTTAGATTCAATGAATTTGACCTAACCCTAAGATGGATGATTGTGGTTAAGCAGACAAAGATCTAAATTCTCTATATAAGGAGATAATAGGCTAGAAGAAAAGTGCCATAGTCCAAACCAAAGAGAGAAAAGGAGTCTTGTGGTGTTGCTTCATTTGGTGGCCAAAGGGATGAATATTTAGTTGGCATACTAAGAAAGAAGGCTTAAGGAGGTGAAGGGCTTGAAGGGTGAAAAAGTTGTTAGAGACAAAGGAGATTAAATGCCAAGAAGAATGGAGCACTGAATAAGTGATCTATAATTTGGAAGTGAGATGTTTGTTATTAGATGAAGTACTACTATTGTTTTCTAACAATTGTATCAATTTGGATAAATCCTTTAGATTAAGGTTAACCTAAAAGTCATGAGTAAATCCTTTAATAGGGTGACATTCTAATGGAATGTTATAAAGTACTCTAATAGGGTTCACTCCTAATAAGGTGATTGAAATTCTTTAATCAAGGCCACATTTAACAATGTGTATTGTAATCATTAACAAGGTTGGCTCCTCATAGAGCTCACTTTAGAAGAGTGAAAATTGGTAGCATGTTACTGGTGGTTTTTGCCAAATTGTGTTTCCATGTAAAACCCTTGTGTCAAATTGTCTGAATGATTTTGTGGTATTTCATGTTTTACATTTCTAAAAAGTTTATTTGACCTAGGACAGTAATATACTATGGTTTGAGATATTGGATGATCAATGCATGCACAAGTATTTGTTAAGTACTGAAAAGTTTTATCTATACATTTGGACCTTGGATAACTTATTTGTTCTAAAGCACTCCAACAAATTAATGTCAATTGAGTGTTATAATATAACCATCAAGCTGAATTTTTTTTCTATTAGTATCAAATTACATGTTTACAGATTTATTATATAATGTTCAATTGTTTTCATGTTTTTGGGCTTGTCTCAATATATCATATTTTTTGTTTTTGTTTTTTCTTAAAATTTGATGTCATCAGTCTAACTTTTACTCTATAATGGTTGTGGATCAGGTGCACACACCAACATAATGGACATAAAAGTGGACACCACCTAAAAATATAAAAAAAATCAATAATCTAAATGGGTTATGTAAAATTTCAAATAGTGGCTTGGCTTGGTTACCAAGTCTAGCTATAAATATAAAAAAAAAATAAACCTAATTAGGTCTTAAAGTTGTCCAAAACCCGTTCAAGTTTTAAAGAACTAAAAAGATCTTAAAATCTCGACTAGGTTTTAAAGAAGTGATATATTTTTTTCTTATCCATGGTTTTGGCCATTTCTAATTTTCAAAACTATTGACTAGCAATAAGGGGATTTGAAAAAAGAGCCATAACTTGATCATGTGGCCATTTTTTACATTATCATTAATTTGCAACAATGGGGCCCCATAAACAAGGTAGGTTTTTAATTTTTAATTTTATTTCCTATAAAATTAGGATTTGAATTGATTTGTGTTTTTTAAAATTTTATAATAGATGCTTCAAAGAATCATAGAAAATGAAATAGAGGTGAAAGACCACCTCCTTCACAAATAAAACAATCAAACTATAAAGATAATTTGCATACATAAGTACAAAACCCTCAAGTCATTGCGAGATAGCCACAAAACCCTTAAGTTGATGGTGCACAACTACAAAATCCCCAAAATGTTACCCCTCAACAACTGCCACCACCTCTAAGCCCTATCCATTACTCATTAGATCACATTAACACCACACAAGAGGATCTCATCAACCACCTTAGAAAAAATATCTCACACGTCTCATAATTGGTCAATAGGTTGAGGCACTCTATTCTTGATCAACACTCAACCCTTGTTAATACATTAGAACAAATGACCAATTATGCAAATAAGGTGTCTAGAGAGGTTACAAAATGGGGTTCATGAAGGGATGGATGGCATGCATTTTATGTGTATGGGTTATGATATGACCAAGTGAATGTTAAGGGAATACTTAAAAGTGATATATGTGCTCTTTTTAATGATCCTACTACTAGTAGCTCCCTAGAATCAACTACAAAAACCTTTTGTATACATTGGTGTATTCACAATAGGATGAAATTTCCTTTTTTTGATAGGTGGTAGATCTTATTGACCTACCATCATGTAATAATTATGAGGTTCCTTTATACTTTTTGATAAATCTATGATGTGAGTCCATCCTTGGCGAGAAGTCAAATTACTTTGACATCTACTAGTTACAAGGTAGAGGGAAAAGTTCTATGCAGGATAGACTTGGGGCCCATAGGGTGGTAAAAATAAAATATAGGAGGTATAAAACTAGAAAAACTATGGCTCATGTTTTAGTTCCAACAATCATGAAGGAGTTTATGGATTTATAGAATCTTCATGCAACTATGTCATTGACTGATGTCATTATTTAGCATGACACACCAATAGTTGGAAGAGTGGACAGACCATCACCTATGGTACCACCACCATAATGAGATGTGTCATTAGGGTCATTTCACCATGTACCAACTCCATCATAATCACATGCACCATCAGAATCATCCCCACATTTGCCACCTACATCATCATCACATGCATCATTAGACTCATCCCAACCCATTGAGGATATTTGTCTCAACTACTAGGGTATAAGTAATGGGGTGGATAATAAGATTAATGAGGATTGATTTACATCCTATCCATGTATACATTGTGGGATAATCTTATATGTATCCAGTATCGAGGATGTGGCCCTCCTAGATTATTTAATAACGGTGGTCTTTTCTAGAGATGAGACATGAGATTGTTTATTTGAGTTTTGACATATTATTATTTAATTACCTCAATATAATCATAAAATTAAATAAATTTTTATTTATATAATACTCTATATTTATACATGAATAATATGCAATGCAGGGTATAGCAGGTGGTAGAAGAACACCACATAGTATTCATTATGTTAGATGCATGAGGGGAGTTTGAACATCTAAAGTAAAGTTTGATAATTATTCCTAAAAATAAAATAAAAAAGTGGTCTCTAAATATTATTTATTAATATGATGCAAAGGTTAAGGTATCCCAAGAATTCTCTTTAATCAGTTTGTTAAATGAGTCAAACTCATTGGGTTATTTGATGTACGCAAACACACCAATATGCCTTCAAAGGCTCCAAACCCAACTCCACCTTTAACTGTGAATTCTATTTCTTCTTAAAAAATTGTCAAACTGAAGATAAGCTTATTCAACAATTTCCAAACCCTCATTTTTTTTAATACAAACCCATCACAAGCCCTTAACTAGGCCTAAAACCCTAACAAGGTCTCTTTTTGTTGATTTTTTATCTCTTCACCCAAACTCTCCAAAACATTAGTCAACTAAATAACACTTAAGAATAAAATTTTGGAAATAAAATAACATATGTCAAAATATCCTATGCTTTTTTTGGACCAACTATACAAAATAATGTTGATTCCACTAGATTTAGGCCTAATTAGGCCACTTTTCCAAAGAAACCTATAATAGAATTTATCATCAAACTTCTAAACCTTTTAAAGATTTTTATTATGGTTTAAATAAAAGGATTTTCCTAACCTTTTATCCAAATTACTCCTTCCTTTAAGTGAACCCCAAAACACTCACTAAAATGGGCTTAAAACTAGGGCTTCTTGGTAAATCACTCTTCCAACACTTTTGAGACTAAATAAATGATCCAAAACTATCTCCCTATCACTTCCCATCAAAAAAATTCCATCTCCTTAATAAAAAATTATCCAATCTAGCTTAAAGGGCCAAATGACCCCTCAAGGTGGGAGATGCAACTTCTAATATCATCTTATATTTCCAAAGTCACTATTCAAAATCAACTTCTCGGATCAACACTAGGATCCAACCAAAAAAACTTTATTCTCACACCTTGAACATCTAGCAATGATATAGGTCATACACCTTGATCATTCTCCTCAAGTATCCAAACTCATTCTCAACTTTTGAGCACCCAAATACTCAACTCTTGATCAGATTTTCTTGTGATGATTACACCCCAATATAAGGCCATAATTACTTATCACATCCAAAAGTATCACACCTACTCAATGCTTCATCCATAGAATCAATCTAATAATCTACTAGATTTATCATAATCTCTTACCTTCCTAATGGCATCATTTAACCACTCACGAGGCTCTTGCCATCCTCAAACTTCATTTGTTCATATACCAACCCTTAATGGGATTATCACATGTCCACTTCCTATTTATTCTTAATAGTCTTTATCCTAACCTTCTTTGACTCTATTCTATACCCCATTTGTTCCATTCTCAACAATGTGAGAATACTATTAATATGTTGTCTATTCCACTCCAATGTACCTTACCATTCCTCACAACAAACATTTGGATCTTCTCTATTTTCAAATCGTCAAATAGTGATAGCCAAGGTTACTAACTATTAAGATACTCACCAATTTGTCTCCTATTGTGTGTTCTTTTAACTTCTAATCATTAGGACACATTCAATACTCCCTCTAGGACAATCTTATCCCTTTACTTACTTTCACACGTCTTCTTTAATCTAAAACATACCATATACCCAAGGATTAATCCTCTCCATAGACTAATATTGCAATCAACCCTTTCTCCATTAGAAGCATATGTTCCTTTTGCATGATGACCCACAAGGTTTATAAACATAAAATACATATTTTTTCCCATTCTACAACTAACCTTGGGGATTTGACACACATCTATGTAGTAATGTATACCTAATTTGGTCTTTGTTTACACTAATTTAAGGGTTTGTATAGTCAACAAGAAATCTAATAGAAATCCATTAAAACTAACTGAAATAATATGTCATACTAACCAAATGATAATTATTCAATGCTCTAAAATTTTGTATGAAATGATCTTCAAAAGAAAAGCACAAACACTATGAATAAATAAGGAAACTCTTACTATTATGACCGTTGGTTTACTCAAATACAAAAGAGAACCTACTTTTATTGATTCTAAAAAATTTACATCGATCAATCCATGCTCTCATCAAGTTTCTCTAATTTGAATAGACTCTCTTTCATCTTTATAAACTAATAAATAACCCTTAACTACTTTTAGAACTATTAAAAACTATCAAGGAACCAACTTTGACCATCCTTTTGGCCAATTTAATACATAAGTTTCACATTGTCAAGCTGATAACTAAGTTGTCAACTCAACAACTTACATCTCGTTTATGTTTTATGACTCTATTACATTAAAATGGTCATGTCAAGGCCTTCATTAAACACTGATATAGGAGCATCTTGGGTGTACTTGGGCAATCTTGCATCACTCAAAAATATTTCTATTTCTAGTTTTCCAATTTTGTGTTTCCAATAAGGGTTATTCCTATGTAGAGCTATTATTTGTGGAAGCTTTTAATTCTAGTAATATGGTATTATATGTTCATATTTTTCTAATCTCATATGTGGAGGTTCATCTTTGATATATTAGCCTGCTAGATGAGATTTATTGTCATATCACATATATTGGTGTAAATAGTGTATATTTTTAGTATGAATTTTGGCTATCCAAAGTTCAGGTCCAGTGATGAATGCCTAAATGGATCCAAAATGAGGTGAAACCTTGTCTAATGAATGCTAGTCAAGGATCCTCGAACGGGTTTATAATAGCCCATCAATTTAACAATTCTCTATTTATGGTCTCTAGAAGTGGACCCATCCAAAAATGTAATTTGTAAATTGTCTTGAGTCAATCCTATATAATAAAGTGTAATGAAATGATATAATATGAGATTGGTTGACCTCAAGGGTTAGGGATTAGTGTCTAGAACCTTCTTGGGCAGTAAAAAGTGTCTATATAAGGAAGGCATGTAGGTTGTCTAGGACAATTCTAGGTGATAGTCACAACTCTATCTTACAAATTATTGTAAGGAAGGGGTCCATGTGGGTTTGCATATTTTAATTCTATAATTCCACATTTGCAGCAATAATAAGAAGCCCATACTATGTTCTCTCAATTTGTGTCATTTCTATGTTTTTGTTATGTGTTGTGGTATTAAAAGGATCACCCTTTATCAAATGACATTAGAAAGGTATTTCCTAAGTTTATAAATATATCACAAATTGGGAGGCAGTTTGTACTAAAGTCGTGATTTGGGATGAGCATGTGGACGGATTGTTGATTGTGAGACAATTTTCACTAGGGTTTTAGCAGAAGTGTAAAAATCCCTCCATGAAGAGAGTGTGGTGGAAGAGTTGCATGTGTTACATTTGAGGGTTTTAGAGCCCTCCAAAGGTAAATGAAAACATTAGAAGAACAAATGTGTAGAGGGATGAATCTTGTCATAAGAGATGAAAAGTGGGAATGAAGGAAAAGAAGAAGAAAATGTTCAAGAAGAGGGAGTTCTAAACCCTAAAGAAGAAAGGACTTTTAGGGCCATCTCCAAGATTCAAAAAAGACCTAAGTTTGAGGTTCCCTCATTTTTGGGAAATCTTAACCTAGAGGAGTTGATAGATTGGATCAATGTGTTGGATACTTTGAGTATGAAGATATTGAAGATCTAGATAAGGTCAAAAATGTGAAGGCCAAACTGAAGGGTCATGCAAATATCCCATGGTAGGAGATTCAGTTGGAGTGAAATAGAAGAGGAAAGGACAAAATTACAAGATGAGACCGGATGATAGCCAAATTGAATCAACAATTCATTCACATGGATTATGAGCTTGATATATTGAAGCAAATGCAAGGATTGAAGCAAGCAAGAAGATTGGTTCAAGAGTATACCGAGGAGTTCTACCAAATTCTCATCAAAATAGGCCATGTAGAAGCTGACAAGGAGAAAGTTTCCAATTACCTTAATGGGTTGAGGCCAAGTATTCAAGAGGAATTGAGTCTAGTTTGAATGAACAATATTGAAGAGGAATACCATTTTTTCCTAAGAGTTGAAGAAAAGATGAACAAGAAGTTTGAGAAAAAAAATATTGAAAGATATCATGGTGAAAGATCTAGAAAATGGTCTTATGGAGGCCAAAATGATGATCAAAAGAAGAGGGATGAGGCTAGCAATAGAAACCATAATCAGTACAAAGGAAGGTCTAATAGAAGAGTTGAAGGCAAGGCTAAAGTTGCACATGATGATGATGATGCCAAATCCTTACATTTTAAATATGTTGAAAAGAAGAAGTCTTAGTTAATAGAAGAGTCTTATTGAGTGGTGAGAATGAACCTGATCTAAGGAGCTTGTTTTGCACCAGGTGATAATGTGAAAATAATTGTTTTCATGTGATCATTAATGGTGGAAGCACTAAAAATTTGGTGTCAAAAAAGATGGTCACAAAGTTAAAACTCAAGAGGCAGAAACACATGTCTCCATATAGTATTGCTTGGGTGTATGATGAGCATAAGGTCATGATCAATGAGAAGAGCCTAGTGAAGTTCAAGATTGGAAGCTACCAAGATGAGGTACTTTGCAATATAATACCTATGGACATATATCATATGTTATTGGATAGACCATGACAGTTTGACAAGCATGTTGTACATGATAGGTGTGCAAATACCTACACTCTTACAATAGTTGGAATGAAACAAAAGATGAATCCATTGAAGGAGAAATAAGAAAAGGTCTATAGTGTTGTTAGAATATGTTATGTTGATATAAAAATGTTCTCATGGGTATGAGGTGTGAGCATGTTTGTTTTGTTGTGATTCCAAAAGATGGAAAAGAAGAAGTAGAGGAGGTACCTACAAAAGTTGCATGCATATTTGTTGGAAGAGTTTCTAGATATTGTGTTAGATAATATATTCAATGGATTACCCCCAATGAGGAAGATCAGGCACTAGATGGACTTGATTACAGGAGCCAATATGCTAAACTAGGAAATACATAGAATGACACCAGTAGAAAGTGAAGAGTTAAACAAACAAGTTCATGAGTTGTTACAGAAGGGGTTGACTTGAGAGAGTGTAAGCCCATGTGTTGTACCAACAATATTGCTACCTAAGAAGAATGAAGAGTGAAGGATGTGTATAGATTCATGACATATCAACAAGACCACAATCAAGTATAGATTTATATTGTCATAGATGGAGGATACTATAGACTATTTGAGTGGAGCTTTGTATTTCATAGAGATAGATCTAAAGAGTGGGGACCATCAGATTTGCATCAAAGAAGGAAATGAGTGGAATATTGTCTTCAAGGAAAGGGAAGAATTGTACAAGTGGTTAGTCATACCTTTTGGGCTAACCAATGCACTGAGCACTTTCATGAGGTACTAAAGGATTTTTTGGGTAAGTTTAACATTGCTTACCTAGGTGATATTTTGATCTTTAGTAAGACCTTGGAGGAGAATTTAAAGAACATTCATAAGGTGTTTGATAAGTTGAGGGAGGAAAAGTTGCTAATAAATTTGAAGAAGTGTAATGTTGTGAAGGAGTTGATATACTTGGGATTTTTAGTATTAGTAGAAGGTCTCAAAGTGTACCCTAAGAGAAGGCTATCCTCGAATGGCCTACTCCAATGAGTGAAACAAAGGTAAGACCTTTTCAGAAACTGACTAGTTTTTATAGAAATTTTATCAAAGATTTTTGTAGTATTTGTGGACCTTTGACTAAAATAATGAGAGGAGATGGGAAATAATTTAAGTGGGCTATAGGAGCATAAAAGATTTTTAATCTGTTAAAATAGAAAGTTATAGAGAAGCCTATTTTATCACTTCCAGATTGTAATAAGGTGTTTCAAGTAGACTGTGATGCTAGTGGTACTAGAATAGGAGTTGTTTTGAGCCATGAAGGTAGTCCTAATGCTTATTTTAGTGAGAAATTGAATGATGCCAAAAGAAAGTATTATGTTTATGATCAAAAAAATTATGCTATAGTGCAGGCATTGAAGCAGTGGAGACATTATCTTCTTCCTAAGGAGTTTGTTTTGTATACTAATCGTCAAGCTTTGTAATATTGAGTAGTCAAGGATAATTGAACCAATAGAATTTGAAGTGGGTTGAGTTCTTGCATAGTTATACATTTATTTTGAAACATAGGAATGAAAAATCTAATAGAGTTGCAGATGCTCTTAGTAGAAAATAGTTTTTGCTGGCAGAAATACAGATTGAGGTGATTGGGTTCAATGAACTCAAGGATTTTTATCCAAAGGATCATGATTTTGGCTAAGCTTGGAAATCTTGTACATAACCTGTTACACTTGATAGGACAAATTGGTTGGATTTCATAATCCAAGATGGTATGTTATTCAAGGGAAGTCAGTTGTACATTCTCAGAAGTTATATAAGAGAGAATCTAATTAAGTAGAAGCATAGTGGAGGATTGGATGGACAATTTAGTAGAGATAAAACCATTTCTTTGGTTGCTAAGAATTATTACTAGCCACAATTGCAACAAGATGTGAAGAAATTTGTTGAGAGTTGCAGAGTATGTCAGATGTCAAAAGGAGTGAAGCAAAATATGGGGTTATATCAGTCATTGTGTATACCTAAGAAGACATTGGAAGATGTCAACATGAATTTCATTCTTGGTTTACCAAGGACACAATGAGAGCATGATCCAATATTTGTGGTGGCTGATGGATTTTCAAAAATGGCACATTTCATTCCCTACAAGAAGACTAGTGATTTTTTTCATGTGACAAGGTTATTTTTTATAGAAGTGGTGAGACTAGATGGTCTTCCAAAGAGCATAGTTTTTTATCGATATACCAAGTTTTTTGGGTATTTCTAGAGTACATTGTGGATAAAATTAGAGATAGGGTTGAAGTTTAGCTCATCACATCATCCACAAATTTATGGACAAACACAAATTTGTAAATTAGAGTTTGGGGAATTCACTAAGATGTTTGGTTGGAGATAAGCCAAAAGGATGGGATATGATCTTACCATAGATAGAATTTGCATATAATAATTTTTTCAAAAAGAGTATTGGTAAATTACCATTCCATATTGTATATGGGAGTAGTCCCATAAATGCTTCTATTTTGAGGTAGTTGGATAAAGGAGAAATAATTAGTGTTGAAGAAAAATATTTTTTTGAACATTTTAAGAAAATCTATGAGGAGCTGAGGAAGCACATTAGATACATCACAAAACAATAATAAGGTAGATGTGAAAAGGAGGTATAAGGAATTTTAGATTGCAGATGAAGTCATGGTTCATTTGAGGAAGGAGAGATTTCTAGTGGGTACATATAATAAGCTCAAAATGAAGAAATTTGGACCATGCAAGATAAGGGAAAAGACATGATTCTAGAAATGTCTATGAAGTAGAGTTTCCAGTTGAACTGAATATTTCACTAGTAGTTAACATTTCAGATTTGACTAAATATTATGAAGGAGGTGATGGAGATGATGTTGCACAAGCATAACAGAGTATTTTGGTATCTACTTCAGTTGAAAATGAGATTGAGGAGATTTTGGACAATCAAATGGGAAGAAGCACAAGGAACAAAACAT
Source organism: Cupressus sempervirens (assembly GCA_028749045.1). Lineage (NCBI taxonomy): Eukaryota > Viridiplantae > Streptophyta > Pinopsida > Cupressales > Cupressaceae > Cupressus > Cupressus sempervirens. The sequence continues at coordinate 390,474,077 of CM053787.1, read as the reverse complement.
ATGAAGAGTATCTGGTCAAATGGAAAGGAAGGCCAGTAGAAGATTCATTGTGACTAGCAAAAGAGGAGGTTGACCATCTTGATTTTCTTCTAACTACCTTAAATGTGGTAGTGTCACTTCTCAAATTACCTTGGGTGTCTGATGCAATAGCATCCTAGGTGTAAGAGAAATATTGCATTACCCAAAAATATTTACATTCCAATTTTCCTATTTTTTGTTTTCAATAAGAGCTATTCTTGTGCAAAGTTTCTATTTGTGGGAGCTTGCAAAATTTAGTAAGATGGTATTATGTGCTGAGATTGTTTTAATCTCATATTTGAAGATTCATCTTTGACATATCAACTTGCCAAATGAGTTTTATTGTCATATCATATGTATTGGTGCATTTATTGTAGGTTCTCGGTATCAATTTTAGCTATCCAAACTTTAAGTCCAATGATGAAGCCCTAAATGGCTCTGAAACTAGGGGAAGCCTCATTTAATAGGGCTTGCACAAATAGTTGTTGTAGATTGCTAGTCAAGGATTTTAGAATAGGGCTATAATAGCCCATTAGGTCAACAATTTGTTAGTTATGGTCTCCAAAAGTGGACCCATCTAAAAATGTAATTTGTAAATTGACTTGAGTCGATCCTATGTAATAAAGTGTAATAAAATGATATAATATGAGGTTAGTTAGCCTTAAGGGTTAGGGCTTAATGTCTAGAACCTTTGTGGGTAGTAAAAAGTGCCTATATAAGGAAGGCATGTAGGTTGTCTAGGGAAGTTTTGGGTGATAGTCGCAGCTCTATTGTTAGGATAAAACCACGAATAGAAATAAAAAACTACATGCAAATATAACCAATAACAGAAAAATAATAGATCACACAAAAATGAACACAAGGCACCAAGATTTAATGTGGTTCACCCAATCTTTGGGCTACATCCACCAAATAGAAAGTCCAATCTTATTACAATCCAATGATTACAACTTGATTATAATCCATAATCCTTTATAGCTCAATACTGCCGCAAGAACCAATTTCGTATCACACTATGAAACAATCCTTAACCCTAAGCCCTTTTATACAAGTATTAAACTGCTTTTAGGATTATAACATGTTGATCGTAAATTAGCCATAACTTCAGTGGTGAATCTATGAATAGTAAAAAAATAATAATTTTCAGGGCGATGCCCCGAATCCCACTAATTATGGAGTATGTGCAGTACTGTCCTGATCAATCACCATAATTTAACAATCTCTCACTTGGGGACTGATCAAGCTCCACACTAAACAACAATCTCCCACTTGGAGACTGATCTTGTAGCAATACCACTACCACATGGGGCTCCCACTAGATCAAACCACCCTAGACTCCGCTGTTCTTTTATATATGTTCAATCTAGAAGACCAACCGAAGCTGAAGAGGAGTTCACCTTCTCCCTTGTTACAACTTTTGTCAACATATCTGTTAGATTGTCATTTGTATGTATCTTCTCTAGCTTTAACTATCCATCCTCCAAAACTTACCGAATGAAATGGTACTGCAACTGTATGTGTTTGATCTTAGAATGCAGAGCTCAATTCTTTGCAAGATGAATGGCACTTTGACTATTTGTGAACAAATAACTATCCTTCTGAGGATGTCCCAATTCTTCCAAGAAGAATTGAAGCCTTCTCATCTCCTTGGCTGCCTCTGTAGTAGCAACATACTCTACCTCTGTAGTGGATAGAGCATTAATCTTCTATAACCTAGAAACCCAGCTCACAGCTGCCCCACCAACAATAAAGACATAACCTGTAGTACTCCGCCTGGTATCAATATCCCCTGCCAAATTTGAGTCAATATAGCCCTCTAAATTAGTAGTAGAGCCCCCAAAGTGTAAAAAATTATTGGATGTTCCTCTCAAATATCTGAGAATCCACTTGACAGCATTCCAATGCTCAAATCCTGGATGACTCATATACCTGCTAATGACTCCCACTGCATGGGCAATATCTGGCCTAGTGCATACCATAGCATACATCAAGCTTCCTACAGCTGAAGCGTAGGGTACCTTGGACATCGTATCCTCCTCTTCCTGTGTCTTAGGACACATCTCCTTAGTCAATTTCAAATGACCAGGTAAAGGTGTGATGATAGCTTTAGCATTCTCCATAGAGAAACGTTGCAACGCCTTCTCAACATAATCAGCTTGAGATAGCGTCAATGTTTTATTCTTCCTATCTCTGCAAATCTTCATACCAAGGATTTGTTTTGCTGCTCCCAAACTCTTCATAGCAAATGCATGTGCTAAGTGGTGTTTCAGCCCCTTAATATGATCCATGTTAGACCCAGCTACAAGCATATCATCAACATATAAACATAAAACAATGTAGCTATCATCATCCAACCTCTTAAAATAAGCACAATAATTTGAATGACACTTGTTATAGCCATTCTCATGCATAAACTTATCAAATTTTAGATACCACTGCCAAGGTGCTTGCTTCAAGCCATATAAACTTTTCTTCAATTTGCACACTAAGTTCTCCTTACCTTTGACCTCAAATCCTCGTGGCTGAGTCATATATATTTTTTCATCCAAATCACCATGAAGGAAGGTTGTTTTAACATCCAACTGCTCTAAATGCAAATCTTCAGTAGCCACAAGACTTAAAATAGTACGGATAGAGGTCATTTTAACAACAGGAGAAAATATCTCATCAAAATCAATTCCCTTTTTCTGTGCAAATCCTTTTACAACTAACTTGGCCTTAAATCTTTGCTTACCTCCTTCCTCTTCTTTCAACCTGTAAACCCACTTATTCTGTAAAGCCTTTTTACCTGCAGGCAACTTGCACAAATCCCATGTCTTATTGTTTAGCAAAGAGTCCATTTCATCTTTCATTGCAAACTCCCACTAAATCTTAGTATCCACCTGCATAGCTTCATCATAACTTTCAGGTTCACTGGCATCAATAAGTAAAATAGAATACAAAGAGGGAGAAAATCTTTGTGGATGTCTAATTTGCCTCGTTGATCATCTAACATTCACTGTTGTGTGTGGTATTTGTAGTTGCAGTTGTTGTACATCATGAGGAATGGCTGGAACATCATCTTTTGGAGTATCATCCAGCACTACATAATCATCTTCTTTCTTCTCATGTTGCTGCAACAGATCTTTGTACAACACTTTCTCATTGAATATGACATCCCGACTTCTAACAATTTTATGATTTTCAAAATCCCAAAGCCTATAACCAAATTCATTAATACCATATCCAACAAAGACACATTTCTTTGATTTAGCTTCTAGCTTGGTTCTATTTTTAGAGTCTATATGAGAAAAAGTTGCACAACCGAAGGTCTTGAGAAAAGAATAATTCACCTTCTTCCCAATCCATGCCTCCTCTAGAATACCATAGCCCAAAGGAGTAGAGGGACCTCTATTAATCAAATATACAGTAGTACTGACAACCTCCACCCACATTTGTAAGGGCAACCCAACATGCAACCTCATGCTCCTTGTGCACTCCATTATAGTCCTGTTCATGCATTCAGCCACTCCATTTTCCTATGGAGTCCTTGGAACAGTTTTCTATCTACGAATACCATTACTGGAGCAATAATCTTCAAATTCATGAGTGCAATACTCACCACCATTATCAGATCTAAGACATTTTAATTTCTTACTAGTCTCATTTTCAACCAAGCGTTTTCATTTCTTAAAAGTTTGAAATACATCAGATTTCTATCTAAAGAAATAAACCCATACTTTTCTATTTGCATCATCAATAAATGTAACATAATAATGAGAGCTACCAAGGGAAGATACTTGATTTGGTCCCATACATCTATATGCACAAGCTCTAATTTCTCCTTTTTGTTTTCTTTCCCAGTCTTTACAAAACTCACTCTCTTTTGTTTTCCATACACACAATTTTCATAGAAATCCATATTAACACATTTTAGACCTAGTAAAACTTTCTTTGAATTAATTACTTTCATACCTTTCTCACTCATGTGCCCAAGTCTATTGTGCCACAACATTGTATTAGAATCTAGAGCAACTATTTGTTCTCTCTGCTCAATTGCAGCAATTGTTCCTGAACATTCATTTTTCTCTAAAACAATCAAAGTAGAAGGAACAATATGACCTGTACAAAGATATAAGTGCCTACTTTCACACCTTTTTCTACTATAAGGGAACCTTTTGAAACCTTCCAATTTTTATCTTAAAAGTAACTACACAACCCTCATCATGGAGTTGCCCGGCTGAAATTAAATTCCTACTCAGCCTTGGAACATGTCTTACCTCATGTAGTAGCCAATGATTCCCATTTTGCAACTTAATCTTAATTTTTCCCTTTCCAACAATTTGACAGGGTTTATTATCCCCCAAATAAACAAGCCCAAAATCTCCTTGGACATAATCAATGAAATAACCTCTATGAGGTGTAGCATGAAATGAAGCACTAGAATCTAAAACCCATGAATCATCAACACTTTCTAAAGAAAAAATCAAAGCATCCTCTTTGGATTTGTTACTTACCACATTTTCCTCCTTGTCTCCATCTGATTTATCTCCTTCATTTTTCTTTCGATTCCAGCAATCTTTCTTTTTATGACCTATTTTCCCATAGCACCAGCAATAATTCAATCCTCTCGATTGAGACCTTTTCCCCTTTGACTTTCCTCTTGATTTCCCACGATTTCTAGAGTTACTTCCTCTCGCTTAGTCGTTCTACCCCTGCTTTGTGCATTCAAAGCACTTCTTGATGTAGATCCACTTGAGGATTTCCTACGAGTTTCCTCACTCAAAACAACACCGATCACATCTTCACATTTTAGGATACTAGATCCAGGAACATAATTACTCACTACCATCACCAAGCCATTCCAACTTTTAGGCAAAGAACAAAAAATCAAGACAGCCCTAATTTCTTCATCAAAATTGATACCCACAAAAGATAACTGACTAGTAATAGTATTAAACTCATTTAAATGATCTGCAATAGATCCACCTTCTGCCATTTTCATATTAAATAAACACTTCATGAGAAATACCTTGTTTGAAGCAGAGGACTTTTCATACAGTGTCGCTAGGGTTTTCATCAATGCTTCTGTCATCTTCACTTTTGTAATATTAAATGCCACTGATGGTGCTAGGCATAACCAAATGCTTCCAAGTGCCTTTCTGTCCAAAAGATCCCATTCAACATCTGACATAGATCCCTAATTCTTGGCTTTGCCTTCCAACGGCTTCCATAAATCCTTCTGATAAAGATAATCTTCCATTTGCATCTTCCATAACTGGAAGTTCTGCCCATTAAACCTGTCAACCCTCAGCTTACCCTCATCTGCCATCACTCCCACTCAATCGTGAGACTCCCACTTAACCATGAGACTTTCCTATAGAGGATAACTGAAAGACAACCTCGCTTTGATACCACTTGTTAGGATAAAACCATGAATCGAAATAAAAAACTACATGTTATGCAAATATAACAGAAAAATAATAGATCACACAGAAATGAACACAAGGCACCAAGATTTAACGTGGTTCACCCAATCCCTAGGCTACATCCACCAAACAGCAAGTTTGATCTTATTACAATCCAGTGATTACAACCTGATTACAATCCATAACAGAAAAATAATAGATCACACAGAAATGAACGCAAGGCACCAAGATTTAACGTGGTTCACCCAATCCCTAGGCTACATCCACAAAACAGCAAGTCTGATCTTATTACAATCCAGTGATTACAACCTAATTACAATCCAACCAATAACAGAAAAATAATAGATCACACAGAAATGAACACAAGGCACCAAGATTTAACGTGGTTCACCCAATCCCTAGGCTACATCCACCAAACAGCAAGTCTGATCTTATTACAATCCAGTGATTACAACTTGATTATAATCCATAATCCTTACAACTCAATACCACTACAAGAACCAATTTCACATCACACTATGAAACAATCCCTAACCCTAAGCCCTTTTATACAAGTATTAAACCACTTTTAGGGTTATAACATGTCGGCCATAAATTATCCATAACTTCAGTGGTGAATCTACGAATGGCCCACTAATTATGGAGTATGTACAATACTTTCCTTATCAGTCACCATAATCTAACATATATCTTACAAGTTGTTGTAAGGAAGGTGCCCATGTGAGTTTTCATATTGGAATTTTGTAATTTTGCATTTGTGGCAATAATAAAAATCCCAAATTTTTGTTCTCTCAATTTGTGATGTTTCTCTCTTTCTATTGTGTGTTGTGGTATTAATGAAAGCACCCTATATCAAACACATTTCAATTTCAAACACTAGTTCACTCTTCAAACCTCGCATTATCTATGTTATAAGACCTATTGCCTATATTGGCATCTTTGAACATGCTAACATATTTTGGACCCAAATTACATTCAAATAGAACTTTGGCTATGTTTACATCATTCACCAACCTTATAGGCATAAGTACAAAGAAAATGGCTACAAATAGCCTTATTTGTCTTGAAAACCTTATAACTAACCCCTAACACTTCTTGGTTTCCATCCTTGACCTTACTATTCTTCATACCTTTCATTTTTCCTCCTACACCCCCTCAATCACCAAGCTCTAAATCTTGACAATATTCATCCTTTGATCACACGTAAGGTGTTGATCCAATTCTCTTCAACCACAAACTCTTTAGTCTTGAATTGACCCTAAGAGTCATGCCACCTTGCACTAGGCCTCCACACTCTATAACTATCACACACTTCTCACAAAAAACAAATAACATTCCCCCTAATTTCTAATAGTGCTCTTAACTATGTTATAGGGCTTGTCAAGAGATCAGATTTCCCAAATTGATGATGTCACACTTTCTATCATTGCCTTTGGCCTAGAGAGATTTGTGGTATCATAATTTTCACACCTCTTGTTTAAAATTCTAATTGAACTCATGTTGTACCATATTCATTCCTCTTTTATTATTTTTGTTTCTACATTAGGGTACCCCACGTAGCTCGAGGTTACTTGAAAAGAGAAAGAAATCAACAAGAACACCCAAACACAAAAATATATTATGGGTAAGTGCACAAAGATGTGTTACCAAAATGGGGGCTTAATATGCCACTTTTTTTTCTAAGATCAACAATTTATTAACTTTGATGATAAATTGAAGATAGTTAGACATGAAATTTTAAGATGCGACCAAAAAAAGTAGTAGTCCTCCAAATCGAGTTTCTAAACTACTATTTTTTTGGAGCTATCAAGAGATATAAAGTTATATTTTTTGGACCTAAATGGAGGCTTAAGATGCTACATTTTTTTCTTGAAATCAATTTTTTTTTAACTTTGACAAGAAATTGAAGATAGTTGGACATGAAATTTCAATGTCGACAAAAACAAAAGTAGTAGTTCTCTAAATCTAGTTGCTAAAGTAGTATTTTTATGTTAAATGGTGGATTTTAAGGCCCTCAAAAAGGGGGGCCACACAAAGAAGTACTATTTTTTAGTAAAACCATAACATAGTGTCTAGTGTGGCCCCAATAAATGCTAAATCTTTCTTTTCAATTATTTAACCACTCTAGTCAAAAATTACCTAACACTATGTAGCTCATCCTATTTTTTTCAACTAATTATTTAATGCATATTTTCATTTTTTAAATTTTTTTAATTGGACACATCTTGAAAATGTGAAATATTTGTGTGCACCCTCTAGAGATCATTGAAAACTAATAAAAACTCAAAACTCTTTTTTAAGTGTGTATAGTGGAGTCTAGTTTATAAAAAACTAACTTGTTACAAAATTTGATGAGTGAGACAAAATCTAGCCCCTAAATACTACACGTAGGTTTCTGAAAAAATGGACATACATTTAAAATAAAATACAATTGAAAAGCATAAAATTTTCTAAATGAAAAATAAACAATATGGTTAAATAGCTAACACAGAGATATACAATATCATGTAACCTGAATTTCTTGATAATAAACCATGAGGAAACCTAATGGATTGCACACAAACAAATTTAAGAACTTTTATATATTGGCTAGAAAACATGTCTCAAACTTATTTGATTCCAATCCTTTGGCCTAGATCTCTAAGGAAAATCCAAGCCTTGGGCTTGGTGAATTCCAATGCATTATGAAGCACACTCACTCTAATCACCCTAAAGTGTGAGGGAACCATAGCAAGAGTGCACTATCAAAATGTATTGGATTAAATAGTGTGTGTGCTCTATAGTGCATGCAACTTATGTGGAAATAAAGAAATACTAGAACACCCTTTTAAATAGGGAACACTCATGCCAATTTCACCACTGGGACATATACATAATATGTAACATTTAAGTAGAAGTTGATACTTAAGTTTCATTTATTTATATACTTTCAAGATGTTTGAGAGTGGATCCAGCTTCATAGGAGTTAAGATAAAGATTCTAGACTTTGAGGAGTTTTTTTTATTAAAAAAATAGTTAGCAAAATTGCAAGTTTCAACACATTATCTTTAGCATGATTTATAGTGGACTATCGATTATAACCTTGAGCCCTTGATTTATGCAAAATAATTTTAGGATTGTTTCTTATTGTATTTTTATCCTCTCTCTCTCTCTCTCTCTCTCTCTCTCTCTCTCTCTCTCTCTCTCTCTCTCTCTCTCTCTCTCTCTCTCTCTCTCTCTCTCTCTCTCTCTCTCTCTCTCTCTCTGTGTGTGTGTGTGTGTGTGTGTGTGTGTGTGTGTGTGTGTGTGTGCGCGCACGCACATGTGTGTATATTTGTCTCCCTCACCCTCCCTCTCTCCCTACCTACCTACTACCTACCTACCTTAGGACACTTTACCATATATCTTATGGTTCCTAAAGGGTCCAAATGGTTCATAAGGAATCCTAGGACCCCTTACCATACACTAGTGTATGGTAAGGGGTCTTAAGTGCTCCTAGAACATATTAATGTGTCCTACAACCCTTTAAGACCTCTTAGAACCCCTGAAGACCAATGTATGGTAAGAGGTCTTAAGGTGTATCAAGACACATTAATGTGGTTTAGAACCTCATATAACCCATCACCATGCATTAGTGTATTGTAAGGAATTATAAGGGGTCTTAAGGGTACTACAATACAATAATGCATTTGTGTATCTAGTAAGGGGTCCTAAAGGTTGTAAGGGGTCCTCGAACTCCTTAACAACTCATGTCAAAATGCTGAAATTAGAGCAAGTGGTGCTAACAGGTCATTAGGGGTCTTAAGACACATTGATCTATCCTAGATCCTCTTATGACACTATAAGACCCCTTACTATAGATTAGTACATGGTAAGAGGTTTTAAGGGGTCTTAAGGGCTCCTAGAGCACATTAATAATTCATAAAACCTCTTAAGACCCCTTAAGGCCCTTTACAACCCATTGATACCACTTACCATGTATTAGTGTATGATAAATGATCCTAGAGGGTCATAAGGGGTCTTTGGACACATTAATGTATTATAGGACCATTTAAGACCCCTTACCACCCACTAATGTATGGTAAGGGTTCTTAAGGGGTTGTAAGGGTCTCAAGGGGTTATATGACACACTAATGTGTTCTAAGACCCCTTATGATCCCTTAGTGGATAGATTAATGTATGATAATGATTACTAGGATCCCTTATAACCCCTTAGTTATACAAAAAATGCTTCATGAACTATACACATAAAGTCTAAAATAAAATTTTAGTTAAAAGATGTAATTTAGATTTGCAAGATCATGAAACCTTAGTTAAAATTTAGGTGACGAAAGGTTGAAGAAAAACTCTAGTCATAAACAAGGATAAAATAATTCCTATTACATGAAAACAATTAATGTAGGTCCATTGAAAATCATGATCACACCAATTTTCTTCCTTGTACCATGCTTGTGAGATAATTATTTACATAAAATATATAATTCGTAGTAAAGTAAAAAAGGTTCAATTACAATCCAGGAATAACCATATTAGAAAAGAACATATGATACACATCAACAAATATTGTCTTTCTTACAAGACAAAAGATGATAATTCATAGAAAATAAATGCAAAATTATTGTTAACCAATTAGATTAAATCCCAAGAAAAATTTATAATTTAACTCAATATAAGGAGCCTAGGATTTCCAATCACACTAAGTACCACTCAATGTTTTAGTTATCTCCACTTGGTTCTCACACTAAACCATCCAAAAAATAGACAATAAACCATATTGTTCAGGGCATGTTTGGTTGCTAGAATAGGGATAGGAAATTAGGAATATGTTTTTTATTCTCTGTTCTATGCACCAAATTAGGATAGGTAATATGAATACATATTCCCATTTTGCCCCTAAAATGAGCATATATCCATTCCAAAAAAATACATTTTATTGGAATAGTTATTCCTATTCTCATTTTTACTTTCTGCATACTCAATTTTCTCAATTATGTCGAGAAGAGCCATGAGATCTATCTCGAGCACCACTACTGAGTGAGGTTGCATGAATTGGTTTAGAGTCAACTCTTTATTATTGAGGACTTGCATTATGGCAGGGTAAGTACTTTTGTTTAGCTCGTATTTCTATTTCTCAATGTTCTCCCTCTTGTAAGTGACTCCACAAATAGTTACAAGTTCTTGTATGATTTTCATACAAAGTACAAAGGGATTTCAATATCCTCATCCATTCACAGTACAAACTATTTCAACACCTAATTAATCCTTGCAAGGGTGTGGAATATCTCATAAATAAATTGGGTTTGCGAGTTCGAGAAATATCTGTTAAGGTCTGCTGCAAATCCACTTGGCCTCTGGTAAAACATCAATTTCTTCACAATATTTATGATCAATTTCATCATCTTCTTTTCCTAACCCTTCATTCTTCTCGGTGCTCCAAGTAACCACTACTCATCCTACTATTGTACATTTATTTTGCATTCTTATATTTCTTGCTCTAATATTTCTTTGGCTGTGATATTTTGAAGCAATTCTCATTTCTATTTTGTCTAACCAAATAGAGGGATCAAATTCCTCTTCTAGAATAGATATTCTAGAATAGAAATTCTCAATTCTTAATTCCTATCCCACAGCCAAATGAGCCCTAACTTTGATCCATTTCTAGGATCTTAAAAAAAAACCAATTCTCACATTTAATAAGAGTACCCAAACATTTTAGACTCTTTAACATGCAACTTTTGCAAAGTAGAATCCAAACTTAATAGTTTGTAATATATTCATTTTCAATAGGAAACAATGTTTTTCATTATCCTCTCAATTCATGTTTTTTATTAAGGATAAAACATTTTTTTAAAGGGGACCCGAAACCCCAATTATTTTATGGAAACAAACGAAATTAAAGTACCAAAATGAAACAGTGTTCTGACTAGCAGGCACACCCATGTCCATTACCAACAAAACTTGGCAAAAACTAGCACCAAAATGAACAATAGTAGACATGTAACAAACAAACAACCTAACTAGATCAAAAGAAACCAAAAAAATAGACAACATCAAGGAGGAAAATGCTAGACTAATTCTTCCACCTTGTCCTTCAGCTTTTGTTGAATACTTTTTATCTTCTCCATGACTCAATTGATGTCTTTCTAATCGGTCTTAGTCTCTTTCTTTTGCTTCTTCTTGGTATTGGAGCACATACATTTTTCTAGGCCAACTTTCACATCTTCCTTAGATCAACATTCTCTAGGTCATGTACCAGCTTCACCTCCTTACCTTGGTCTGAATGTTTTAGCACCATGTTCAAACAATCTGTCAAGGAAACTAGAATTTCCTGACATCTACTTAGAACATCCTTGGTCAATCTTTTTCCATTTTTTAAGTCTTCATCCTCATTTCTTCAATTATCCTCATTTCTTCAATTATCCTCATTTCTTCAATTATCTCCTGGTTCCCCTACTTCTAATTAACCTTCTCCTTCTTAACTCTTTCTTTGCACTTTAAATTCAACTTCTTGAGGGAGTGAAATGTCCATTTATCTAGTCTAAGTGAATAAAGGGAGATCACTTTCGCAGTTTGCAGAACCCTGTGAGGAGGATCGATGACTAAGTCATTTATATCATCTCTAGCCAAGTTGACATTGAATTCTTCCTCGTCAACAATTTGCAACATAGAAATTCTCTCCTTCCTCTTCTCTTTTTTAGCCCAAAGAGCTTTGTCCCTTTTCTCAAATTATTTCAGAGAAGGCAAAATGCCTTTGGTCTCCTTTCCATCCACATCTTTCAGAGAGATATACACATTGTGGTCTATTAACTCATCATAATCAACAAGCCTAATGGCTTCTCTAGGTACATATCTCAATTCATATTATTGTCATAGGTACATATATCTTAAAATATTTATTTTCGCATATTTTCAATCTTTTTGAAAGTCACTATATATGTATAAACACATTTATTATAATCATCAAAGTCAGAATTTGAAAATAATTTAATTTATATATTAAAAGAATAAGTAAAATCAGCTTACATTTAATTTATAGAAAATTTGAAATCATTTATGAACAATGTCACCATTAGATTAGTCCCATATGAACATCTCATTTAGTCATTTTTTTTATCTAGCCAAATTCAGTAATCTAGATTATCATAATATGCTCAAAATTAAATTATCCTAATCACAATCCCACTATCCATGTAAGTAGTATAATATATTGTAATCATGTCTAAAATAAGAATGTGCAAAACAACATGTATATATGTCTAAAATAGGTTGCAACATGCCTCACAAATATGCAAGATATTTTTAATTATTACTATTCAAGTTGTATAGCCCTATTTTGGATCTATACAACACTCACTATCAATTTGTAGAATTAGACTTTGTGCTTTAGTTCATAAAACTCACCTTTTTTACACATTTCTAAATTTTATCTACAATTACAATTTGTTTCTAATTGATCTCACAAATAAAATGATACATAACCAAATATTAATATTGTTGTTAATGTTACCTTTGTTACTAGGAAAAACCCTTTGAGTTCGTGCATATCAATAGTCTTTTTCATGATAAAACCACGTAGAAAACAAGGAAGAAGCTACCACAAATACATTGAAATTTGTTATTATCTTGAGCATTTCTAGAAGTTCAAGGACCAGGAAATTTATTTATGGTTCCCGTGCATCTCTGCTGTGTAAACTTTGTAATTGTTTCCCATAAGAGTGAGAGTGGAGAAGAAGCATTTGTAACGAGAATTGAAATAGAGAAGGCTTCTTATGCCAATTTTAAATTAACAGGGCTGCCATGTTTTTATCTCATATGGGGAGCATTGTTTACACTTAATCTCATTTAAAAGATTAAATAATTGTGTATCTTAGATCAAATTCAATCTTATTACAAAGAAAACACAAACTCACATTCCATTAGATAGGCAAGATTTGCAATAGCTTCGAACTTAGCTGATGTTTAACTCAAGATGGGGTAGAGAAATTACCACAGTTTTCAAAGCTTAAATACCTCAAATCACCATTTATGCATGCTTTTGGAGGTTCCTTCATTGTACAAGTTTCTTTAAGGATACCAAATTCAAATGTATAATCAAGATAAAAGTTTCAGATATCATGTAAATAAAGACATGTAAATACATTGCTTTATATCCTTCTTGAAGGATAGAAAATTCAAATGTCTACTCAAGACACAAATCTCAGAGATCTTGTAAGTAAGGACATGAAAATTCATGCAAACTATCATATATTGGAGACAAACTAAGATAGCATTAGTTTCAAATAACCTAGATACAATAAAAAGACCATTTGTACTTAATACGAAAGAAGTAGCAAGTAAAGTTTCTGCAATAACGAACAAGGTCACTAATTCAAGTGTACAATTAACACACAAACTTCAAACATTTTGTAAATAAAGAAATATGAAAACCATGCGAAGAAACTTATCATCATAGAACACTTAGCTAGAATCAGAATTTCTAAAACCTTAGATCTGCTCTAAAAAAATCTCTATTTAGTACGAAGACGCAGAAAGTATAGATCAAGGTCACTAAATTGATTACAATCTTATTCTAGATGCATCTCATGATAATTTCTAAGATATACTCTCGGATATCATATCAAGCATTAAAACTGCATATATTTTATTGTCACTTTGAAGTTTACTTCCCTTCCTCTGGCCAGAAGCTTGTCTCCTTGCCAGCTTTTGTGACAGTTTGCAGAACTATCTCAGGCTTTATATTTCCTTTCACTGTCACTTTTTGGTCTTGCAAGTTTACATCATATGATTCGACCCCTGAAATCAACCAGAAAGCTTATTGATTAGAATAATGGAGGAAATCTAATTAATAATAGACTGAGAGTTAGGACAGACCACTGCTATTGGTTATTTCAATGCATTACCAAAAAAGAAAGGATAAGTTGAGTAACATTTAAGGTCTACAGTGCTGAGAAACCATATAAGGTCTACACTTTCTGTATGGCTCTACAATATCTGAGAAAATAAGGCATCAAACTGTGCTACTGTTATTCAGGACATATTTACCCTGCTCTTATGAGGATTTCAAAGGAAAAAAAAGGAAATTGAACTTTTCAATGTGATTTGGTCCAATTCAAGTCTAAAGTTATGGTTAAACAGGCACATTAAAGTAAAAGTGCTTGACAATACCTTCCATTTTGCTGAGTACTCGCTTTACAGCTCCAACACAACCTTGACAGGACATAGCAACCTTCAATACAACTGTCTGCAGTGCAACAATTTTATCTTCAGGGGTAATGGCAGAAAATCAAGAAGAAAGATGTCATGTTTTATACTCGACTATTATACAAAGTTCAAACACAATGAAAAAACTCCAGAACCAAAACTGTGAATTTAAGTTTTACTATACCAAACAGGACTATGACATTTGAGGTAAAGATTTCAGTCTTCAGACCCTATCATATTGATTTAGTAACTCCAAGAAGAGAGCTTCATGGAGTGGGACCTGAGGTGCAGCTCATATTTTCAATGTATGGGTGATTTCATACAAGATTTCAAAATGTATCTGGAGAGGAAAACTGGATTGCTGAACTCAAATAATTAGAGTAACCTTTTATTGGAGAAATGTTTGTAAGGGTGATGTAGAAAGGGGCCTAGAGGTCTGATGTACATCCATAGTTTTTTTGGGATCTTTTCTGACAATTGGCTACCTTTTGGTGAATTTTTTCAATTTTTTTTAAAGAAATTATGCAGGAACAGGTTTATTCTCAAAATTATATAAACTTGGAAGGGAGGAGGTAAATTTTATTTGGCATGGCATTATTTTGAAGATGACTACCTAAAATTATTGATTGTTTCCCACAGAGAAAACTTAGTAGGTCCCCTTCATCAGGACTACTGCTTAACCATCATCATTACTGCTATCATTTTTTAGCCAATCCCCTTATATGTAATGCCTGAATAAAGCATGACCTGAAAAAGGCAACTTCCATGTAATAATTTGTTTAGAATAGGTCTTCTAATCTTCAATAACAAAAACAGAAAAAATATACTACAGAACAGGATAAATGTTATCCAAGATGTCATAAAATTGATCCTCTTCAAGAACAAAATTATATTGTTTATTTTGAAAATGTAGCATTAACAACAGCATTCTATTTGAGACTTGGATGTGTAGAATAATTGACAAATTTGACAATCTAACTGAAACCATCAACCAGAAACTATTTGTTTATCTGACAAAACACATCAATTAGTGCACGGAAATATTAAATCTAAAATCCTCTAAAGTGGTCAAAATAATTCTTAATTCATTTTAAATTACAACTTCTGCTGGATCATTTTGCCGCACAACTATGAACCAAGAAAACATTAAATACATGAACAATAAACCACTAAAACACAACACACGCAAGATCTGAGGATCTTCCTGCTGTGAAAACTCCAGAGGATTACAACTAATAGTATATCTGAAATACACATGCAAACATAGTCACACCCCTTTTCTTCCGGAGGAGGAAGAAAATAAGTAAATTTCCTCAAGGTGTAATCACCCAAAAGGTTTTCATCATCATCTTGCACCATTTTCAGTCCAATATGTCTTGTTACTTGGGAAAACAGAAAGAAAAATGAACCAAAACTTAAACTTCATCACACTGAATGCTAGTTCACATTACTGAGAATCCTTAGTGGACCTTACAAATCAAAATTATAGGCCATTGGAAAGAATTAACTTTTGAAACCTCTACTGCAGATTTTGTCAGTGGGTATCTGTGTCGCACAACTGTACACAACTCCAGTTCTGACAAGGATGAAAAAAACAAGCATATGGTGGAACTGAAGAGACACAATAGAGAAATATAAAAGAATCACAAAAGTAATAATGTAAGGTGCTAGAACTGAATTAGGCTAAGAGCAACTTGTTTATGTAATACAAGATTACAATCAAAGAAATAAAGGTTCAGCTGCTGCAGTTTTGGTTTTCCTTTTGTTGTGCAATATCTTTATTTTCATTGACTAAACTTCGATGTCAAGTATACGTTTTTGTCTTTCCTACATGTTTTTTAACCTCGATGAACATAGGAAAGTGTGGATGACACTCTTTTTACTGATATATCTGTCCTGGAGTGAGAGTTATGAAAATCCTGCCATCATTGATTGCATAGTCTTGTTTATAGTTTCCTTAATCAGTGCAATCAACTTCAAGATAGTTCTTTGGCAGTTTCTCCAAAATGTGGATAGTTCCAAACCATCTTTAGTAGTAACAAACATCATGATGTTTCATTTTTCAGGCCAAACATATGTTTCAAATGCTTGTAATTAAATATCAACCACAATGTAAAGGTGAAGTCAACAACCCAAGGCATAATGAGCATAAATAAAGCAATTGAAAGTTAGACCAAGAAGTCCATCATTCAAATTGGCTGAGTCCAATCTACTTTGGCTGCATGTGGTCCAAGTGTTTGTATGCAAGTAAGTGACATTTGAAACAGTAATAAATCAACTGAGCTATCTTTCACAAGATATGAAGCCAGAAGATTAATACATAAGGATGAAAATAGAATCAGTTGCTAAAAAGGAATTGAACCCTGCATCACACAGCCAACTCACAGATCATAAAGCAAGGTGTAAAATTCCAGTGGTTAGCTGGATGAAAGCTTTCATCTAAAAGAAACAGATACTAAAATAGTCAAACATGGACATTGGAGAAAGCTCATTGTTTCTCCATGTTCGAAAGAACTTCTAAACAATTTATGATGAGGCAAATCATTAATGACTTCAGGGCAACAGGGACCAAAATTTTGCTTCTTTAAAACAATCATCCAAGAATCATGGGCACTTTGCACAAATGGTTAACATAATGCTTCAGGATAACATCTTATGAGAGGTTTCTATCAAACATTTATTGTGGCCACAATGTGCATCCAAGACGAAACTGCTACTAGTCCCCTGATTAGTAATGTTTTGACTCTTAGGAACGTCTTATGTAGATATATTTTCTTGGTCTATAAAATGATTCTGATGAGAAGAGGGATAAGAAGCTGTATAGCATATCTGACAAAGAAAAGGATATTGCAAAAAGCATGGTAAGTGCAAAATTACAACATGTAATACAACTCACCCAAGAGATCAAAGGCTACCCCTACTTAAAAAGAAAGATATTTGTGTTTAAATTGTAAAATTTGTGATAGGAAAATGTCTGCAGGTAAAGCTATATACAGTTTCGTATCAGACTCTAAAATTTATGCCATGGACAGTGAATATGTCATATTTTTGTCCTTGTTTATTTAAGAAATTAGCATAAACACAACAGCCTTCTATTTGGACTCAGGCATGTAAAAGCATTAAATGAATGAGGTCAAATATGTAAATATGATGCAAACTATCAATTTGTTATCTGATAAAAAATCATCTAGCAACACACTAAATCTGGGTTCTAGGAGCCTGTAGCAATATGGTACATGCAAACAAGACAATTCAGCATCTAAAATCCTACCTTCATTTTAAAATTGCTAACTTGTACCATATCATCTTTGTTTCCAAACTTTGAATCCAGAAAAGAACTTAAAAATATGATTACTAAAATTGCAATATCGTATCCAAATAATTCTTGGTCCTGGTTATCTAAAATACACACACTCAGCCAGACAAGTTCACAAAAAGGAAAAGAGAAGGTTGTCTTGGTCTATCATACCCCATTTTCAGTATGTATTGTTTTTATAAGAGGCAAAAGTTGAAAATGTTCAAATTAAAAGTACGCCATTCATTCCCATTACTGACAATCTCAACTATGCCTCATGAATGTAGATATCCCAATAAAACTTCATTTCTTTCAATTGGGTATCTCAAAAGTTCAGCAAAATTCAAAACATGGACACTTAAGTTCATTACAAATTCAACAAATAAAACCACCTCTTGAACTCATTCAATAAATAAAACCAAGAAACTTTAAAAGAAGGAAAAAGAAATGATAATCCGACTTACAGAACCAGAAAGCAAATTCACATTTAAAAAAAATATATGAACAAAATAATAAAACAAAGGAAGAGGTAATCACACCTCGGCCATTGCAACTGTGGATAGCTAGCAAAGAATAAGAGCACTGCAATTTTCGATGGTCTGAAATAAATTAGACAGACTTCTCTATTTATAGTACTCCCATGTTGATTTTGTTATTCGGAATGTTCTTTTTAAGGCCATACTTTTGTAGTGATTAAGTAGGCCATGTGGTGGGAATCTGTTTACCATTGCGTCATGTCACTTCTATAATAAGAAAAGAAACAAGAATTTATGCTAACTAGATGACAATGGATTTTAAGGGGTAAATATATATGGGAACATTTTTAAGTTCAAATATTGGTAGATTTTTTCAATAGTGATAAGATAAATGTTATAATTTATATTTTTAAGTATTTGATCTTGTATATGTGAGGAATAAATGGGTCAAAAGATAAGTATAGAGATGGGAATAAAAAGTATTACCTCACTAAGGGCGCTCTATTATTCAAAGGGGAATTAAATGTTTGTGAGAAAACTTGAAGAATGATGCAATAGAACAAGTGACTATTATTAAATGGATTGATATTCAAGTTAGAATTATTTAAATTATTCCATCATTGTATAGCTTGTAGATTAAATAAGCTGATCTGAAATCTTATTAGTGCTACTAGAGATTGGTGGAGGGAATTATTTGTACCAAAATGTAATCTTTCTTTTCTAAATTGGGTAGGTATTTAATGAAGTGTAGAAATTTTATTAATTTCAATGTGATCTTCCTTTTCTAAATTGGGTAGGTGTTCAGTAAAGTGTACAAATTTTACCAATTTCATTACTAGATTAAGCACATTTAAAAGTTGTAAAAATAATTCTATTTTGAAAAAGAGGATGTATACATTTGTAATTGAAACTTTGAAATTTTGTGCTTTGATTTTGTTGTAATAAACATTTAGATTCATTTGAAAACCCTTTACTAAGATTTTATTGTAGATTTAATCTTTTCTTAATAATTCTTATTTCATACATAGTTTGAAATTTGATTAAAGCTTTTTGACTAAAAAAAAGTATTTCAAAGATTTTAGTTGCTTGTTCAAATATAACCCATTCACTAAGTTCAAGATGAAATAGAGTGCATGTACAAATTCACTTAAATTTTAAGGAGCACAAACAGAGTTTCAACAAGATTTTCAACTTAGAGATTCAAACTTAAATGATTTTAGAATATAATAACACAACTCAATGATTAGTCTTTATCAAACAATTACTTACACTATGTAACAAGTCCAAATCCCTTCATTAAGTTATAATACATGTGTATTGCTCAATTAGAGATTAAATAAAAGAAGAATTGTTGATTTCTAATTTATTTATATTTTAAATTCTAAGTAACTAAATATACTACTCTAGATATTTTCTTAAAGTTAGATTTTTTATGTTTTTCTTTTTTGAGATAATAGGAATTTTGAGAACTTAAGCACTTATTATATATATATGTGGTTCTTAAAATTGATTGATAATATTTAATTTGTAAAATTAAAAAATATATATATAGTAAGTCATAGTACAATGTACTTGTAATAGTGAATTGGAAAGTACAAAAGAATAAGAGTACAAACAATCTTTTGACATAAATTAAAAGAGTAATTAACACCATAAGTTATGAGGTGGGTTGTTTGTGTCCACCAATTTTAACATATAGGTATGATAATACAAAAGTCCCCAACAATCATAATATCAGCTATCTTGAAATGAATGAAGCTAAAGAACATATGAAATTTCCAAAAGTTGGTACAAGAATTAGAACATAATAAGTTATGTTACAGTTTAATATTATTTATTAATTTTAATATCTAAATTATTATCTATCAATTCCAATATTTGAAAACCAAAGTTTATAAAATATTTTAAAGATAAATTATGTTGTTCCACAATCATACAACATTGACATAAATATTAATGTTTTTCTATTTTTTTGTTGACTATTTCAAAGATAAATTATGTCGTTCCACAATCATACAACATTGACATAAATATTAATGTTTTTCTATTTTTTTTGTTGACTATTTCATAAGATGTCTACTAAATTTATTTAAGATTTACAAATGTATATAAGCTAATTTGTTACATACATATGGCTAAAGTTAAATATAATAATTAATATAATTAGAACATTAATAATCTAAATACATAATATATCTTAATGTGTTTCCTCTAAAAGTTCATATTCTACTACTTTAACTACTGTTTGATTCTAACTTTAAAATAACCAATCAAATGCAGTTTTAAACAAATTTAATGAACAAATTATTAATCAATCTTATAATCCAAACTACACTCCACCATCACCATAGTATTATCTTAAAAGAGTATTTCCTAATTGACAGTATCTAACAAACAATACTACATTTTTATAAAAATAAATATGGGTCCATATTAAAGTACATAATATATTACATTTCAGTGCTTAATAGTAATTATTGATACGAAAAATGCATTCAAAATAGTAGATAGCCACGGACATATTCTAACGTTGATTATTCTTCCTATCTGTGGAAAATCGAAGTACTAATTCACTTGTAGTAATGTCATGCATGGTTTCTTGGTAGTACAAACTTGTACTAACACTTGGGTGTACTACAGAATACAACAATGATTCCACATGTATACAATTATCCTTATTTATTTGCATTGAAACTTTCTAAAGTACGTATATTTACAGGTCTCCATATTTTAGAAAAGATAAAAGACATGAATGTTTAGAAGTTACAGCAATGCTGTATAATTTCTACAACAATGTTTAACATTAGTTTTAAGCTATCTGTCATTATTATCCATAGTCATGTAACTGAAGCAAAGCAAATGTTAGAAATCTTTTTAGTACTTCTATTGTGAGCAAATTTTTTCTTTCCTCTCTCTATTGAACTGAGTTAAAAATCGCATGCAGTCTAAATGCTCAATATTTTTATGGATTTGATTTTGTAGTTTTAAGTTTTAATATACGGGAATTATCAAATGAAAAACAATCAAAAGATATAGAGCAACCTCATTCAAGAGATAAATATAGATATGGAAATATCAATGATAAAAAAAAGTACACGATCAAATTTAGAAAAAAAACTATTTCAAGCGATAAATTGTGACAATCTAATCATACTACAAAATGTTGTTGAATGGTATATAGAAAATTTAGCTTCTTGAATTTTATATAGAATCAATTGTTATTCTTTTCTGAATTTGATGTGCAACTTTTTTACATCGAGTTTCAAATCACGCTCTATGATCCATCATCAGAATAAATTTAAAAACATAAAAAATAAATAAAAAATTGAAAGTTTTACCTAACTGATATGATAAGATCTAATTGGGTCAATTTAAAGTTACATTTTGCTCTGCATTGATATAACTGATGTAAAACTGCAAAGCAGTAATCATATCTAGCTGGTATGTTGTAACTTTGGTCGTTATAATTGAAATAAGCAGGATATCATTATGAAGCATTAAATCTTATGTAACTTTTACGTAGTAAATTTAAGCTTAGCTGAAATATGGTATGTGGTCGATCTAAAGTTGTGAAGTAGCAAATCTTATCTAAGATGTAATTTTGATCTCAGTTGCATAATATTCTTTGATCTAATTCTTTCATAAAGTTAAAGGGAAAGTAAGACAGAATTTTCAAGATAGATTAAGAGACATTTATTTTTTATAACTTTCAGAATTATCAGAAGTTGAGATTTGATAACAACCTTAGTGGAAATGTCTTGCGAGTTGTTTTATAGTTTTGATGTATCCGAGATTTATTTGAAACACAGATTAAATAGAACACAGCAGATAAATACTCCAAACTTGAGCACTGGAAATAGCAGGCCCATACATTCTATTCATAGTAAAATGGGTAATAAATATATAGAAGTTTCTGGAGTGTAGTTAGTTGGAATGTTAATGATTTTAGTTGAGGTAGACGGCTACACATGGTTCTCAAGACTTCTGGAGTTTTCTTTGGTCAGTGTTGACCATTGTAATTAACTTATGTTGATATTTCTCTTAAATTAATTATAATGATTATGTTAAATATCTATGCTAACTATCTAAATATCCTCCTATAATCTACATATGATGGGTCCTGGCCTAAAGCCTTGTTAGATACCCATTTACAATCAATTATCTCCTAATACAATGGTTGGAATGCACAAGAATCCTCCCTCGAATGAAAACCATGAGAGAATCATGCCAGTGCTCTTAAGCCCAAAAGATGTCAAAGAAATACAAACTTTGATTCACTTAAGGCCTTGGCGAAAAAATCAGCAATTTGGTCTTTTGTTTTGCAATATTGTAGATGAATCACTTCTTGTTGAATCAGATGTCGGATATAATGATGATAGACCTGGATATGTTTGGTTCGAGCATGAAACATTGGATTCTTTGACAATGAGATGGCACTTTTATTGTCACAATGAAGTAAAGCAAGCCCTACATGATTTTTCTTGAGGATTGATAGGATAGCTTGTAGCCAAGTGATTTCTTTCATTGCTTCATTTGTCACAGTATATTCAACTTCTGTAGTGGATAGAACAATGATAGACTATTTTTTACTGCACCACAAAATAGGACCTACACCAAGATAGACAACATAACCTGTAGTAGACTTACAATCATCTGCACATCCTACCCAATCAGAATCTAAATAACCAATAAGAGAAATATCTCCATGAGATGAATAATAGATACCCATTGTTAAAGTACCTTTCACATATCTTAGTATTATTTTAGCTGCTATCTAATGTGGGACTTTAGGTGAACTCAAAAATCTGGAAACTACACTAATTGCAATAGAAATATCAGGACAAGTATGTGTCAAATACACAAGACTACACACCAATTGCCTATAGAAGGTAGGATCAACATCTTCACCTTCCATGTCCTTGCTTAACTTCAATCCTAGAGAAACTAGAGTAGGCACACTCTTACAATCTTCCGTTCTAAACCTCTTCAACAAGTCTAGAGGATATATTTTGAATGCTTTTGATGGCGAAGAAGCTCCCCACGCTGCTCTTGTCACTTGCTTCACCTATGCAGAATGAGGACAAGCCTGTTATGCCCACAATACCAGTGCATGGGCCTTTGAAGCTCGAGAATCGTATGCCTGCTCCTGGCCATGGCCTTATCACTTTTTCCCTGAAATCACCTTTGGCCCCGATTTATGGGTTGTGCGGTGGTGCCCTAACCTCTCCTCCAGTTGATCCTGCTGGGTTGGCAGCTGAGGCTTGTACATCCGCCTTATCTTATGTAGATTTTGCAACTTACAAGGCTAACTTAGGTGGTCAGAATGTGAGGATGGGCTTCTCGATTGGCATTGGTGGTCTGCATGTGCGGTCAGGGTCTTAGGATGCTATGTTAGTTGCTATTGGCAACTCGTTGGTTTTGGAGTTAGAACCGAACATTGTTGAGGATATTTCTGAATAGTTGGATGGTTTCTCCTATACTACCGCTATTTTCCACTTCAAGGGTTTTTGGCCCTCCCTTTTGGACCTACATGCATGGATTGGTCATGTATGGGAACCCTTCATTTTAGGTATAGCTCAGATATACCTAGTTGCTAGGGGTTTTTTCATTGTGAAGTTTGATTCAACTGAGGATAGAAATGCTATTCTATGTCACGGTTTCTCTTGGGAAGAGAAATTTCCCTTGATGGCTAAACCCTAGTACAAGGATTTTGACCCATCAACGAAATCCTTCAAAAAGGTCCCTTTGTGGGTCAGGTTGCCAAATCTTCCCCTTCACCTATGGGTAGATTCTATCCTGGAGGTAGTGGGGAAGGCCCTTGGGGATTTTTTGCTAGTGGATTATGCATCTTCCAATGTGTATCACACCACATATGCTCAGATCTTAGTTGAGGTTTATATCTCCTAGTGATGGTTTGTTTGGCCTCTCTGATTGGATCTTAAGTTCAGTGTCTTGATTATGAAGGAATCCCTTTCTGATGTAGGAAGTGCCACAAGACTGGTCACCTTGTTGCTCATTGCTCCTCTGAAAAATCTAGACTGAAGAAGTCTCCTTCTTGGTGGAAGAATGTTTGGATGATCATTACACTATTCTCAAAGCCCACACTGTTGGGGATGGTGACTCTTCTTAGGACACTTTGGTGGCTACCATGACTACTGTCCTAGATGGCTCTCCTATTGCCCCTTCGTTGGAGACCTCTATTCTACCCTTGTCTATGGATGATTCATTTGCCAATGATTCTTCGGTGGAGGAGGATTTGTACTCCCTGTTCCCCATCCCACCCCTATTCTGGATGTTCCTCCTAGTCTTGTTGGGGGCCAGGACCCTGTACCCTCTCCTGCCCCCACCCTTGTCCTGGACTTCCCTTTTGGTTCTATGGGGGGCCAGTTGGCTTTGGGCTCTTCTCAGGAGATTATTATTTTTTTGAATTCCCCTGGGCTCCATTGTTCTATTTCTTTAGGGGATTGGATTGCTAAGGTAGCTAAGGTGGAGGATGGTTGGACTGCAGTAAAAAGAAAGAAAACTAGGCCATCTACTCCTCCTTTAGAAATGAATCTCTGATCATGCAAGGGAGGCTCTAAATCAAAGGGAAAATCGTGATGTATCTAGCCCTGCCCCCTTGCTGGATCTTTTCTTTTGGCTGGTGATAAGCTTTTTGTCACCTTGGTTGCCCTTAGTTTGGGGGGTGACTATTTCTATGTTTGTTTGTTGTACCTTTTGTTTATGCACTCATTGAAAATCTTTAGAATTGTACAAGGTTTCAGGCACCCTTCAGAACTTGTTTTACTTAATCAAAAACAAGTCTAGAGGATACTTTGTTTGAGTAAGGTAAATATCATCATCCTTTTGCCATATTTGTATGCCAAGAAAATAGTGTAGAAAACCAAGATCTATCATCTCAGATGTATCTTGCAAACTTAACATCATGTTATTGATTTGACCTATGTTATGTCCTATAATAATAAGATCATTGACATAAAGCACAATAATTATAATACCACCACCATCAAATTCCTTCACATACAAATTTGGATCATTGGGACTATTATGGAAGCCTTGAATTTGAAAATATTCATCAATCTTAACATACCAAGCCCTTGGAGCTTGTTTTAAACCATATAAAGACTTCTATAATTTGCAAACCAAATGTTATTTCCCTTGAATTTCAAATCCTTGTGGTTGAGTCATATAGATTTCTTCATCAATTTCACCATTTTCAAAAATGTATTTTTAACATCCATTTGGTGTAGAGGTCACTTAAAATGAGCAGCTAATGCTATAATAGCCCTAACAGTACTAATCGTTGCTACTGGAGCAAAAGTTTCTATGTAATCAATCCCCTCTTTCTGTGAATACCCTTTAGCCACTAGTCTTGCCTTATGTTTTTCAATACTCCCACCTGACTTGAACTTGGTTTTATAAACCCACTTATTGTTAACCACATTCTTGCCTTTTGGCAACTTTACCAATTCCCAAGTGTTATTCTTTATCAAGGAATCATACTCATTTTGCACAGCTTCTTCCTGTTCATGCTTTCCTTTGGCCTCTTCATATGTTTGAGGATCATTAGTCTTCATTATAGTGGTCATTAAAGCATAATTAATTTGATGAGTCCTTTGATAAATTTCTTGAATACTCTTGGTCTTTGGAGGGGGACTAGATTCTTGGGTAAGAGCACAAAGTTGGGTCGCAATTCTGTAGAACGAAACCTTTAAGAAATGGGTACTCGACTTGTTCAAAATTGAGTACTCAATTTTAAAAACGCAGTTTGGGCACCTGATCCATACTCAACAAATTGGGTACCCGATATTTTAAAAATC
The DNA here is from genome assembly GCA_028749045.1 of Cupressus sempervirens. Lineage (NCBI taxonomy): Eukaryota > Viridiplantae > Streptophyta > Pinopsida > Cupressales > Cupressaceae > Cupressus > Cupressus sempervirens. Next base: position 390,447,880 of record CM053787.1, on the reverse strand, counting down.
GAGTACCTGATTTCAGAAAACTATAAAAGCCAATTTTTTGGGGTTTTTTTGTTCATTTTTACTATTTGCAAAATGTGAGCCCGATTTTAGCAAGATACAGGAGCCCATTTTCAGAATTCTACTAACCCCATGTTGCTCTTTTTTGGTGTACCAGGTATTTTACTTTGTTTTCTATTGATTTATTTTCTTATTTTTCAATTTTACACTTTATAATTCTTTCAATTTATTAATTTTTTTCACTTTTAATATGTAAAATTGTAAATTTCCATTGTTAACAGTATTATCTTTAGATTATTGTATCTATTCATTTAAATACTTTCATATAATTTTAATTTTTAAAATTTGTAAATGTTCATTTAAAAATTATTATTTTAGATGTTTCAATGTATTTAATAAAAATTACAATGTTGAATGATTAGATAGATATAAATTAGATTGTTTAAACATGTAATTACATTCAATATTTTATATTTATTTCAACTAAATAGTAATTAATTATAAAATTAGTTTGTAAACCATACTACAAAGAAAGTAAAACTAACTATATTCCTAAGTCTAACCTCAACCCTGCCATAAATGCACAATAATTTAATCTAAACCCTAAACATAAAAGTAAGTATTTAATGTGTAATGCCCCACCAAGGGATCCAAACACAAAACTAAGTATTTAATGATTTTACTTATTGTATTGTACTTTGTGGATTGGAAAGGGATGATGTAATCTATTTTATAAATGTATATTCTTTCAACCTTTCATAGCCTATGACATGTACAATGGATGATTGTGCATTCTGAATTAATGCCAAGTGGTATTAGAAACAAGTGTATATTATTTAAATGGATTGAACTTGTAGTTATTCTTTCATGTGGATGTGTTATTTATTTTACTTCTAGTATAATTATTTAAAAATTAAATGTGACTCAACATCTTGGGAAATTTAAGGAATGTAATCTCTTATGTTTTCTTATGTATTATTGTATGTTATTGCTTACTTAGTAAAAATTTAGGTTTTTTCTTTGGATCCCTGGGCTAGGCATTACATAATGTGCTCCCTTACCTTAAAACCATATCTTTTTTAATAAAACTACACACTAACCATAAACATAGTATTAATCTTGATGTAAAATCTCACTCTCACCATAATTCTAAGCCTAACCCTAACACTAATTAAAATTTTAACCAAATTATTTAATTAAAATTGATAAACTTAATCCTAAGCCTAACCCTAATCATTAATAAACTTAATCCTAAATGTTAAACCCTAATTCTAATTGTAATTTCAAATCTTAAACCTAACACTTGATCCCTAGATAGGTAACCATAACAGTAGGTCCATAATGGAAAGTAATCTTAATCCTAGGTTTGAAAACTTTATTTAATGATTTTAAATTGGGTTGAAGAAATATTGAAATCTTAAATTAAAAACTATAAAATAGTACTTCAAGAAAAACTTATTTTGTACACTTATAATCTAATTATATTAATTTGTTAATATTTCTCTTCATAATGATATTTAAATATGATTTAAATATTCTTTTAATTTCTCCACACAATATGTAGGACTTAACTTTTCACCATAATTTATGTAGATAATACATTTTAATCGATATGGATTTTATCTTTAGATGCACGTGTTTGATTCTTTTAGCATGAGGTTTGTTCACATTGGACATAGCTAGAGTGTCATAAATTTGACAAAGAATCCAATCTTCCATAAGAAAGAAAAACACATGGACATCCAATAATATCTTCCAACTAAGATCTTGTTACCACCCTAACTATTACTACACCATTTATAGAAAACACAATTGTGATCTAGTAATCAAACATGAAGTTGCTTATAAGTAAACACCACTCTTTGATACACATTCTTGGTATCGTCCAAAATTTTCTCCTTAGGAAATGCAATGAGTAAAGCTCAATATAAATTTAAAGTGCTCCTTAACTCCTCATTTGATTGAATATTTGAGCATACAAATCTCCCATCATTATCTTTGAACCGTGACAACATATATGATATGACATCAAGTTAGACACAACTCCATCCTTTGTTAATATAAATTGTAATATAGTTAATATTGATATTTGGTACTTTGAGATTTCAACTATAATGATTAATAAAATTGGAAGGAAATTTATACTCCATAAATAATTATAAAAATCTTTCAATTTGAAAATACAAAAAAAAAAGTAATTTTACATTTATAATTTAATTATTTAAAGTATATTTACCAAACATTTGAAACCAAATTTGATCATTTAAAAATAAATTATTCATTTATTTTATGAATTGGTGTGTACATTCTATTAATAGGAAGTATAAGTACACATATTGGACGAGAAAAATATTGGTAGATACATGATCATAGCCTTTTATAATTAAGTCCAAAATAATTCATAAATTATAAAAGGCCATTAAGTCACAATATAAAAACCAACATAAACAATTGTTTTATGGTTCAAAAAACTTGTGAATATCACCTGAAGTGACACCATATCCGTGGAGAAGAAGAATTTGAAAACCCAAGGCTATGGTGTTAAGATTTGTGCAAGGAATTTCTCTACCACGCCCAATACCATTGATATCATTCCTTGATACCTACTATTCAAACCACATGTCATTTTTATTATTCATTTCTAGCCTCCACACCTCCCCTTTTCTTGGATGGAGGATTTTATAACACATAGAAGTGTACCTATCAAATATGGGAGCATGAGCCAAAAGCAAAACCTCTTCAACTAAGAGCTAATGACAAAGGGGTGTTCCCTTTGTCAAATTTACATCAAGCACAATTCAAACCTCATCTCTTATGATGTTGACATAGTGCACTCAAAAGTACTTGATCCTTAGTAACTTCACCAAATGTCTTTGAACCCATCGACAACCCCTCTTTCCATCATTAGGAAGAGAGAGTGCAAGAATAGAAAAAGAAGAAAGGAGTAATGCTAAAAACACAAAGTCAAATCCAAAAACATACACACATTTACTAATAAATTGTGGAAATCTAATAATTTTAATATTTTATATTCAACCATAATTTTTTTAATATTGATCCTTAATCATACAAATTTGCTAAGGCATAATCATAAACATGTTTATATAAGATATTTTTAGAATTGACATTTAAGTTGATTTAAATTAATATAGTTTTTTGGAGTATTATTTTATGATTAGGCTTAAATTTGGTATAATGTTCAATTAGCCTTAACATTAAAGTTTACTTAAATGTTTAACTTTATTTATTTAATTGATATGGTTTTAAAGATCTGTGCATTTATATTTAATTGATATTTTAGATTTATTTTATTAAATAGTAATTTTGTGATTTTTTATGTTGTTTAAACATATGTGTAGATTATATTTGATGGACCCACACCCACCCCCTCCCCCTCCCCCACCCCCGCCTCTGCTCCCTGCATCTCCACCTCCACCTCCACCCTCACCTCCATGACCACCTAGTCCTCATTGAGCACCTACCAGAGAGGATTTGTAGGAGAGCATGATGCATAATCTTAGCTACCTCATGCGAGATATTGAGACTATCAGGCATGAGGCCCACCCCCCTCCTCACCTACTATGCCTTATGGATGGCATGCAACGTGTTATTCCCTCTATATAGCATTTGGATTCTGATATTGATAGCTTTAGATTATGGAGGCAAAACATGCATGCCTTTTATTCAAATGGCCTATTGTATAGAGAGGCCCATAACCTCAAAATAGTTAAACAACATTTTAAAAGATATTTTGTAAATCCTAATATGGGTGAGGAGATTAACAAGAAGAAGCCTCACATTTCTATTAGATGGTGCACGCATCTGCATATATCTACACACTCTTGAGAGCAGTGGTGGATGGTATTTGACCATCCACCACATGCTAATCATGAGGTGCCCATGTACTTTCTAATTAGGAAACTATTGGCTAAGTTTGAATTGGGTTTGAAACCCAATAATTTTGATATTAGATCATTTCAAGGGGTTGGTCGAGGGATGCCTCAAGATAGGCCTGGGGCAAAGCTGAGCAATAGAATGAGAAATTGCATATGACCTCAACCTCTTGTGCCTCTTCCTGCACTAGTTGCCCCAGTGCCACACCATCATCGAGCAGTTTCATCTTCTCTTACCTCATTGAGTGCTCTCTAGAGCAACTTAGCAGAGTGGTGGATGCAAGTGAGAGATATTTGTCCACTTGAACACATTTGTACTAGTTGTGGAGATATATGTAGAGGCCCCCAAAGTAATGTTGATGCAGCACATGATGATCATTATGATTTTGATGATGACATATACACTGCCCATGGTGATGGTGGTGATGATATTGATGTGCCATCATTTTTTGACCTCATACAAGGAGAGCCCGGAGACAGTCAGGAGTAGCATGAAAAATTTTAACTAAAATTTAAATATAAAGTACATAATTATTTACTTTCTACATACATGTATAATTGTATTAACCATATTAATGTATGTTCATTTTGAAATAATAGAGGATGGATGATAATATTCCTCCTAGGAGGCAGTATAGTCTTTTTTTGAGACCTACAAATGTTGGCATCCCTCATACGGTATGCACTTTGAATTACACTATAAAAATGTACATTTGAACTCGAATGTAATAACATGTGCTCATATGTTCATTTCATCTAATTTTATAGGGATTGTTGGCTGCTACACAGTTTGATGTTAGTACAGTTCTTGATCCATTGACGACTGAGGCACAGCCTCAAATACCTATACGGTATGAACTTTTGACTCAAGTCAAATAATTTGTACTATTTTTATGTATGTACATTGTTATTAACTTACAATTTAAATAATTTATTCATGTTTTAATTTTATGTGTTTTAATTTTACGAATAGGAGATGGATCATACTTATCCATATAGGCCTTGGTATAGTTTATTTTCAACTCCATCTTTTGACCATGTGAGACATGCCAATGATCATCGTGCTAGCATATCTTTAGACACATCTCTGTGACAATAGGTACTACTCAAGTATATATACATGTTTTTATAGTGTATAAAAAATATAGTGTACAAATTATGTACTTTTTAGTTTATGTACTCTGTAATTCATATATATATAATTTTGACTCAACGTTTATGCATCCATAATTTTAGGACTATGTTGCCATGAGTGTTTTTGAGAGTATGGGACTAAGCCATATGGAGGCACCTACATCATCCTTTGAGGTCAGTATTGTGATTTATGTACATACATAGTTCATTATCCTCTTTATCAAATTTTAAAAATGTATGTATTGTAAATTACAAGACCTCACGATTGCCGCATTTGGTAGTTTTCATAGTTCACCTCCTCCCTTTATAGAGGGACACCCATCTCATGTGGTATTATTTTTATTATGTAGTGAATATGCATGTACATGATGAGACACGTCATGTTACATGGGATGATTCATTTGCCTCACAGGGTGTCCCACATGATGAGACAACTCATGCTGCACAGGATGATCCATCTGAGTCCTCTTCAGGTGGACTAAAGAGGATTGGAGATCAGATAGATTAGGTCTTTTTGGCACTTTTAGACTGTGTTTTTATGACACATTATTTATTTTGATACACTTTGTATTAGGACAATTAACTATATTATATGTATTTTTTGACTTCATAGATCATGTTATGACATGTTAGACCATGTACTATTTTTTTACGACTTCTTATCATGCTATTGTATGTAGTATATATATTATTATGTTAGATCATGTTGTAAGTATTCAAACCATTTTCTTTATTGTGACGTGTTTTATTCATGTTATGACACATTTTGTAAGTATATGGTACATGAAAAATAATTTTAACTATTTATATATACAAACATTAATTTAAACATGTTTGAATGTAAAAGTAATAGAAAAAAATAGGACATCATTACTTGAATTGACAATCAAAATATAATATCAAGTGCACACCTTTGATTTTCAAATAGAAGTAAACTCCTATTTTTAAATGTTTACAACATGTTTCACAATATATGTAAGACAATGTCAATAACATATTTATATAAGTGAACTCAAAATATAAAACTAGTTCAACACATTTCTTCAAATGAGGTCTTGTAAAATAAAATTGTAAAACAAAAACACATATTAATAAAAGCATAAATTAATATGAGCTATCTCAACTATGTAAATATGTGTAATCTGTATGTACTCACTATGTGTAATTGCACAAGATGTTGTTGTTCGATCCACCTTAACATTTAAATTTACATAAATTGTAATTGAGGCCTGAATAAGAGGTATATATAAGTTCTCTAATTTGTTATTGACAACGCATACATACATGTAATTAAATTATATAAGTACATATATAAAAATAGCATAATAAAGAAAAAATTGACATGTGTTTGATTTAAATGCAGTCATCCCACTATACCATTTGCATCCTCTTTCTTTTGTAATGCATCTATGATTGTCTCGTGCTCATCCATTGAAATTGTCCATAATACCTTATTGGCAGGGCTCCCTTTGTATCTTTCTAATTTGATATTCATTGCCACAACCAAATGAGAATGGTGTAAAATCTTCTTTTTGGATTGGTAGTCTTAAAATGTTAGTAAACCATTTCTTCTTGTTAGGTATCTATATAGACAGGTGCCAGCTACAACAACAAACCCAAATGGATACTCAAAACCATCATCGTCTACTTGATGACATATCAATTTTTCTTAGGTTCCACACATCTAGCTAGCCAATACTCAATCTGTTCATTGTTATCATTAGGTGCAATAACAACATAAACATGTCCTACAAGATAAGATAAATTACATAAACACTTTAATCACATGTGTACATATATAAATAATATGTTAAAGACATGCATGTACTTGAATTATACATGTCCTACAAGATAAGATAAAGTACATAAATACTTTAATCACATGTGTACATATATAAATAATATGTTAAAGACATGTATGTACTTCAATTATATTAATGACATGTACATAAATAAATAATATAAATTGAAGCATGATCACAACAAAATCTAAATAAATTGTGTATACCAGGTTGTATGAGATCTGAAATATGATCATTATAGTCTTCTGATGCAAAAATAACATTCTGGCCTTCATTTACTATATCATCTTGAAAATGTGTGCCAGTGGGTTCTAATGATTTTTGTTGCCAATCTTCAACCCATTCTATATTCTCATATTCTTCCCATTCACCTGCAAGACAAAACTGACAAAAACAAGCTTCCTAGTCCATATAGTCCAAGTGCTAGAATGTAATGATCCCATCTTTTCGCTGTTGACCAAGTGTGTGTGCGTTAGCCTTGTTCTACATGGTCCCGAGGGCTAACGAAGGGTTTAATGGGATCCTGGAGTGTTTTGGCCTAGTCATTTTCAGTTTGGGCCAAAATGAAGTTGATTTACTCAGTTTCAGGCATACTTACTATTTTTAGTAAGTCGGCAGGACACAGTGCAGGTCCATTTTGGTGATTGGGTTCGATAATCCTCGGTGAGAGCTTTCCAATGAGCTATCACTCGCATTATTCGGAGTCCAATTGCTAATACATTTTAATGCCTAAAGTTTTATTAAAGTAACATCTAATTTAATTAGAAAATATTAAAGTGTTACTTTAATATTTATTTTATGGTGATGTGTACCCAAGGGAGACATAAGGGGTATTTTAATATATGTTTTATATATTACACATCTTTTATCCCACATTTTCCATATGAGTTGAGCGGACCCTTGGAAATAGAATAAAAGGAAGCATTTGTGGCTTCATTAGGCAGGTTGAATATGAGAAGAAATTGGTGTGTGAGTTGCAGCTTTGTTCTTGGCATTTGAGGACGTCTATCCTCTCTTGTAACATTCTAGATGTCATTCCCTTGGGGTTTGGCCTTTGGAATTCTTCCTTATTGGCTTCATTATCAGGCAGTTTAGTTGCATTTCCAGCTACAGGCAGATTTGATATTTTGCTCATATCTTTTTCACTACTTGTCCAACGCTTATGCCGCTTGGAGGGAATGGTATTATGAAGGTAGTGGACTGATTGGAGGACAAAGTATTGTAGCAGCAAATTCGTAAGCATGGGCTGGAGTATTATGACAATATTGCTGAAGTAATTAGTGAGTTGATAAATCTGCCATGTATTTGGTTTTATGAATTCTGAGAATAACATTTTATTAGCAGCCGTTCATTTCCACTTTGAATATTATTGTAGTTTCTTTCTTGTTTATGTTGTATGATACCAATTCCATGCACGAAACACAACAAACAAATAAACGTTTGATTTCCAGAGTTATAAGGGGTTTTAAGAGGTTGCATGCAAACTGTTTGACAAAATTCATTTCAGCAAATTGGTTTAGTTTTATGGGACATCCAGGGGTGTCCATTACAGTGGTATCAGAGCTATAAGTCTTACCATCCTGTGGAGTTCTTATAGAGAATTTGGAACAGCGAGATAAAGGGAAAAGAGTCTGACAAAATGTATACCAGTCCAGATCAAGAAAATGCAATTCTTAGGTTACTTAGCTCATTAGAGGAGGGGCAACAGATGCAATAGGAGCATAATAGGTGAATGGATATGATGTTGCAACTTATGGCTAGACAGATGGGCATCAACATTGACGATTCGTATGTTGCTCCAGCGCAGAAGGTAGTTGATTCTTCAGATGGGATCGAGACACCACCGGGCTATGCTATTGGTGATAGTCAGGAGTCCACATATGAAGCTTTGTCAGAGGATGGCGATGCAACAATAATGGGATTAGGAGAATGCGAGGATACTATCCTATCAGCAGCCACTTCTGTGTCCGTTGAACCATCCAACAAGGAGTTTAGCAGTATGCATGCAGTTGTAGATGTGTGCTTTGATGATAGTACACCTATTATTGCTAATGAGGTGAGTGATATAGTGACAGAGTCATATTATACTATTGATCAACAAAGTGTAGATGTTCACTTCTGCGATAGTACTATGTTCAACATGGATGCCACATTGTCTTATGACAATTTGATATTTTCGGTTGATATTGATCACTCTCCTGAGTGGAGTTGGGCTTTGTTTTCACCATCTACAAAGATTCAGTTTTGTGTTGCAGCAGTTGGGAGGAAGAGGTTTCATAGATCTTCTGTGGAGCCGCCTTCTGGTGACATTCAGACTTATACTTCATCAGCACAAGTTTTGGGAGCTAATTTGCAGGGCATGTGGTTGATCTTAATGATGTTCATTTGTAGTTTGTTTAATGTCCATATGGATATCACACATTACTTCAATTGGGATCCAGGTGGAGGTTGGAGTTCATTATGTTACTTAATTGCTTGAGGACAAGAAATTTCAAGGAGGGCGGATTTGTAATGATCCCATCTTTTCACTATTGACCAAGTGTGTGTGCGTTAGCCTTGTTCTACATGGTCCCGAGGGCTAACGAAGGGTTTAATGGGATCCTGGAGTGTTTTGGCCTAGTCATTTCTAGTTTGGGCCAAAACGAAGTTGATTTACTCAGTTTCAGGCATACTTACTATTTTTAGTAAGTCGGCAGGACACAGTGCAGGTCCATTTTGGTGATTGGGTTCGATAATCCTCGGTGAGAGCTTTCCGATGAGCTATCACTCGCATTATTCGGAGTCTGATTGCTAATACATTTTAATGCCTGAAGTTTTATTAAAGTAACGTCTAATTTAATTAGAAAATATTAAAGTGTTACTTTAATATTTATTTTATGGTGATGTGTACCCAAGGGAGACATAAGGGGTATTTTAATATATGTTTTATATATTACACATCTTTTATCCCACATTTTCCATATGAGTTGAGCGGACCCTTGGAAATAGAATAAAATGAAGCATTTGTGGCTTCATTAGGCAGGTTGAATATGAGAAGAAATTGGTGTGTGAGTTGCAGCTTTGTTCTTGGCATTTGAGGACGTCTATCCTCTCTTGTAACATTCTAGATGTCATTCCCTTGGGGTTTGGCCTTTGGAATTCTTCCTTATTGGCTTCATTATCAGGCAGTTTAGTTGCATTTCCAGCTACAGGCAGATTTGATATTTTGCTCATATCTTCTTCACTACTTGTCCGACACTTATGCCGCTTGGAGGGAATGGTATTATGAAGGTAGTGGACTGATTGGAGGACAAAGTATTGTAGCAGCAAATTCGTAAGCATGGGCTGGAGTATTATGACAATATTGCTGAAGTAATTAGTGAGTTGATAAATCTGCCATGTATTTGGTTTTATGAATTCTGAGAATAACATTTTATTAGCAGCCGTTCATTTCCACTTTGCATATTATTGTAGTTTCTTTCTTGTTTATGTTGTATGATACCAATTCCATGCACGAAACACAACAAACAAATAAACGTTTGATTTCCAGAGTTATAAGGGGTTTTAAGAGGTTGCATGCAAACTGTTTGACAAAATTCATTTCAGCAAATTGGTTTAGTTTTATGGGACATCCAGGGGTGTCCATTACATAGAATCTAAACTCCTAAATGAATGCCATTTAGCTAACCCACTAATTGTATCATAGTCATATCTTGAAAGGATATTCTTCTCTTCAACTAGGTAGAAGAAACGTATGATTGTAGAGTTCTCACTTGATCCCGTGTATAAATATTTGTTACACCATTCGACAATCTCATGTGTATTTTTGAATTTGGCTTTTTCCTCAAATTTAAATTTCTCTCAACTAAGGGCTCTCTTCACACATGCACTAGCACCGTCATGTTCTCCTTTACCATGTCTAGCCTCAAAAAAACTCCACACATGTTAGATATTAGTTTGCCTATGTGTCCTACTCAACCAATAGAACATTCTAGCATTATTGAATTGTCCTAGACATTTATCTGACCATATCCAATGTTTGTCTCTCTTTCAAATTATCATAAAAGACCTTGAAATAATATTGGATAGACTCATATGAATGAAGTTTATTATCACTCATATAAAAATGGTACTCTCTCAATATTTTTTGACCCTCCTCTATACAATCAGGCGCATGTCTATAAACTATATGAACATAAATTGTTACTTGCACTAAATTGTAATATTGTGGTTGTACCTCATCTTGAGGTGCAAGTGTTTAGTTACTACAAAGTCAACAACTAAAAGCATAGTACCACTTGGAAATGTATTCTTACATATGTAAAATTGTTCATCGAGCCATCTAGCATATTGAGAGTGTTTAACATATTTTGGTATGATCGCACTCTTAAACTCATCCATAAATACATGACAACTAACTTTATCTACTAGCTATATATACCTCTATATATATTACGCCGAGAGTAATCGTTCTCGAGGCGCCTATTTTTATTTAATCCCAAAGTTATTTTAATCGAAGTTGGGATTAATGAAAATAAAAATAGGCGCCTCGAGAACGATTACTCTCGGCGTAATATATATAGAGGTATATATAGCTAGTGGCAGTCGCGACGCAATAGGAAAAATATTTACTTTTTATTTTTTATTTTGATAAGGTTACTATAAAATTGTTAATTAATTTTTAATTAGAGTTGTATGAAGTTAGTATAAAATTATGCTTCAAAATATTTTTAAAAATTTAATATAAGGAGTTTAATATAGATTAAAAATATATTTTTTATTTTTGGGATATTGTAATGTAAAATGTTATAGTCATACATAGATATATGGTTAGGGACAAAGTTACCATTATAGTTAATGTTAACCTTAGGGATAGAATTAGGGTTAGGGTTAGCATTAGAGTTAGGATTGGAGTTAGGGTTAGGGTTTGAGCTATGGTTAAGGTTAGGGATAGAGTTATGGTTATGGTTATTGTTAGAGTTATGGTTATGGTTTAGATTAGAGTTATGTTTATGGTTAAGGTTAGGGTTAATGTTATGGTCATGGTTAAGGTTAGGGTTAGAGTTATGGTTATGGTTATGATTAGGGTTAGTGTTAGGGTTATAGTAAGGCTAACGTTAGAGTTATGCTCATGGTTAAGGCTAGGGTTAGAGTTATGCTTATAGTTAGGGTTAGGGATAGGATTAGAGTCCAATTATGGTAGAGTTAGAATTAGGGTTAGAGTTAGGTGTAGAGTTATGTTTATGGTTAAGGTTAGGGTTAGAGTAATGCTCATGGTTAAGGTTAGGGTTACGGTTAAGGTTTGAGTCAAATATTATTTTAAATTTAATATAAGGAGTTTAATTTAGATAAAAATATATATTTTATTTTTGGGATATTGTAATGTAAAATGTTATAGTCATACGTAGATATATGGTTAGGGACAAAGTTAGGGTAAGGGTTTGAGCTAGGGTTAAGGTTAGGGTTAGGGTTAGATTCTAATTATGGTAGAGTTAGATTTATGGTTAGAGTTAGGGGTAGGGTTAAGGTTAGTGTTAGGATTAGAATTAGGGTTAAGATTAGGATTAGAGTTAGGGTTAGGATTAGGGTTATAGATAGGGTTAGGGTTAGGGTTAGGGTAAGGTTCTAGGTTAGGGTTAGGGCTAGGGTCAGGTTTAGGGTTAGAGTATGAGTTAGGGTTAGAGTTTGAGTTAGGGTTAGGGTTATAGTTTGAGTTAGGGGTAGACAGAGCATTATAATTTGGGTTAGGATTAGGGTTAGGTTTAGGGTTTGAGTTTGAGTTATGGTTAGAGTTAGGGTTAGAGCTAGAGCTAGAGTTAGAGTTAGGGTTAGAATTAGGGTTAGTTTTAGGGTTTGAGTTACCAATAGAGTTAATTTTACAGTTGGGTTAATGTTAGAGTTAGGGTTAGGGTTAGAGTTTTGAGTCAAGGTTAGGGTTAGAGTTAGGGTTAGGGTTAAAATTAAAATCCAATTATGGTAGAGTTAGATTTATAGTTAGAGTTATGGGTAGGGGTAGGGTTACGCTTACAGTTAGGGTTAGAGTTAGATTTAGGGTTAGGGTTAGGGTTAGGTTTATATTTAGAGTTAGGGTTATATATAGAGAGAGTTATATCAATGTTAAGGTTAGGGTAAGGGGATTGAGTCAGGGCTAAGGTTAGAGTTAGGGTTAGGGTTAGGGTTTCAGTCAGGATTAAAGTTAGGGTTAGGGTTAGAGTCTAATTATGGTAGAGTTAGATTTACAGAAAGAGTTAGATTTAGGGTTAGAGTTAGGGGTAGGGTTAGGGTTAGGGTTAGGGTTAGAGATAGGGGTAGACAAAGGGTTAGGGTTAGGGTCAAGGTTAGGGTTAGGTTTAGGGTTAGAATATGAGTTACGGTTAGAGTTTGAGGTATAGTTAGGGCTATAGTTTGAGTTAGGGGTAGACAGAGTATTAGAATCCTAGCTACGATTAGGGTTAGGTTTTGGGTTACGGTTATGGTTACGGTTAAGGTTAGAGTTAGGTTTAGGGTTATAGTTATAGTTAGGGTTAAAGTCCAATTATGGTAGAGTTAGATTCAGGGTTACAGTTAGTGGTAGGGATAGGGTTACAATTATAGTTAGGGTTAGGGTTAGGGTTAGAGTTAGAGGAAGGGTTATATTTAGAAGTTTTCTTATGGTCACAGTTATAGTTAGGAGGGGAGTAAGGGTTGGGATTTTAGATTATATTTATTATTATATAAGGTGCCCTATATAATAATATGTATATTCCCACGCTCATGGATAAGGTTAGGGAAAGAAGTAGGACTGTGGTTATTAGTGTTACATTTAGAATTTCATTTAGGAGGGCATTGTGTGCTATTTTTCCCCCCTATTCAACCCATCACTGATGTCTGATCTGAGAGACCTTAAATGGGATAGGTTCTTTGCAGAGGGTTAACATCGCTAAAGTTGGCGGCTAACATTTTGTGTTGGCTCGGTTTCTTCATTGACCATGCTGGATCATTTTTTCTTGGTCAGGTTGATTCATGCTGCGAGATTCGATAACTCTTATTTCTTCGCGAGCTATCTTCCCATCTTCCCAAAAGTGCAAGATGTTGCCATGCATTCCCATTCTAACGTTTCTTTATATGCTAGTGTCTTCGAAACACTCTAAAGCCTATAATTGCACAAGATGCTACCATGCATCTCCATTCTGATGCATCGTCATGCTACATTGTTTCTTCAATTCTCTGAAGCCCAAAATTGCATCATGCTACCACGCATTGCCTTTCCAACATTTCCTCACTCCACAATGCTTTCATGAGTCTTTAAGACCCAAAATTGTGCCACATGGAGGGGGTTCACACCTTTTGTGCTATCTGCTTTGTTTGTTGGGAGGAATCTCTTCACTACATCTTAGTCATCCATTGGAAATAAAGCCAATCTTGATCGACGAATGTGACTTAATCCTTCATTGGGAGGAATTTCCTTGTTGCATCTCAGTCATCCTTTTTGAGGGGAGAATCTACATCGACGATTGCAACTTAATCCTTCATTGGTGAGGATTCACGATGCATCTATGCCGTCTATTTCGAGAGGAAGACCTTCATCGATGACCATCATTCATTTTTGGGGAAACCAAATTCCCCCTTGGGATCAACCTTGCATTTTTTGTGGGAGGTTAAGACATCATGTTATCTCTTTTCATAGTTTTTTGCCAGCGACATGAATGTCTTTCCTCTTCTTTCCATGAGTCTCCATTCTAGCGCCTCCTTAAGTTGCATTGTTTCTGCAATGCTCTAAAGCCCAAAATTGCATCATGCTACTACATGTCACCTTTATGACATTTCCTCACTCTGTAGTGCTTTCGCAAGGCTCCAAGACCCAGAATTGTGCCATGTAGCAGGGGTCCCCACCTTTCGTGCTATGGTTACAATTTAGATTTTAGGGTTATGGTTAGAATCAAGGTCAATTCTAGAGTTTATAGAATATTTAGAGTTAAGATTAGGGATTAAATATACATGAGGGTTAGCATTGGGTTGTATGATAATTACAGTTAGGATTATAGTTAGATATATCATTTAGATTAGGTTTTAGTCAGGGTTTAATTAGACTTAAGATTAGGGTGAGGATCAAGGTGAAGTCTATATTAGGGTTCATATCATGGTAGGATTGAAACTAATGTTAGGGTTAACATTGAAATTATGATTAGGGGTAAGGTGAAGATTTATATTTGGTCATGATTGTGGTTTGTGCTAGGATTAGGGTCTAAGCTATGATTAATTTTATGATTGTACCTTTAGGGTTAGGGTTTTGTTTAAGTTTATGATTATGGTTACAACTATGGTTTATGGTTCAAGTTTAAAGTTGGGAATGTGATTAGGATCAGGGATTAGTAAATTTTTTAAGAGTTCGGTTATAGGTTTACACCATGGTTAGGACCTTGGGACTGGATTTAGAGTTTAATATCATGGTTATCCATATAGGTAGGTTTAGGATTTTGATCAATATTTTGGAGTTTTTTTTTACATTATGGTTAAGGGTTAGATTTTAGGGTTAGGACTATAACCAATATTAGTGTGTAGGTTTTTGGTTTAGGTTATGGTTTGGACTGAGATTTTCGTTATATCAATAGGGATATGTTTTAGTGCTATAATTATAGTTTAATGTTGGATTATAGTTATATTGTACATCATTGTTGGGGCTAGGGCTAAGGTAGGGGTTGTTGTTAGGGTTAACTAAGGATGACAATTAGGATGGTCTATCTTTTCAAGTAGAAAAAAAAACTCATATTGATTCAAAAACAAAGAAATTATACTTCGAAAATATTTTTCTATGTCATAATAGATTCATTTATTTTAATTATTGAATTAGTTAATTAGTTGTTTGATGTTTCAAAGTAAACATGGCTTATTTTATTTAAATTTAAATAATATTATTGTTTTGAATTGAATTTAGGTTAATTGTTAATGATCATATTTATATTTCTAATATTAACTCCAATTTGATCAAAGACCAAATATATTTTTGGTATTTTTGTAAATGAACTTGCTTAACACTTCCCTATTTCAAAGTTAATAAAATATCATTTCTATTGTCTTAGATTTGAGAGTAAGTATATTAAATAAGTAATAATAAATGAACATTATGATTAATATATTTCTAAAATAAAAATATATTACTTAAAAACTTGTTTACTTTAAATGAATAAAGTACTCATTTACTTGTAAATTTTAAAAATAGAAATTAATCTACATATATATAAAATATTTATTCTTTTTCCTATTTGCATACAAATTAATTAAAATCTAAACTTTAAACTACATAAATATTTTTAAAATATATATATCCATCAATAAATAGTTTAGAATAAAGTAAAATCTAAAAATTAGACACATATAGAATCTTCTTAATTTCTATATACATGTTTTTCTAATTTATTTCTACAAACATGCAACTGATATTTCTATTATCCATTTTTTTCCATTCTAAAAAAATCTAGATGTAAATATAATTTTTTTAGATGCATGCAATCTTTCTAATTTTTTCTACATACATATATTAACATTTTTATTTTATATTTTGTTTTTACATTATGGTTATTTCAATCAAAATATGTAGATGTAAATAGAATTCTTTTCAAAAAAATTTATTTAAATTTAAATAACATTATTGTTTTGAACTGAATTTAGCTTAATTGTTAATGATCATATTTATATTTCTAATATTAACTCCAATTTGATCAAAGACCAAATATATTTTTGGTATTTTTGTAAACGAACTTGCTTAACACTTCCCTATTTCAAAGTTAATAAAATATCATTTCTATTGTCTTAGATTTGAGAGTAAGTATATTAAATAAGTAATAATAAATGAACATTATGATTAATATATTTTTAAAATAAAAATATATTACTTAAAAACTTGTTTACTTTAAATGAATAAAGTACTCATTTACTTGTAAATTTTAAAAATAGAAATTAATCTACATATATATAAAATATTTATTCTTTTTCCTATTTGCATACAAATTAATTAAAATCTAAACTTTAAACTACATAAATATTTTTAAAATATATATCCATCAATAATTAGTTTAGAATAAAGTAAAATCTAAAAATTAGACACATATAGAATCTTTTTAATTTCTAGATACATGTTTTTCTAATTTATTTCTACAAACATGCAACTGATATTTCTATTATCCATTTTTTTCCATTCTAAAAAAATCTAGATGTAAATAGAATTTTTTTAGATGCATGCAATCTTTCTAATTTTTTCTACATACATATATTAACATTTCTATTTTATATTTTGTTTTTACATTATGGTTATTTCAATCAAAATATCTAGATGTAAATAGAATTTTTTTCAATAAATCTAGATGTATATAGAATTCTTTTAATTTTTTACATACATAAAATCTTTCTAATTTTTTTCTACATACATAAAAGAATAATTTCTATTTTCTATTTAAAAAAAAAAGCTATCATAAAGATTGATAAAAAAATTGATTGCATATGCATTCTTTAGTTTGTGCACTAAATGCACAAAATAAATTGTATAGATTAAAACTTCCCGTGCTGGGCACGAGAATATACAATAGAAATATCAGTTACCAAGAATAGTCGGCCATAAGCAATCAAATCTTAAACTCTGCAAAATTTCTTGCAAGCAATCTTTGTTCTGTCTTCGACTGAAAAGGAAAAAAAGAATTTCAGATCTGAGATTGTTTAGATTGCCCTATTCGATTCAAAAAGCCATGGAAGTCACCGCAATTACATCTCCAAGAGGCCTAATGTGCCTTGATTCAGTACCCACATGCTTATCTCCACGAAAAACTCTGCATAGGTCCTCCAGTGGCCTCAATTTCGGTCATATGAACAGAATTCTAAATCTAAATGAAATTAATTAAAATTAAAATATAAATCAAAGTAGAATATTATAACTAATTTTGAATTTCAATTTACTTCTACATCTAAATCTAAATGAAAATGTAAATAAAAAATAGAAATCTCACCTGCAAAAATGTTACTCCAAAACTTCAATTTACTCCTATTCAAAAACTCCAATCTAATCCTCCAATAACCTCCACCTCTTCCTTCCTGCAAAAACATAAAATGAAAATGAAATGAGGAGCCTTGGTTTTATAACTTCTGAGAGGCTCCTCATATCCCCCAACAGACGTCTCTTCACATTCCACGAATTTGTTTCAAATTCCCCCACTCCCCGCAAAAAAAAAACATGAATGTGCATGCAAAATTATATTTAACAAAAAAAAAATCATATTGAAATTATTTCGCCCCTATTTTTTCGGGCCCTATTTTTTCGGGTCCTACTTTTTCGGGCCCTACTTTTTCGAGCCTATTATTTCGGCCTCCATTTGGCTTCCTATTATTTCGGCTAGCTATTATTTCGAGAATTCTTTTTTAATATTTAATTTGGAAGTTTGTAACTGCTCCTAATTCTTTTTTATTGACAAAGAATCTTGGCATATTCTCGTGCTGGGCATTTGTGCTGCCATTGTATAGAACGCCTCTCGGCGTAATAACTAGATCACACATTCTTCCAATCTTCCCATCCTTTAATGGATATTCAATAGTTTTGAATCTTTTTACATCAACTAATTGTTGTCCAAAAGTAGTCAAAGCATTTTCATGCAAACATTCATCTAACAAAGAAAGATTATCACACATATCACATGTACGAGAAAGACATGCATTGAAAAGAAAGTATTGATCATTGGGTGGCTTACAAAACAAACTTTATATGAAATCCTTTATAGTTTGAGGTGGTATTTTTATACCACATTCCTACAACATTTCTTTACTATGCATGGTACCACATATAGATTGAAATACATCATAATGGCAACGAAATTGAATATGAGTTTTGCAACAACATGTGATTCTTTCCTTGTTAATCCTTACATACCATGGTTTACACTTTTCAAAATAACTTTGACTAATGGTAATAGTTAACACCTTACCATCTACAAATTTTCTAAACATTTCAGTTTGAGTCATGTCCAAAAGTTGTTAAGGATTTTTGACCCAACTCTCAATTTAAGAACATCTCTTGAATTAGGTGATACTCTTTATGTTCGTATGTACTCTTTATTGATTAAATGCACTATTATCTGCTCTATAGTGTATTACATTCTTTATGTTCATATGTATCCTTTAGTGTGTTCTTTGTGTTCTTATATGTATTAAATTAATTGATTAAATGTTGTAACATGTGTATTCTTTATTGTACTCTTTATATTCTTCTATGTATTAAATTTATTGATTAAATGTTGTAACACATGTATTCTTTATGTTCTTATGCAAACATGTTCTTATTTATGTTCTTACCTATTTTTTAATCTACATTCTTATGTATATTTTAAGACCTCCCCTTAAGACATACCATTTTATAGTTAATTAAACTTAGATTAAGACATCAAGATCAATAACATGTACATAAACATGAATAAAAATATGAATATTGAAAACATACATACATTCAACATGAACATGTGTAACATGTGAACATAAACATGAACATAAGACATGACCATAACATGTACATTACAAAGTAACACATCTATGAAATAATGTACGTATGTAAAATGTATCCAAAATACCATATAAAATGTCTCCAAAATACTATATCAAATGTATCTAAATAACATAAAAAAAATCAAGGTCTCCATATTGAATTTATCCAAATAACATTTAAAACATCGAGGTCTCCATATTAAATGTATCCAAATAACATAAAAAAATATGAAAGTCTCCATATCAAATGTATCTAAATAACATTTATAAAGTGTCTCCATATCAATGAAATAGACATTTAAAATAAGACAAGCTCACTACATATACATGTAGATCAACCACATCCCCCTCCTTATCCATGACCCAAAAAGGCTCTATGACATGGGTCTGAACCCTACGTCAGATGAAAGATTTTTTTTTTTTAATATAGAGTTATAAAATTATTTACACATGTTGTATCATGTATATATCAAATTTATACAAAGTGTAACATATATGTGACTCATGTTGCGTTGGATTTGTCAGGGTCTGAAGATTGCCAAAATGCAACATACTGTCACTAAGACCCTATTGCACACATGCATGTACATAAGTTAGATTGAATCAATAATATAGGTATGTCTCTAGATACATGCATTTAAGCTCAAGTATGTGTAAACTTATAAGTGTAAATTACAATAACAAATAAATTTAAACATATAGATATATTTACCATAGCATTATGTAATGCTTTGCTAATCTAACTAATATCTGAATTGTGTAGTGATAAAACAAGGTCCAAGTCTAAGTCAACCATCTCATCTGAAAGCATAGTAGTAAATAGATGTTATCATAATATGGGGCCCAGTGTATGGGGGGTGTTGTAGGAGGTGCTACAAGATCTTGAGTAAGTGAGGAGGTGGGTGTTGCAAGGCCCTGTGTATGAGAACATGTTGTAGATGGTGCAAGAAAATCCACCTAACTCTGTGAACCCTATGATCCTATTGTGTGTGATAAAATATGGGTTATCTATCCACCAATGTCACTAAGAGGAATCCTTGTGACTTTTGATAATGACTGATATGAAGCAAGAAGATCTATTGCTAAATAGGATTTCATATGATGCAATGCATCCATATCTGATATAGAAGAAATTTCTAGTGCATATGGTATATCTACTATCCAATACGCATCATCAACTCCTATGCTAGAAGTTGTGGCAGTCAAAATGGTACTGTGATATTGTTAACATATATCTTCCATATCATTCTGAAGACATCTCCTATAACTATATAGCAACTGTGACAATGCTATAATAGATCTAGGTCCTTACTGTATCATCTAGAATAGTCATACCTGCAACACTCGTTTGTGGAGCTCTCAGCATGACCAAAAGGTTTGGACCTATGATTACCCATTTATTAATGGACGCATAGGTGTCCACAAGTATAATTCTATTTGATAGTCTGTCGAGGCCCTATCTAGCCTGACCTGGAAAATTTGTATAATCTACATCATACTGTAAATGAAATTCTGCAAACAATTGTTTATAGAAATAGAGAGGAAACTCATCCTTCTATGGCCACCTATGATGTGCAACTAACCAACGAGGATATATAAATAGTGCAACAAGGTGATTTGTACACTTTATAGACAAATAACCTCTCAACCTAGACCTATCTATGTAAAATGGAAACATGCTCTTCACCATAGTGATGGAGATCTCTATATCAAATTGTTTATACTTCATAGTGCTAGTGACAGTGCAAGAAAGAGGAGAATAAAAAGTCTCAAAACTAATATAATCATATGGGTTGTATGACTCAATCATCTGAATCATATGACACAACTCATCTCTCATAGTGGTATTCTTCTCCCTATTAGGGAGGGTGGTAGAAGCCAAAAGTGTAGAATCTAGGAACTCAACAGCACAAGATAGCCTAGCAACCATATCTCTAAATAAATTCTCTCTCTCCTTAGTAGATGATGTTGATCTACATGCTAACTAGACTCAACACTATGACCCCCTCCTTGAATGCTACCCTCCCATGAGGATGTAGGTGCACCACCAGTACCAGATGCAATAACGTATGATATACAAAGATGATTTGTCTATAAATGTAGAGCTAAGATACAAATATATATATGTTAAAGATCTAGATCTACACATGCATATATACACATATAAACATACTTGCATAAATATAAATAAAATTGAAAGTTAAATTTAATTTAAAACACAGACATATGTATCTAAGTTGAACAACTAAAAATATAGACCATTTTTTTAACGCACATGATATATATATCAACTTGATGTATGGCTCATGCATGTGAACAAAAAAATGCACATGTATGTGTGATAAAAAAATAATTTGAAACTATGTTATTCTAGTTAGTTCTACCTAATTTTTTACTACATGTTGAAGTATAGGATTACTATGTTAATGTTTTTTAAAATGTAACTAATATCTATCTATAGGTCTGAACAAGTTTTTTAAGTTTGATGTAGATGTAGGTATATTCTATATATATCTTTTGAAATTAGTTAAGTTTTAAGTTTCCAAGTTTGAATAGCTAGAAGTTACTCTAGTTTAGTTCTACCTAATGTTTAACTACATGTTAGTTCTAGATATCTTTAAAAATGTTTGATATGTTTAACTAGATAGGTTTACTATGTTAATATTTTCTAAAATGTAATTAATTTAGCTATCTAGGTCTGAACATGAGTTTTCTAAGTTTTATGTAAAATCCATGTCTATGACTAAGTATATATATTTAATTAAACAATATTATAGTTATCTAGATGTAAATTATATACCTATAGTTAATTAAATTAAAATTGACTTTAGAATGAATTTTCTAATGTATATACTCTGTACTCTATCTAATATATGATTTAACTATATATATATATATAGATATAAACTAATCTAAATAACTAACTACTAAAACACTTGAAATACAATTAATTTAACTAATACTAACATGTAATAATTAAAAATATCTTAATTAAAAAAAAACCACCTACTACTTATGGTTGAAACACCCTAACCCGCTCCCTAAGATCTGAAAATTGCAACAATGAAAATAACCTCCCAAAAGTGATTTCTATGTATATATATTACCTTGTACTATTTTGGTCGTAACCTTGCTTGCCACATAACCCTAAGAAAGCATTGTGTATGTATGGTCGATAGGGTTTTGGTTGTAACCCATTCATCCATAACCCCTAAAGATATCCCAAATGGTAACACTGGTTTGTGCATTTAGCCATTTGAGATTAGGTAGTCATTTTAATATGTCTTTCTAGAAAATTGTGTTGAATAAGATTGTTGAACTATAGAAATGAGGAGATTGATGAAACCTATCATGGAACGATCATTATTTTGTCACTAATGTCAAACCTATTACTTGTTGGTGAGACGATTGCTAATTTGTTTTGAATGTTATCATTTGATTGATTAATGAGGATGATTTGAAAAGAAAGGATAACAAGAATACCTAGAGAAAGGTTGAGTTATATGGTGTATAAAAGGAGAACTAAGACCAAGTAAGACTTTGACAATATAGTGTATTTTTTATCTAATTAAGGCTATAATGAAAGGATACTTAAGAAAAGACTAGAAGAAGGCTAAGAAAATAAATGTCTCTGCCAAGCCTGACTAAGCAAAAAGTGAAAGCCAAGAAAGTTAATGCAAGCTAAGTAGAAAGTTAGTTTAAGCCAAGAGAAGTAAGTTTAGTGTGTGCTGAGAAAAGAGAAATCTAGTAGGTGTCGAGTGAAGAAAATTTAGTATGTGTCAAGCACCAGTAAAGACTTAGTGTATGCCAAGCAACCTAGTGTTGACTGAGCATCAAAAGATACTGATTTCCAAGAAAACAACATGTTATTGCCAAGTGCCAGTTAAATGAGTTTGATTGAAGATTTGACAAATCTAATATGTCCAAGTTGATTCCTTGAATTGTGTGAAGTGTGTGGAAGATAAGTATGATGAGCTAGTGGCATAGAATTTAAGATAAACCATCTTGAGAAAAAATTGAAGAGGATTGTAAAGGAATTTTCTAAAAGGAAACTAAATGGAAAAGAGGGTAGATTCAATGAATTTTACTTAACCCTAAGATGGACGATTGTGGTTAAGCAGACAAAGATCTAAATTCTCTCTATAAGGAGATAATAGGATAGAAGAAAAGTGTCACAATGTGAACCAAAGAGAGATAAGGAGTCTTGTGGTGTTGTTTCATTTGGTTGCCAAAGGGATGAATATTCAGTTGGCATACTAAGAAAGAAGGCTTAAGGAGATGAAGGGCTTGAAGGGTGAAAAATTTGTTAGAGACAAAGGAGATTGAATGCCAAGAAGAATGGAGGACTGAATAAGTGATCTGTAATTTAGAAGTGAGATGTTTTGTTATTATATCAAGTACTACTATTATTTTCTAACAATTGTATCAATCTGGATAAATCCTTTAGAATAAGGTTGACCTAGCAGTCATGAGTAAATATTTTAACAAGGTGACATTCTAATGGAATGTTATAAAGTCCTCTAATAGGGTTCTCTCCTAATAGGGTGATTGAAATTCTTTAACCAAGGCCAAATTTAATAGTGTGTATTATAATCATTAACAAGGTTGGCTCCTCACAGAGCTCACTTTAGAAGAGAGAAAATTGGTAGCATGTTACTAGTGGTTTTTGCTAAATTGTGTTTCCACGTAAAACCCTTGTGTCAAATTGTTTGAATGATTTTGTTGTATTCCATGTTTAAATTTCTGCAAAGTTTATTTGACCTAGGATAGTAATATACTATGGTTTGAGATATTGGATGATCAATGCATGCACAAGTATTTGTTAAGTACTAAAAAGTTTTATTTGCACATTTGGACCTTGGTTAACTTATTCACACCCCCCCCTCTCAGTTATTCTAAAGCACTCCAATAAATTAATGTTAGTTGAGTGTTATAATATAGCCATCAAGGTGAATTTTGTTTCTATTAGTATCAAATTACATGTTTACAGATTTATTATATAATGTTCAATTGTTTTCATGTTTTTGGGCTTGTCTCAATATATCATATTTTTGTTTTTTGTTTTTTCTTACAATTTGATGTCATTAGTCTAATTTTTACTCTATAATGGTTGTGGATCGGGTGCACACACCAACATAATGGACATAAAATTGGACACTGCCTAAAAATACAAAAAAATCAATAATCTAAATGAGTTATGTAAAATTTCAAAAAGTGGTTTGGCTTGGTTACCAAGCCTAGCTATAAAATAAAATAAAATTTAAACCTAATTAGGTTTAAAATTTGTCCAAAACTCATTCAAGTTTTAAAGAACTAAAAAGATCTTAAAGATCGACTAGGTTTTAATGAAGTGATATATTTTTTTCTTATCCATGGTTTTGGCCATTTCTAATTTTCAAAATGGTTAACCAGCAACAAGGGTATTTGAAAAAAGAGCCATAACCTAATCATGTGGCCATTTTTAACATTATCATTCATTTGCAACTATGAGGCCCCATAAACAATGTAGGTTTTTAATTTTTAATTTTATTTCTTATAAAAGTAAGATTTGTAATGCATTTGTGTTTTTTTAAATTTTATAATAGATGCTTCAAAGAATCATAGAAAATGAAATAGAGATGAAAGACCACCTCCTTCACAAATAAAACAATCAAACTATAAAGATACTTTGCATACATAAGCACAAAACCCTCAAGTCATTGCGAGATAGCAAAAAACCCTTAAGTCGATGGTGCACAACTACAAAATCCCCAAAATGTTACCCCTCAACAACCGCCACCACCTCTAAGCCCTATGTGTTACTCATTAGATCACATTAACACCACACAAGAGGATCTCATCAACCACCTTATGAAAAATATCTCACACATCTCATAATTGGTCAATAGGTTGAGGCACTCTATTCTTGACCACCACTCAACCCTTGTTAATACATTAGAACAAATGACCAATTATGCAAATAAGGTGTCTAGAGAGGTTACAAAATGGGGTTCATGAAGGGATGGATGGCATGCATTTTATGTGTATGGGTTATGATATGACCAAGCGAATGTTAAGGGAATACTTAAAAGTGATATATGTGCTCTTTTTAATGATCCTACTACTAGTAGCTCCCTAGAATCAACTACAAAAACCTTTCCTATACATTGGTGTATTCACAATAGGATGAAATTTCCTTTTTGTGATAGGTGGTAGATGTTATTGACCTACCATCATGTAATAATTATGAGGTTCCTTTATACTTTTTGATAAATCTATGATGTGAGTCCATCCTTGGCGAGAAGTCAAATTACTTTGACATTCGCTACTTACAGGGTAGAGGGAAAGGTTCCATGCAGGATAGACTTGGGGCCCATAGGGTGGTAAAAATAAAATGTAGGAGGTATAAAACAAGAAAAACTATGGCTCATGTTTTGGTCCCAACAATCATGAAGGAGTTTATGGATTTATAGACTCTTCATGCAACTATGTCATTGACTGATGTCATTATTTAGCATGACACACAAATAGTTGGAAGAGTGGACAGACCATCACCTATGGTACCACCACCATAATGAGATGTGTCATTAGGGTCATTTTAGCATGTGCCAACTCCATCACAATCACATGCACCATCAGAATCATACCCACATTTGCCACCTACATCATCATCACATGCATCATTAGACTCATCCCAACCCATTGAGGATAATTGTCTCAACTACTAGGGTATAAGTAATGGGGTGGATAATAAGATGAATGAGGATTGATTTACATCCCATCCATGTATACATTGTGGGATAATCTTATACGTATCCAGTATCGAGGATGTGGCCCTCGTAGATTATTTAATAACGGTGGTCTTTTCTAGAGATGAGACATGAGATTGTTTATTTGAGTTTTGACATATTATCATTTAATTACCTTAATATAATCATAAAATTAAATAAATTTTTATTTATATAATACTGTATATTTATACATGAATAATATGCAATGTAGGGTATAGCAGGTGGTAGGAGAACACCACATAGTATTCATTATGTTAGATGCATGAGGGGAGTTTGAACACCTACGGTAAAGTTTAATAATTATTCCTAAAAATAAAATAAAAAAGTGGCCTCTAAATATTATTTATTAATATGATGCAAAGATTAAGGTATCCAAATAATTCTCTTTAATCAGTTTGTTAAATGAGTCAAACTCATTGGGTTCTTTGATGTACCCAAACACACCAATATGCCTTCAAAGGCTCCAAACCCAACTCCATCTTTAACTATGAATTCTATTTCTTCTTAAAACTTTGTCAAACTGAAGATAAGCTTATTCAACAATTTCCAAACCCTCATTTTTTTTAATACAAACCCATCACAAGCCCTTAACTAGGCCTAAAACCCTAACAAGGTCTCTTTTTATTGATTTTTTGTCTCTTCACCCAAACTCTCCAAAACATTAGTCAACTAAATCAAACTTAAGGATAAAATTTTGGAAATAAAATAACATATGTCAAAATATCCCATGCTTTTTTTGGACCAACTATGCAAAATAATGTTGATTCCACTAGATTTGGGCCTAATTAGGCCACTTTTCCAAAGCAACCTATAAAAGAATGTATCATCAAACTTCTAAACCTTTTAAAGAGTTTTATTATGGTTTAAATAAAAGGATTTTCCTAAACTTTTATCCAAATTACTCTCTCTAAGTGAACCCAAAAACGCTCACTAAAATGGGCTTAAAACTAGGGCATCTTGGTAAATCACTCTTCTGACACGTTTGAGACCAAATAAATGATCCAAAACTATCTCCCTATCACTTCCCATCAAAATAATACCATCTCCTTAATAAAAATTTATCCAATCTAGCTTAAAGGGCCAAATCACCCCTAAAGTTGGGAGATGCAACTTCTGATATCATCTCACATTTCCAAAGTCACTATTCAAAATCAACTTCTTGGATCAACAATAGGATCCAACTAAAAGAAATTTATTCTCACACCTTCAAGGTCTCGCAATCATATAGGTCATACACCTTGATCATTCTCCACAAGAATCAGAACTTGTTCTCAACTTTTGAGCACCCAAATACTAAACTCTTGATCAAATTTCCTTTTGATGATCACACCCCAATATAAGGCCATAATTGCTTATCACATCCAAAAGTATCACACCTACTCAATGATTCATCCATAGAATCAATCTAATAATCCACTAGATTTATCATAATCTGTTACCTTCCTAATGGCATCATTTAACCACTCACAAGGCTCTTGCCATTGTCAAACTTCATTTGTCCCTTAATGGGACTATCACATGTCCACTTCCTATTTATTCTTAATAGTCTTTATCCTAACCTTCTTTGACTCTATTCTATACCCCATTTGTTCCATTCTCAACAATGTGAGAATACTCTTAACATGTTGTCTATTCCACTCCAAAGTACCTTATCTTTCCCAACAACAAACCCTTGGATCTTCTCTATTTTCAAATCATCAAACAGTGATAGTCAATGTTACTAACTATCAAGATACTCACCAATCTGTCTCCTACTGTGAGTTCTTTTGACTTCTAATTAGTAGGACACATTCAATACTCCCTCTAGGACAATCTTATCCCTTTACTTACTTGCACACATCTTCTTTAGTCTAAAATATTTCCTAAACCCACGGACTAATCCTCTACATAGACTAATTTTGTAATCAACCCCTTCTCCATCATAAGCATATGTTCCTTTTGCATGACGACCCACAAGGTTTACAAACATAAAATACATATTTTTTTCCCATTCTACAACTGACTTTGGGGATTTGACACACATCTATGTAGTAATGTATACCTAATTTGGTCTTTGTTTACACTAATTTAAGGGTTTGTATAGTCAACAAGAATTGTAATAGAACTCCATTAAAACTAACTGAAATAAGATGTCATACAAACCAAAATGATAATTATTCAATGCTCAAACATTTTGTATGAAAGGATCTTCAAAACAGAAGCACAAACACTATGAATAAATAAGGAAACTCTTACTATTATGACCAGTGGTTTACTCCAATATAAAAGAGAACCCACTTTTATTGATTCTAAAATGTTTACATCGATCAATCCATGCTCTCATCAGGTTTCTTTGATTTAAATACACTCTCCTTCATCTTTATAAACTAATAAATAACCCTTAGCTACTTTTAGAACTGTCAAAAATTGTCAAGGAGCCAACTTTGACCATCCTTTTGGCCAATTTAATACATAGGTTTCACATTATCAAGCTGATAACCAAGTTGTCAACTCAACAACTTACATCCCATTTATGTTTTATGACTCTATTACATTAAAATGGTCATGTCAAGGCATTCATTAAACACTAATATAAGAGTATCTTGGGTGTACTTGGGCAATCTTGCATCACTCAAAAATATTTCTATTTCTAGTTTTCCAATTTTGTGTTTCCAATAAGGGTTGTTCCTATGTAGAGTTGTTATTTGTGGGAGCTTTTTAATTTTAGTAATATGGTATTATGTGTTCATATTTTTCTAATCTCATATGTGGAGGTTCATCTTTGACATATCAGCCTGCCAGATGAGATTTATTGTCATATCACATGTATTAGTGTAAATATTGCATATTTTCAGTATGAATTTTGGCTATCCAAACTTTAGGTCCAGCAATGAATGCCTAAATGGATCCAAAATGAGGTGAAACCTTGTCTAATTGATTTAACAATTTTCTAGTTATGGTCTCTAGAAGTGGACCCATCCAAAAATGTAATTCATAATGTTGAGTCGATCCTATATAATAAAGTGTAATAAAATGATATAATATGAGATTGGTCAACCTCAAGGGTTAGGGATTAGTGTCTAGAACCTTCTTGGCAGTAAAAAAATGCTTATATAAGAAAGGCATGTAGGTTGTCTAGGACAATTCTAGGTGATAGTCGGAACTCTATCTTATAGATTATTGTAAGGAAGGGGTCCATGTGGGTTTGCATATTTTAATTATGTAATTCAACATTTGTAGCGATAATAGGAAGCCCATACTATGTTCTCTCAATTTGTGTTGTGGTATTAAAAGGAGCACCCTTTATCAAATGACATTGGAAAGGGAGTTCCTAAGTGTGTAAATAGATCACAAATTGGGAGGCAGTTTGCACTAGGATCGTGGTTTGGGATGAGTGTGTGGATAGATCATTGATTGTGAGATAGTTTTCACTAGGGTTTTAGCATAAAAGTAAAAATGCCTCCACGAAGAGAGTGTGGTGGAAGAGTTGCATGTCTTACATTTGAGGGTTTTAGAGTCCTCTAGAGGTAAATGCAAGAATTGGAAGAACAAATGTCTAGAGGGATGAATCTTGTCATAAGAGATGAAAGTGAGAATGAAGGCAAAGAAGAAGAAAATATTCAAGAAGAGGCAGTTCTGAATCCTAAATAAGAAAGGATTTTTAGGGCCATCTCCAAGATTTGAAAAAAACCTAAGTTTGAGGTTCCCGCATTTTTGAGAAATCTTAACCTAGAGGAGTTGATAGATTGGATCAATGTGTTGGAGGAATACTTTGAGTATGAAGATATTGAAGATCTAGATAGGGTCAAAAATGTGAAGGCCAAACTGAAGGGTCATGCAAATATCCCGTGGTACGAAATTTAATTGGAGTGAAATAGAAGAGGAAAGGAAAAAATTACAAGATTAGACCAGATGATAGCCAAATTGAATCAACAATTAATTCACATGGATTATGAGCTTGATCTATTGAAGAGAAGGCAAGGGTTGAAGCAAGCAAGAAGATTGGTTCAAGAGTATACTAAGGAGTTCTATCAAGTTCTCATTAGACTAGGCCATGCAAAAACTAACAAGGAGAAAGTTTCCCATTACCTTAACGGGTTGAGGCCAAGTATTCAAGAGGAATTGAGTCTAGTTTTAACGAACAATATTGAAGAGGAATAAAATTTTTCCCTAAGAGTTGAAGAAGAGTTGAACAAGAAGTTTGAGAACAAAAATAGTGGAACAGATCATGGTGAAAGATCTAGCAAACGGTCTTATGGAGGCCAAAATGATGATCAAAAGAAGAAGGAGGAGGCTAGCAGTAGAAACCATAATCAAAGGGAAAAAATCATTTCCATGATCAAAATAATAGAGATCAGAGAGGAAGAGGAAGAGGGTAAGGATCTGGTAGAGGAGGTATTTTGTGGAACCTATTTTAACTATGGAGAAGAAGGGAATAGGGAATTTGAGTATCCTCAGTAAAAAGGAAGGTTAATAGAAGAGCTGAAGGCAAGGCCAAAGTTGCACATGTTGATGAAGATGCCAAATCCTTACATTCTAAATATGTTGAAAGAGAAGAAGTCCTAGTTAGTAGAAGAGTCTTATTGAGTGGTGAGAATGAACCTGATCGAAGGAGCTTGTTTTGCACAAGGTGAAAATGTGAAAATAAGTGTTACGATGTTGGAAGAGTTTCCAGATATTGTGCTAGATAATGTACTCGATGGATTACCCCCAATGAGGAAGATCAGTCACTAGATGGACTTGATTACAAGAGCCAGTATGCTAAACTATGCAATACATAGAATGACACCAGTAGAAAGTAAAGAGTTGAACAAACAAGTTCATGAGTTGTTACAGAAGGGATTGACTTGAGAGAGTCTAAGTCCATGTGTTGTACCAATAGTATTGGTGTGTAAGAAGAAAAAAGAGTGAAGGATGTGTATAAATTCATGAGAGAGATCAACAATACCACAATCAAGTATAGATTTACATTGTCGCAGATGGAGGATACTATGGACTATTTGAGTGGAGCTTTGTATTTCATAGAGATAGATCTAAAGAGTGTGTACCATCAGATTTGCATCAAAGAAGGAGATGAGCAGAGTACTGCCTTCAAAAAAAGGGAAGGATTGTATGAGTGGTTAGTCATACCTTTTGGGCTAACCAATGCACTAAGCACTTTCATGAGGCTCATGAATGAGGTACTAAAGGAGTTTTTGAGTAAGTTTATCATTGCTTGCTTAGATGATATTTTGATCTTTAGTAAGACATTGGAGGAGAATTTAAAGAATATTAATAAAGTGTTTGATAAGTTGAGGGAGGAAAAGTTGCTAATAAATTTGAAGAATTGTAATTTTATGAAGGAGTTAATATACTTGGGATTTTTAGTATCAGCAGAAGGCCTCAAAGTGTATCCTGAGAAAGTGAGGACTATCCTTGAATGGACTACTCCAATGAGTGAAACAAAGGTAAGACCTTTTCAGAGACTAACTAGTTTTTATAGAAATTTTATCAAAGATTTTAGTAGTATTTTTGGACCTTTGACTAAAACGATGAGAGGAGATGGGAAAGAATTTAAGTGGACTATAGTAGTAGAAAAGAGTTTTAATCTGTTAAAATAGAAAGTTATAGAGAAGCCTATTTTATCACTTCTAGATTTTAATAAGGTGTTTCAAGTAGACTGTGATTCTAGTGGTACTGGAATAGGAGTTGTTTTGAGCCATGAAGGTAGTCTTGATGCTTATTTTAGGGAGAAATTGAATGATGCCAAAAGAAAGTATTATGTTTATGATAAAAAAATTACGCTATAGTTTAGGCATTCAAGTAGTGGAGACATTATCTTCTTCCTAAGGAGTTTGTTTTGTATATTGATCAGCAAGCTTTGTAATATTGAGTAGTCAAGGAAAATTGAATCAAAGGAATTTGAAGTGGGTTGAGTTCTTGCATAGTTATACTTTTTTTTTGAAACATAGGAATGGGAAGTCTAATAGTGTTGCAAATGCTCTTAGTAGAAGATAGTTTTTGCTAGCAGAAATGCAGATTGAGGTGATTGGGTTCAATGAACTCAAGGATTTGTATCCAAAGGATCTTGATTTTGGCTAAGCTTGGAAATCTTGTACAAAACCTATTACACTTGATGAGACAAATTGGTTGGATTTCATAATCCAAGATGGTATGTTGTTTAAGGGAAGTCAGTTGTGCATTGCCAAAAGTTATAAAAGAGAGATTCTAATTAAGGAGAAGCACAGTGGAGGATTGATGGACAATTTATTAGAGATAAAACCATTTCTTTGGTTGCTAAGAATTGTTACTGGCCACTGTTGCAACAAGATGTGAAGAAATTTGTTGAGAGTTGTAGAGTATGTTAGATGTCAAAAGGAGTGAAGCAAAATATGGGGTTATATTAGTCATTACGTATACCTAAGAAGACATGCAAAGATGTCAACATGGATTTCATTCTTCATTTACCAAGGACACAATGACAACATGATTCAATATTTGTGGTGGCTGATAGATTTTCAAAAATGGCACATTTCATTCCCTACAAGAAGACTAGTGATTTTGTTCATGTGGAAAATTTATTTTTTATAGAAGTGGTGAGACTAGATGGTTTTCCAAAAACCATAGTTTTTTATCGATATACCAAGTTTTTTGGGTATTTCTTAAGTACATTGTGGAAGAAATTGGAGACACGTTTGGAGTTCAGTTCATCACATCATCCACAAATTTACGGACAAAAACAAATTTGTAAATCAGAGCTTGGGGAATTCGCTGAGATGTTTGGTTGGAGATAAGCCAAAAGGTTACAATATGGTCTTACCATAGGTAGAATTTGCATATAATAATTTTTTCAAAAAGATTATTAGTAAATTACCATTCCATATTGTATATGGGAACAGTCCCATAAATGCTTCTAAATTGAGGCAGTTGGATAAAGGATAAATAAGTAGTGTTGAAGAAGAATATTTTGTTGAACATTTTAATAAAATCCATGAGGAGTTGAGGAAGCACATTACATAGATGCATGAGGATTTTGGAATGGGGCTATAATAGCCCATCAAGTCAACAATTTTCTAGTTATGGTCTCCAAAAGTGGACCCATCTAAAAATGTAATTTGTAAATTGTCTTGAGTCGATCCTATGTAATAAAGTGTAATGAAATGATATAATATGAGGTTGGTTGGCCTCAAGGGTTAGGAATTAGTGTCTAGAACCTTCATGGGTAGTAAAAAGTGCCTATATAAGGAAGGAATGTAGGTTGTCTGGGGAAGTTTTGGGTGATAGTCACAAATCTATCTTACAAACTTTTGTAAGGAAGGTGCCCATGTGGGTTTTCATATTGAAATTTTGTAATTTTGCATTTGTGACAATAATAAGAATCCCATATTTTTGTACTCTCAATTTGTGGTGTTTCTCTCTTTCTATTGTGTGTTGTGGTATTAAGGGAAGCATCCTCTATCAAACGCATTTCAATATCAAACACTAGTCCACTCTTCAAACCTTGCATTATTTAGGTTATAAGACCTATTGCCTATAGTGGCATCTTTGAACATGCTAACATAATTTGGACCCAAATTACATTCAAATGGAACTTTGGCTATATTTATATCATCCACCAACCTTATAGGCATAAGTACAAAGAAAATGGCCATAAATAGCCTTATTTGTCATGAAAACCTTATAACTAACCCCTAACAAAATGGACATACATTTAAAATAAAATACAATTGAAAGGCATAAAATAGTCTAAATGAAAAATAAACAATATGATTAGATAGCTAACATAGAGATATACAATATCATGTAAACTGAACTTCTTGATAATAAACCATGAGGAAACCTGATGGATGGCACACAAAAAAAATTAAGAACTTTTGTATATTGGCTGGAAAACATGTCTCAAACTTATTTGATTCCAATCCTTTGGCCTAGATCTATGAGGAAAATCCAAGCCTTGGTCTTGGTGAATTCCAATGCATTATGAAGCACACTCACCCTAATCGCCCTAAAGTGTGAGAGAACCATAGCAAGAGTGAACTATAAAAATGTATTGGATTAATTAGTGTGTGTGCTCTATAGTGCATGCACCTTATTTGGAAATAAAGAAATACTAGAACACCCATTTAAGTAGAGAACACTCATGCCAATTTCAGCACCAAGACATATACATAATATGTAACATTTAAGTAAAAGTTGATACTAAAATTTCATTTATTTATATACTTTCAAGATGTTTGAGAGTGGATCCAGCTTCATATGAGTTAAGATTAAGAGTATAGACTTTGAGGACTTTTTATTTATTAAAAAAATAGTTATCCGAATTGTAGGTTTCAACAAATTATCTTTAGCATGATTTATAGTGGACTATTGATTATAACCTTGAGCATTTGATTTATGCACAATCATTTTTGGGATTGCTTCTCTCTCTCTCTCTCTCTCTCTCTCTCTCTCTCTCTCTCTCTCTCTCTCTCTCTCTCTCTCTCTCTCTCTCTCTCTCTCTCTCTCTCTCTCTCTCTCTCTCTCTCTCTCTCTGTGTGTGTGTGTGTGTGTGTGTGTGTGTGTGTGTGTGTGTGTGTGTGTGTGTGTGGGCGTGCACACATTTTTGTATCTTTGTCTCCCTCCCCCTCCCTCCCTCCCTCCCTCCCTACCTACTATCTACCTACCTTAGGACACTTTACTATATATCTTATGGTTCCTAAAGGGTCCAAATGGATCATAAGGAGTCCTAGGACCCCTTACCATACACTAATGTATGGTAAGGGGTCTTAAGTGTTCCTAGAACATATTAATGTATCCTACAACTCTTTAAGACCTCTTAGAGCCCTTCAAGACCAATATATGGTAAGGGGTCTTAAGGCATATCAGGACACATTATTGTGGTGTAGGACCTCATGCAACCCCTCACCATGCATTAGTGTATTGTAAGGAATTATAAGGGGTCTTAAGGGGTCCTACAATAAAATAATGCATTTAGTATATGGTAAGGGGTCCTAAAGGTTGTAAGGGGTCCTAGGATTCCTTAACAACTCATGTCAGAGCCCTAAAATTTAGAGCAAGTGGTGTTAACGAGTCATAAGGGGTCTTAAGACACATTAATCTATCTTAGATCCTCTTATGACACTATAAGACCCCTTACTATAGATTAGTACATGTTAAGAGGTTTTAAGGGGTCTAAAGGGGTCCTAAAGCACATTAATAATTCATAAAACCCCTTAAGACCCCTTAAGGCCCTTTACAACCCATTAATACCACTTACCATGTATTATTCTATGATATATATGATCCTAAAGGGTCATAAGGTGTCTCTAGACACATTAATGTATTATAGGACCATTTAAGACCCCTTACCACCCACTAATGTATGGTAAGGGTTCTTAAGGGGTTGCAAGGGGTCTCAAGGGTTTATATGACACACTAATGTGTTCTAGGACCCTTTATGATCCCTTAGTGGATAGATTAATGTATGATAATGATTACTAGGATCCCTTATAACCCCTTCATTATATTTCATACAAAAAATGCTTCATGAACTATACACATAAACGCTAAAATAAAAATTTAGTTAAAAGGTGCAATTTAGATTTGCAAGATCATGAAACCTTAGTTAAAACCTAGGTGATGAAAGGTTGAAGAAAAACTCTAGTCATAAACAAGGATAAAATAATCCCTATTACATGAAAACAATTAATGTAGGTCCATTGAAAACCATGATCACACTAATTTTCTTCCTTGTACCACACTTGTAAGATAATTATTTACATAAAATATATAATTTGTAGTAAAGTTAAAAAGGTTCAATTACAATCTAGGAATAACCATATTAGAAAAGAACATATGATACACATCAACAAATGTTGTCTTTCTTACAAGACAAAAGATGATAATGCATAGAAAATAAATGCAAAATTATTATTAACCAATCAGATTAAATCCCAAGGGAAACTTATAATTTAACTCAAGATAAAGAGCCTAGGATTTCCAATTACACTAACTACCAGTCAATGTTTTAGTTATCTCCACTTGGTTCTCATACTAAACCATTGAAAAAATAGACAACAAACCATATTGTTTAGGGCATGTTTGGTTGCTAGAATATGGATAGGAAATTAGGAATACATTTTTTATTCTCCATTTGGTGCACCAAATTAGGATTGATAATAGGAATGCATATTGCCATTTTGCCCCTAAAATGAGCATATGTCCATTCCAAAAATATATATGTTATTGGAATAGCTATTCCTATTCTCATTTATACTTTCTCTTATTTGATAATGTTTTCAAATCTACAGATCACTCCTCCTCTGCATACTCCTCGATTTTCTCTATGATGTCAAGAAGAGCCATGAGATCTATCTCAAGCACCACTACTGAATGAGGTTGCACAGAGTGGTTCAAAGTCAACTCTTTATTATTGAGGACTCACATTGTGGCAGGGTGGGTATTTTTGTCGAGCTAATATATCCATTTCTCAATGCTCTCCCTCTCGTAAGTGACTCCTACACACATAGTTACAAGGTCTTGCATGATTTACATACAAAGTACAAATGGATTTTGATATCCTCACCCATTCAAATTGCAAACTATTTCAACGCCTAATTAGTCCTTGTAGGGGTGTGGAATATCTCATAATTAAATTAGGTCTATGAGTTTGAGAAATATCTATTAAGGTCCGCTACAAATCCGCTTGGCCTCTAGTACAACATCAATTTCTTCACAATCTTTATGATTGATTTCATCATCTTCTTTTCCTAACCCTTCATTCTTCTCGATGCTCCAAGTAGCCACTAATCATCCCACTATTGTACATTTATTTTGCATTCTAATATTTCTTGCTCTGATTTTTCTTTGGCTGTGAAATTTTGAAGCAATTCTCATTTCTATTTTGTCTAACCAAATAGAGGGATCAAATTCCTATTCTAGAATAGCAATTCTCAATTCATAATTCCTATCCCGCAGCCAAACGATCCCTAACTTCAACCCATTTCTAGGATCTTAAAAAAAAACCAATTCTCACATTTAAAAAGGGTACCCAAACATTTTAGACTTGTAAACATGCAACTTTTGCAAAGCAGAATCCAAACTTAATAGTTTGTAATATATTCTTTTTAAATAGGGAACAATGTTTTTCATTATCCTCTAAATTTGTGTTTTTAATTAAGGATAAAACATTTTTTTAAAGGGGACCCAAAACCCCAATTTTTTAATAGAAATTAAAGAAATTAAAGTACCAAAATGAAACAGTGTTTTGAGCAACAGGTACACCCATGTCCATTACCAACAAAACCTAGCAAAAACTAGCACCAAAACTAACAATAGTAGACATGTAACAAACAAAAAACCTAACTAGAGCAAAAGAAACCAAAAAACAAACAACATCAAGGAGGGAGATGCTAGACTAATTCTTCCACCTTGTCCTTTAGCTTTTGTTGAATACTTTTTATCATCTCTGTGACTCAATTGATGTCTTTCTGATTGGTCTTAGTCTCTTTCTTTTGCTTCTTTGTATTGGAGCACGTACATTTTTCTAGGCCAGCTTTCACATCTCCCTTAGATTAGCATTCTCCAAGCCATATACCAGCTTCACCTCCTTACCCTGGTCTAAATATTTCAACACCAATGTCAAACAATCTGTCGAGGAAACTAGCATTTCCTAACATCTACATAGAACATCCTTTGTCATTTTTTTCCATTTTTTTCAGTCTTCGTCCTCATTTCTTCAATTATCTCCTAGTTCCCCTACTTCTAATTAACCTTCTCCTTCTGAACTCTTTCTCTGCACCTTAAATTCAACTTCTTGAGGGAGTGAAATGTCCATTTATTTGGTCTAAGTGAATAAAGGGAGATCACATTGGTAGTTTGCAGAACCCCATGAGGAGGATCGATGACCAAATCATTTATATCATCTCTAGCCAAGTTGACATTGAATTCTTCCTCATCAACAATTTGCAACACAAAAATTCTCTCCTTCCTCTTCTCTTTTTCAACCCAAAGAGCTTTGTCCAATTATTTCAAAGAAGGCAAAATGCCTTCAGTCTCCTTTCCATCCACATCTCTCAGAGATATACACATCATGGTCTATTGACTCATCATAATCAACAAGCCTAATGGCTTCTCTAGGTACATATCTCAATTCATGTTATTGTCATAGGTATGTATATCTTAAAATATTTGTTTTTGCATATTTCCAATCTTTTTGGAAGTCACTATATATGTAAAAACAAATTTATTATAATCATCAAAGTCAGAATTTGAAAACAATTTAATTTATATATTAAAAGAATAAGTAAAATTGGCTTACATTTAGTTTATAGAAAATTTGAAATCATTTATAAACAATGTCACCATTAGATTAGTCCCATATGAAAATCTCATTTAGTCATTTTTTTTATCTAGCCAAATTCAGTAATCTATATTATCGTAATATGGTCAAAATTAAGTTATCCTAATCACAATCCCACTATCCATGTAAGTAGTATAATATATCATAATCATGTCTAAAATAAGAATGTGCAAAACATGATGTATCTATGTCTAAAATAGGTTGCTAGGAAAGAACATGCCTCACAAATATGTGAGGTATTTTTTATTATTACTATTCAAGTTGTATAGCCCTATTTTGGATCTATACAACACTCACTATCAATTTGTAGAATTAGACTTTGTGCTTTAGTTCATAAAACTCGCCATTTTTACACATTTCTAAGTTTTATCTACAATTACAATTTATTTCTAATTGATCTCACAAATAAAATGATACATAACCAAAATATTAACGAGAAATCTTGGATTAGGCATTAATAATGGTTCAATTGATGCTTACTTATGCTCACTAAGGCCATGATGAGGACTTTAGTGAATATATTTAGTATGAAAGATTCATTGATAGTTCAATAGATAGTCCAATAAGTACTGCAAGAACTACATAAAGTATGGTTGTTGCTTGTTTTGATTGTGAAAAAAAAAAAATTTGATGTCCAATAGTATTGCAAGAACTTCTACAGAAAGTTAGGTTGTTGCTTGCTTTGATTGTGAACAAACAATTTTTGATGTTCAAAATTATTAAAGATAAAAGGATCATTATAATTTGAGAAAAGTAAAATAAAATACCCACATGTTGAATGGTTTTCCAAAGGAGCCTTGACACAATTAATATTGTAGTTAATGTTACCTTTTTTACTAGAAAAAACCCTTTGAGTTTGTGCATATCAATAGCCTTTTTCATGATAAAACCACGTAGAAAACAAGGAAGAAGCTACCACAAATACATTGAAATTTGTTATAATCTTGAGCATTTCTAGAAGTTCAAGGACCATGAAATTTATTTATGGTTATCATGCATCTCTAGTGTGTAAACTTTGTAATTCATGTATGTATACAAGAAAAGCTAATTGTTTCCCATGAGAATGAGAGTGGGAGAAGAAGCATTTGTAACGAGAATTGAAATAGAGAAGGCTTCTTATGCCAATTTTAAATTAATAGGGCTTCCATGTTTTTATCTCATGTGGGGAGCATTGTTTACACTCAATCTCATTTAAAACATTAAATAATTGTATATCTTAGATCAAAATCAATCTTATTACAAAGAAAACACAAATTCACATTCCATCATATATCCAAGATTTGCAATAGCTCCAAACATAGTTGATGTTTTGTTGAAATATTTAATGTGTAGTTAGTTTGCCCCTAGAGCCAAATGCCCACCTACCACTCAGACGGCCTACAAGAGTCAGAAATAATGAATGCAGGTAGGTGAGTTTTTTCAAATTTGGAAAAGAGGGGGAAAATGTTTTTTGGAAAGAAGACAAAAGGAATGATCTGATCCATTCAACCAATTAATGGAGTTAGAGAGAAGTTGCAGAGTAGAGTGGAGAGAAGGATTGAAGTGGTTGCAGAGAAGCAAATCAATCAAGAGATCAGAGTAAAGAGTTCAAAAGATAGAAGGGTTTCAACTTCATGAGTTCCACATGCTGGATCTTTTGTCATTATGTAAATTATTGTTGATTCAACCTGTGAAGCAGTGATTGCTCCAAGCATTGTTGTATGCAACCATTAGAGCTGTAAGTTTAAAGTTTAAAGTTTTAGTAGTTTGAAGATTTCAAGTTTTTCTAGTTGAAGCCGAATGCTCCCAAATTATGTAATAGTTTAGTTGAATCGAATATAAGCCAATAAGAAAGTAGGCATACATATCTTAGTGTCCTTGTCTTCTATTCACTACATTGTGTTTGAGAAGTTCCTTGTTAAAATCTTCACCCTTTGACTCTCTACATTTTAATGGTTGTTTTCCATTCTGCTGAATCGATCAAGTCTTAACTAAGTTTCCTCTTTGCAGACCCTGCCGAGCTCACTCAACATCCTCTTGTGATGAGCTTCTCCTTCTAGTGGAGATCGAGCTCACTCGACATCCTTTGATTATCAAGCTCACTCGGCACTGTCTTGTGCCGAGCTCACTTGACTTCTTTTTATGCCGAGCTAGCTCAACATTGTCTCCCCAAAACTTGACACTGTCTTGTGTTGAGAAAAACTTCCACTCAACACCTTCACATGTCAAGAAAAACTGGCACTTGACACCTTCATGTGCTGAGAAAAATTTTAGGTTTGTGATTTTATTTTTCACATGGTATCAAAGCTTTGAGGCTACACATCCACAGTGAGTTAGGGCATTTTTCTGGGACATTTGACATGGCAGGAGATACAAGAAAGATATGGCAGCAGCTACCATCCTTCAATGGACAAAATTATGATACATGGGCAAAGAAGATGAAAACCATAATGGTTGCGAATGATTTATGGGAGTTTGTGATTAATGGGTTCAATAATGTGACAGACCCAACTCAGTATGCTGCCCTTACCAACAATCAAAAGACTCAGCTAAAAGAGTCAAGGAGAAAGGATACTAAGGCATTAAGTCTGATTGAGGCAATAATGACAAAGACAGTCTTTCCCAAGATTGCAATAGCAAATTATGCAAAGGAAGCATGGGACATCCTTGAGATGAACTTCAAGGGAACTGATAAGGTCAAAGTAATGAAACTAGAGATGATTAGAAGACAATTTGAGAACCTTCAAATGAGGGACAATGAATCTATTATAGAGTTTAGTTCACGAATCTCCACTTTGATAAACTAGCTCAAGTCAAATGGAGAAGACTATGATGAGAAAAGAATTGTAGAGAAAATATTGAGGAGTTTATCTCAGAAATATGACAATCTTGTCATGACCATAGAGGAAGCAAAGGACCTCACCACATTGACCATGGATGAGTTGATGGGAACTCTTCACACCCATGAGCACCGGATAAAAAAATCAGCAACTACTTCCCAAGAGCAATCTTCTAAGGCTCAAGAGAATTCAAGCGGCAGGGGAGAGGTAGAAATGGCTTTGGTAGAGGCTCAAGAATTAGAGGTCATGGAAGGAATGGTCAAAGGAATGCTGGTGCAGAAAGCTCAAGAAGAGCAAGCAACCAAGAGGGAACAAACACCTCTCAAAACAACTCTAGAGGAGGTAAGAAAAATTACAACTCAAATAAGAGCAATGTTGAATGCTACTACTGTCATAAGTATAGGCATTATGCAAGTGAATGTTGGAAGAAGCAGGGTGATCAGTCAAAGCAGAGTGCTAATGTGGCTGATGTGAACATGTGGAATGTAAACAATCCCACAACCTCCATCATGTGTAACATTGGCGAAGAAGGAAGCCCTAACTTATGGTACCTAGATAGTAGTTGTAGCAACCACATAAGTGGTAATGAAAGTTTATTCTCTTTCATTGATAAGACTTTTAAGTCTGAAATTAAGATGAGAAATAATGAAACCATTCCCATAGTGGGCAAAGGATCTATTATGGGTCACACCAAGCAAGGTGAGAAGAAAGAAATACAAAATATGTATTTTGCCCCTAGTATGAAGCACAACTTGATGAGAGTTGGACAATTCATTCAAAATGGATAAAAGGTGCTGATGGAAAATGACAAGTGTGTCATTCATGAGAAGGATGGGAGCAATAAATTACTTGGAGCAGTCCAAATGACAGAGAACCGAATGTTCCCCTTGAGAATAGAGACATGTTTCTCTTCTCAAGTCAATGTTGCACCTCCCAAGCATGCATGTACAATAGTACACTAGCAATCAGCTATTAGGAGCATGATTGAATGCCCCTCTAAGCTTTGGCATCTTAGGTATGGACATCTTGGCTTTGCTAGTTTAAATTTGTTGTCCAAGAAAAGAATGGTAGATGGTTTGCCAAGTATTGTAAATTCATATGACAAGTGTGAGGCTTGCATATTGGGTAAGCAACATAGGCTTCCCTTTAATTCTAGAAATTCTAGAAGGGCTAGAGCACCATTAGAATTGGTGTATTCTAATTTGGTAAGCCCTATGAAAACTACTTCTATTGGGAGGAGTACTTATTTTATGACATTCATAGATGATTTTAGTCATAGGACATGGGTGTTTTTCTTGAAGAACAAATATGAAGCATTTGATAAATTTGTTGAATTTAAAGTCTTGACTGAAAAAGAATGTGGATACTATGTAAAAGTCCTTAGATCAGATAGAGGAGGGGAGTATACCTCCAATATGTTTGTAAACTTTTGCAGAAAAAATGGCATAAAGAAAGAGCTTACAGCTAGTTATAGTCTGTAACAAAATGGAGTGGCTGAGAGAAAGAACAGGACCATTGTTGAAATGGCAAGAAGTATGATGAAAGCAAAAGGACTCCCAACTGAATATTGGGGAGAAGCTATAGCAACAGCAGTATATTTGATTAATAGGTGTCCTAAAAAATTAGTTCATGACAAGATACCTCTTGAGGCTTGGTCAAGGAACAGATGAACAGTTGAGCACTTGAGAGTGTTTAGATGTCTGGCATATGCACATGTGCCTAAGGAACAAAGACAAAAACTGGATGACAAAGGTGTGAAATGCATCTTTACAGGGTATAGGTCAGAATCAAAGGCTTATAGATTGTATGATCCAATTAACAAGAAGATCATCATTTCAAGAGATGTGGATTTTCTTGAAAATCAATCATGGGATGGCTCGGTAGATGAATCCTCAAGAACTTCAACTAAAGTGCCTACTATTGAAGAGGAAGAAGATGATATTGGTGATCAACAAGAAGATGGAGTAGCAAATATAGATTGCAGACAAAGGAAAAAAGGGAAGCAACCCTTAACATGCCGAGCAATAGCTCCAAGCACTTCAAGATAGCCTCAAGCTAGTATGCAAAATAGTAGTAGCAGCAATACTGAAAATTCAAATCCCACTCTCGCCTCCCTATTGCCAAGAAAGACTAAGAGTCTAAGGAAGATATACCAAAATGAAAGGTATGAGGAAGATAATGATGAGAGTGTAAATTTTGCATTATTTTCTTATAGTGATCCAATTTATTTTGAGGAAGTTATGAATGAGGAGAAATGGTGTAATGTCATGGATGAGGAAATAGATGCCATTGAAAGAAATGAGACATGAAAGTTAACTACATTGCCTCCCAAGAAACAAGTAATTGGAGTGAAATGGGTATACAAGACCAAGTGCAATCCTGAAGGAAAAATAGATAGGCATAAGGAACATTTAGTGGTCAAGGGGTACAAGCAGTAGTATGGCAGAGATTATGATGAGACATATATGTCCTAGTTACAAGAATGAAAACCGTGCATGCTATCATAGCAATTGCAGCCCAACACAAATGGAAGGTATGTCAAATGGATGTGAAGTATGCCTTCCTAAATAGTGTATTGAAGGAAGAAGTATATGTGGAGCAGCCACCTAGTTATGAAGTTGCAGGTGAAGAACACAAGGTGTATAGATTGAAGAGAGCTCTATATGGGCTCAAGCAAGCTCTGCATGTATGGTACAGTAGGATTGTCTCATATTTGATGAGCAATGGCTTTAGCAAAAGTGATGGTGAGCCCACTCTTTATATCAAGGCAAAAAATGGTATGTTGATTGTTGTCTTGTATGTAGATGATTTAATTTTCATTGAAAATGATAATTTCTTAATTGGTGAGTTCAAAGAGGTTATGAAAAATGAATTCGAAATGATAGACCTAGGTCTCTTGAAGTACTTTCTAGGCATAGAAGTAAAACAAATGCATGATCTAATCTTCATCTCTCAAGAAAAATATGCAAGGCAGATCTTAGAGAGATTCAAAATACAGAATAATAAGGCAGCCCCAACACCAACAACAATAGGTCTAAAGTTGAGCAAGGAAGATTGTAGCAAACGTGTGAATCCAACACTATACAAGAGTATGGTTGGAAGTTTGATGTATTTGACTGCAACTTGGCTAAACATGATGCATGCAGTAAGTTTGATTTCCAAATTTATGGAAACACCAAAGGAGTCCCATTGACAAGCAAGAAAGAGGATCCTAAGGTATGTGAATGGTACCAAGGGATTTGGAATTTTGTATACTGTAGAAAATGAATTCAAGTTGGTTGGTTACATGGATAGTGATTGGGCTGGAAGTTTAGATGATAGGAAGAGCAATTTTGAATAAATGTTCCATATGGGATCGGGTGCAATTTTATGGGCATCCAAGAAGCAACCTATTGTTGCTCAATCTACAGTAGAGGCTGAATATATAGCAGCAAATGTAGCAGCATGCCAAGCTATTTGGTTAAAGAGGATCTTGAAATATTTGAATGAAAGGCAAGAGAATGAAACCACAATTTATTCTAACAACATCTCCTCAATTGCATTGTTCAAGAATCCAATCTTCCATGGGAGAAGTAAACACATAGAGATCAGATATCACTTCATCAAAGAGTTGGTGGAG
This sequence comes from Cupressus sempervirens, assembly GCA_028749045.1. NCBI lineage: Eukaryota > Viridiplantae > Streptophyta > Pinopsida > Cupressales > Cupressaceae > Cupressus > Cupressus sempervirens. The sequence goes on along the minus strand of CM053787.1, from coordinate 390,403,071 downwards.
AATGGGGATATCAAAATGAAATTTTGTAAGTCTGAGTAGCAACTAGCAGACATATTTACTAAACCTTTAGGCATTGCAAGTTTTGTACATCTAAGAGAGTGTCTTGGTGTAGCTAATTTGGATTAGAAGTGATCCTTGCTTGCTTGGCTCGGGACAAAGGGGGAGTGTTGAAATATTTAATGCATAGTTGGTTTGCCCCTGGAGCCAAATGCCCACGTACCACCCTAACGGCCTACAACAACTAGAAATAATGAATGTGGGTAGGTGAGTTTTTCAAATCTGAAAAAGAGGGGGAAAACATTTTTTGGAAAGAAGACAAATGGAATGATTTGATCCATTCAACCAATTAGTGGAGTTAGAGAGAAGTTGCATAGCAGAGCAGAGAGAAGGATTGAAGCAGTTGCAGAGAAGCAAATCGATCAATAGATCAGAGTAAAGAGTTCAGAAGATAGAAGGGTTTCAGCTTCGTGAGTTGCACATGTTGGATCTTTTGCCATTCTATAAGTTATTGTTGATTCAACCTGTGAAGCAATGATTGCTCCAGGCATTGTTGTATGCAGCCATTAGAGCTATAAGTTTTAAGTTTTAAGTTTTAGTAGTTTGAAGATTTCAAGATTTTCTGGTTGAAGCCGAATGCTCCCAGATTATGTAATAGTTTAGTTGAATAGAATGTAAGCCAACAAGCAAGCAGGCATACATATTTTATTGTCCTCGTCTTCTATTCACTTTGCATGTTTTGTGTTTGAGAAGTTCCTTATTGAAATCTTCACCCTTCGGCTCTCTGCGTTTTAATGGCCGTTTGCCATTCTGCTCAATTGGTCAAGTCTTGACTGAGTTTCCTCTCTGCAGACCCTGTCGAGCTCACTCAGCATCCTCTCATGCTGAGCTTCTCCTTCCAGTGGAGATCAGGCTTGCTCGGCATCCTTTGATTGCCAAGCTCACTCAGAATTGTCTTGTGCCAAGCTACCCAAGTGCCAAGCTCACTCGGCTTCTTTTTGTGTGAGTTAGATCGGCACCGTCTCCCTGCCACTCAACATTGTCTTGTGTCGAGCAAAACTGCCACTTGGCACCTTCACGTGCCAAGCAAAACTGGCACTCAGCACCTTCATGTGCCAAGCAAAATTTAAGGTTTGTGATTTTATTTTCACATGTTTAACTCAAAATGGGGTAGAGAAATTACCACAGTTTTCAAAGCTTAAATACCTCAAATCACCATTTATGCATGCTTTTGGAGGTTCCTTCATTATACAACTTTCTTTAAGGATACCAAACTCAAATATATAATCAAGATAAAAGTTTTAGATATCATGTAAATAAAGACATGTAAATACATTGCTTTATATAGTTCTTGAAGGATAGAAAATTCAAATGTCTACTCAAAACACAAATCTCAGAGATTGTGTAAGTAAGGACGTGAAAATTCATGCAAACGATCATATATTGTAGACAAACTAAGCTAGGATTAGTTTCAAATAACCTAGATACAATAAAAAGACAATTTCTACTTAATACGAAGCAAAGTTTCTGCAAATTTCATTAACGAACAAGGTCACTAATTCAAATGTACAATTAACACACAAACTTCAAACATATTAAAATAAAGAAACATTAAAAACATGCTAAGAGACTAATCATCATAAAACACTTAGCTAGAATCAGAATTTCTAAAACCTTAGATGTGGTCTAAAAGAATCTCTATTTAGTACTAAAATGCAGAAAGTATAGATTCTGCAAATTTCTATTATGATCAAGGTCACTAAATTGATTACAATCTTATTCTAGATGTGCCTCATGATAATTTCTAAGATATACTCTCCGATATTATCATATCAAGCATTAAAACTGCATATATTTTATTGTCACTTTGAAGTTTACTTCCCTTCCTCTGGCCAGAAGCTTGTCTCCTTGCCAGCTTTTGTGACAGTTTGCAGAACTATCTCAGGCTTTATATTTCCTTTCACTGTCACTTTTTGGTCTTGCAAGTTTACATCATATGATTCAACCCCTGAAATCAACCAGAAAGCTTATTGATTAGAATAATGGAGGAAATCTAATTAATAATAGACTGAGAGTTAAGATAGATTGCCACTGGTATTGGTTATTTCAATGCACTACCAAAAAATAAAGGATAAGTTAGAGTAACATTTAAGGTCTACAATGCTGAGAAACCATATAAGCCCGACCACTATTTTCTGTGTGGCTCTACAATGTCTGAGAAGGAAGGCACCAAGCTGTGCTACTGTTATTCAGGACATATTTACCCTGCTCTTATGAGGATTTCAAAGGAAGAAAAAGGAAATTGAACTTTTCAATGTGATTTGGTCCAATTCAATTCTAAAGTTATGGTTAAAAAGGCACATTAAAGTAAAAGTGCTTGACAATACCTTCCATTTTGCTGAGGACTCGCTTTACAGCTCCAACACAACCTTGACAGGACATGGCAACCTTCAATACAACTGTCTGCATTGAAACAATTTTATATTTAGGGGTAATGGTAGAAAATCAAGAAGACAGATGCCATGTTTTATACTCAAATATTATACAAACATCTTGAAAAAACTCCAGAACCAAAACTGCGAATTTAAGTTTTTACTATACCAAACAGGACTATGACATTTGAGTTAAAGATTTCAGTCTTCAGACCATATCATATTGAGTTAGTAACTCCAAGAAGAGAGCTTCATGGAGTGGGACCCCGGGTGCAGCTCATATTTTCAATGGATGGGTGATTTCATACGAGATTTCAAAATGTATCTGGAAAGAAAAACTGGATTGCTGAACTCAAATAATTAGAGTAACCCTTTATTGGAGAAATGTTTGTAAGGGTGACGTAGAAAGGGGCGTAGAGGTCTGATGTACATCCATAGTTTTTTTGGGATCTTTTCTGACAATTGGCTACCTTTTGGTGAAATTTTTCTTTTTCTCAAGAAATTATGCAGGAACAGGTTTATTCTCAAAATTATATTGACTTGCAAGGGAGGAGGTAAATTTTATTTGGCATGGCATTATTTTGAAGATGACTACCTAAAATTATTGAGTGTTTCCCACAGAGAAAACTTAGTAGCTCCCCTTTATCAGGACTACTGCCTAACCATCATCATTACTACTATCATTTTTTAGCCAATCCCCTTATATGTAATGCCTGAATAAAGCATGACCAGAAAAAGGCAACTTCCATGTAATAATTTGATTAGAATAGGTCTTCTAATCTTCAATAACAAAAACAGAAAAAATATACTACAGAACAGGATAGATGTTATCGAAGATGTCATAAAATTGATCCTCTTCAAGAACAAAATTATATTGTTTATTTGGAAAATGTAGCATTAACAACAACATTCTATTTGAGACTTGGATGTGTAGAATAGTTGACAAATTTGACAATCTAACTGAAACCATCAACCAGAAACTATTTGTGTATCTGACAAAACACATAAATTAGTGCATGGAAATATTAAATCTAAAATCGTCTAAAGTGGTCACAATAATTCTTAACTCATTTTAAATTACAACTTCTGCTGGATCATTTTGCCGCACAACTATGAACCAAGAAAACATTAAATAAATGAACAATAAACCACTAAAACACAACACACGCAAGATCAGAGGATCTTCCTGCTGTGAAAACTCCAGAGGATTACCACTAATAGTATATCTGAAATACACTCGCAAATGTGGTCACACCCCTTTTCTTCTGGAGGAGGAAGAAAATAAGTAAATGTCCTTAAGGTCTAATCACCCAAAAGGTTTTCCTCAGCATCTTGCACCAATTTCAGTCCAATATGTCTTGTTACTTGGGAAAATAGAAAGAAAAATGAACCAAAACTTAAAACTTCATCACACTGAATGCTAGTTCACATTACTGAGAATCCTTAGTGGACCTTACAAATCAAAATTATAGGCCATTTGGCCATTGGAAAGAATTAACTTTTGAGACCTTTACTACAGATTTTGTCAATGGGTATCTGTGTCGCACAACTTTACACAACTCCAGTTCTGACAAGGATGAAAAACAAGCATATGGTGGAAATGAAGAGACACAAGATGGAAATATAAAAGAATCGCAAAAGTAATAATGTAAGGTGTTGCATCTGAATTAGGCTAAGAGCAACTTGTTTATGTAATCAGCTGCTGCAGTTTTGATTTTCCTTTTGTTGTGCAATATCTTTAGTTTCATTGACTAAACTTCAATGTCAAGTATATGTTTTTTGTTGTTTGCTACAGTTTTTCAACCTCAATGAACTTAGGAAAGTGTGGATGACACTTTTTTTTACTGATATATCTGTCCTGGAGTGAGAGTTATGAAAATCCTGCCATCATTGAATGCATAGTCTTGTTTATAGTTTCCTTAATCAGTGCAATCAACTTCAAGATAGTTCTTTGGCAGTTTCTCCAAAATGTGGATAGTTCCAAACCATCTTTAGTAGTAACAAACATCATGATGTTTCATTTTTCAGGCCAAACATATGTTGTAAATGCTTGTAATTAAATACCAACCACAATGTAAAGGTGAAGTCAACAACCCAAGGCATAATGAGCATAACTAAAGCAATTGAAAGTTAGACCAAGAAGTCCATCATTCAAATTGGCTGAGTCCAATCTACTTTGGCTGCATGTGGTCCAAGTGTTTGTATGCAAGTAAGTGACATTTGAAGCAGTAATAAATCAACTGAGCTATCTTTCACAAGATATGAAGCCAGAAGATTAATACATAAGGATGAAAATAGAATCAGTTGCTAAAAAGGAATTGAACCCTGCATCACACAGCCAACTCACAGATCATAAAGCAAGGTGTAAAATTCCAGTGGTTAGCTGGATGAAAGCTTTCATCTAAAAGAAACAGATACTAAAATAGTCAAACATGGACATTGGAGAAAGCCCATTGTTTCTTCATGTTCGAAAGAACTTCTAAACAATTTATGATGAGGCAAATCATTAATGACTTCAGGGCAACAGGGACCAAAATTTTGCTTCTTTAAAACAATCATCCAAGAATCATGGGCACTTTGCACAAATGGTTAACATAATGCTTCAGGATAACATCTAATGAGAGGTTTCTATCAAACATTTATTGTGGCCACAATGTGCATCCAAGACGAAACTGCTACTAGTCCCCTGATTAGTAATGTTTTCACTCTTAGGAACGTCCTATGTAGATATATTTTCTTGGTCTATATAACGATTCTGATGAGAAGAGGGATAAGAAGCTGTATAGCATATCTGATAAAGAAAAGGATATTGCAAAAAGCATGGTAAGTGCAAAATTACAACATGAAATACAACTCACCCAAGAGATCAAAGGCTAGCCCTACTTAAAAAGAAAGATATTTGTGTTTAAATTGTAAAATTTGTGATAGGAAAATGTCTGCAGGTAAAGCTATATACAGTTTCGTATCAGACTCTAAAATTTATGCCATGGACAGTGAATATGTCATATTTTTGTCCTTGTTTATTTAAGAAATTAGCATAAACACAACAGCCTTCTATTTGGACTCAGGCATGTAAAAGCATTAAATGAATGAGGTCAAATATGTAAATATGATGCAAACTATCAATTTGTAATCTGATAAAAATTCATCTAGCAACACACTAAATCTGGGTTCTAGGAGCCTGTAGCAACATGGTACATGCAAACAAGACAATTCAGCATCTAAAATCCTACCTTCATTTTAAAATTGCTAACTTGTACCGTATCATCTTTGTTTCCAAACTTTGAATCCAGAAAAGAACTTAAAAATATGACCACTAAAATGCAATGCACAAAAAATCTCACAAATTTTCTGCCAGGTAGCTACAAGAAGTTTTTGAATTATTAAAATTGCAATATCGTATCCAAGTAATTCTTGGTCCTGGTTATCTAAAATACACACACTCAGCCAGACAAGTTCACAAAAAGGAAAACTAAATTTTCAGTATGTCATATTCTTATAAGAGGGCAAAAGTTGAAAATGTCCACATTAAAAGCACGCCATTCATTCTCATTACTGACAATCTCAACTATGCCTCATGAATGTAGATATCCCGATAAAACTTCATTTATTTCAATTGGGTATCTCAAAAGTTCAGCAAAAATCAAAACATGGACACTTGAGTTCATTACAAATTCAACAAATAAAACCACCTCTTAAACTCATTCAACAAATAAAACCAAGAAACTTCAAAAAAAGGAAAAAGAAATGATAATCCGACTTACAGAACCAGAAAGCAAATTCACATTTTTGTAAAATATATACACAAAATAATAAAACAAAGGAAGAGGTAATCACACCTCGGCCATTGAAACTGTCGATAACTGGCAATGAATAAGTGCACTGCAATTCTCGATGGTCTGAAATAAATTAGACAGACTTCTCTATTTATAGTACTCCCATGTTGATTTTGTTATTCGGAGTGTCCTTTTTAAGGCCATACAGTAGGCCATCTGGTGGGAATCTGTTTACCATTGCGTCATGTCACTTCTATAATAAGAAAAGAAACAAGAATTTATGCTAACTAAATGACAATGGATTTTAAGGGGTAACTATATATGGGAACAATTTTTCGTTCAAATATTGGTAGAATTTTTTTAATAGTGATAAGATAAATGTAATAATTAATTTTTTTAAGTATTTGATATTGTATATCTGAGGAATAAATGGGTCAAAAGATAAGTATAGAGATGGGAATAAAAAGTATAACTTCACTAAGAGTGTTCTATTATTCAAAGGGGAATTAAATGTTTGTGGAAAAACTTGAAGAATGATGCAATAGAACAAGTGATTATTATAGTGGAGGTGGAAATTGAGGAGTCAGAAGAGGAGGGAGGGGGTAAGGGTAGGAGAAGGTCGGGAAGGATTGCTAAATCCCAGGCTAGGTACAAGCAGAAATCCAAAAGATATAGGGTAGAAGAGGAGGAAGAGGAGAGTTCTGATAGCAAGGAAAGGGAGTTGGAGGAGGAAAATCTCTCTAACTCCAAGAGAGACAATGAGGAAGGGAAAAAAGGAAAAAGTGAAAACTCGGTGGATAATTTCCAGGTGTTTGCTAGTAATACCCTGATGGCGACTGGAAAAGACTTTACCTCCGAGACTCGTGTGTCGGCTAGCTTCACCCTTCAGCCCATTACCTTTTGTGAAGACAGTAACAAAGTGGACACTTCCCCCATCACAATTTCCTCACCGGTTAAAGAAAAATGTAATGTTTTTACTAATCCTCAAGTTTTGCAAGATGAAAATCAATTGACAAAGACTAATGAGGGACCTAGAAAGGTCGATAAAGATGGAAACAAGAAAGAGGAGGAACGAAATGAAGAGACTGCACCGTTGGAAAATAGAGTAAAAACCTTGGAGGAGGGATTTCATACTTTCTCTAAATTTGCACTGAACATTGCTCATGCCATGGCTACCATCCTCTAGTTGCTAGCACAAGAGAAAGATGATTCAGGGATGGACATGGAAGATCATAAGCTCCTCTTTAAGTTCTTGCTGATGACAAGGCTCGGATTCTTCTGATCGAGAAAGGAAAAGAAAAGGATGACAAATGATTTGACTGTTTATAAGGGATTTAATAATCCTAGTTTATTTTGTTTCCTACTGCTACATAGTTGTTGGTTCACAACTATTACTAAGACTTAAGTTGTCCTGTTTGAGCCAGTTTTTATTTGGAACCTTATAGTTTTTTTAGTTCTATAGTTTTTGGTTACTATTATTGATTTTACTATTACTAAGACTTAGGTTGGCCTATTTGAGCCAATTTTTATTTGGAACCTTATAGTTTGTTTAGTTCTATAGTTTTTGGTTATTGTTATTGGTTTTACATTCCTGAACATTAGTTGGTTAGTTTGTTTTATGACTGGTGCTTTTTGCTTGATATAGTCTATGTGATTGGGCTGCCCCTTGTTACTTATGTAGGTGTTTGCTAGTAGTGTGTTGGTTACCAGCTATTTTTGTAAGGGTCGACCCCCTTGTTTTGGTCACTTTACATTTTAAAAACAAGTGATTATTACTAAATAGATTGATATTCAAGTTAGAATCATTTAAATTATTTCATCATTGTATAGCTTCTAGATTAAATAAGCTAATGTGAAACCTTATTGGTGCTACTAGAGATTGTTGGAAGGAATTATTTGTACCAAAATGTAATCTCTCTTTTCTAAATTGGGTAGGTATTTAATAAAGTGTAGAAATTTCACTAATTTCAATGTAATCCTTCTTTTCTAAATTGGGTAGGTGTTCAAAGTGTACAAATTTTACCAATTTCATTACTAGATTAAGCACACTTAAATGTTGTAAAAAAAATCTATTTTGAAAAAGAGAATGTATACATTTTTAATTGTAACTTTGAAATTTGGTACTTTGATTTCATTGTAATAAACATTTAGATTCATTTGAAAACCCTTTACTAAGATTTTATTGTAGATTTAATATTTTCTTAATAATTCTTATTTCATACATAGTTTGAAATTTGATTAAAGTTTTTTGACAAAAAAAAAATATTTCAAAGATTTTAGTTGTTCAAATATAACTTATTCACTAAGTTCAAGATAAATCTTCCATTAAGCATATGACACTAAGTTCAAGATAAATCTTTCATTAAGCATATGACATAGAGTGTATGTACAAATTCACTTAAATTTTAAGGAGCGCAAACTCATTTCAACAAGACTTTCAACTCAGAGATTCAAACTTGAATGATTTTAGAATATAATAACACAACTCAATGATTAGACTTTGTCAAATAATTACTTACACTATGTAATGTATGTTCAAATCTCTTCATTAAGTCATAATACATGTGCATTGCTTAATAAGATATTAAATAAAAGAAGAATAGTTTATTTGTAATTTATTTATGTTTTAAATTCTATGTAACTAAATATACTACAGTAGATATTTTCTTAAAGTTAGAATTTTAATGTTTTTCTTTTTTGAGATTATTGGGATTTTGAGAATTTAAGCACTTATTTTGGTAATGCATAAGAACTAGTTAATGACATTTAATCATTGTCAGAAAAGATATTCTCATCTTTATATATATGTGGTTCTTAAAATTGATTGATAATATTTAATTTGTAAAAGCATTAATATGTATACAGTAAGTGATAGTACAATGTACTTGCAACAGTGAATTGGAAAGTACAAAAGAATAAAAGTACAAAAAATCTTTTGATCTAAAGTTAAAAGTCATTAACACCATAAGTTATAAGGTGGGTTGTTTGTGTCCACCAATTTTAACATATAGGTATGATAATACAGAAGTCCTAAACAATCATAATATCAACTATCTTGAAATGAATAAAGTTAAAGAATATATGAGATTTCCAAAAATTGAAGTACAAGAATTAGAACATAATAAATTATATTACAATTTATTATTATCTATTTAGTTTTGATATAAAATTATTTTCTATCAATATCAAAATTTATAAAATGTCTTAAAGACAAATTCTGATGTTCTACATTCATACAACATTAACATTAAGACTAATATTTTTCTAATTTTCTTTTTGTTGATAAAACTCTTTCATGAGATATCAACAAAAAATATTTAAAATTTACAAATGTATATAAGCTGATGTGTTACACACATAATAACTAAAATTATATATAATAATTAATATAATTATAACATTAATAATCTAAATATATAATATATCTTTAATATTTTAATATGTTTCATCTAAAATTTGATATTCTATTATTTTAATCAATACAATTTCAATAATTTAAATTTTCACTTAAAATAGTACTCAATCAATTACAATTTTAATTTAATGAACAAATTATCAATCAATCTTATAATCCAAACTACACTCCACCATGACCATAGTATTTTTTTTTAAAATATTCAGACAGTATCTAACAAACAAGACTACACTTTTATAAAAATAATTGTGGATCCATATTAAAGCATACAAATATATTACACTTGAATACTTAATAATTATTGATTTAAAAAAATGCATTTAGAACAGTAGATAGCCACGGACATATTCTAACATTGATTATTCTTCCAATCTGTGGAAAATCGAAGTACTAATTCTCACTTGTAGTAATCTCATGCATGGTTTCTTGGTAGTACAAACTTGTACTAACGCTTGGGTGTACTACAGAATACAACGATGAGTACACATGTATACAATTATCCTTATTTATTTGCAGTGAAACTTTCTATACTACGTATATTTACAGGTCTCTATACTTTAGAAAAGATCAAAGACATGAATGTTTACAAGTTACAGCAATGCTGTATAATTTCTACAATTATGTTTAACATTAGTTTTAAGCTATATGCATTCATTATTATCCAGTCATGTAACGGAAGCAAAGGAAATATTAGAAATCTTTTTAGTATTTCTATTATGAGCAATCTTTTTTAAGTTCTATTCAACATGCAGTCTGCAGGCTCAATATTTTTTTGGATTTGACTGTGTAGTTTTTCAGTTTCTAATATATGGAAATTATCAAATGAAAAATACCCAAAAGATATTAGAACAACTTCAGTTAAGAGTAAGATATAGAGATCAAAGTGTCAATGATAAAAAAACATACACTATCAAATTTTAGAAAAAACTATTTAAACTCATAAACTATGACAGAATTATATGGGAAAGTAAGACAGAATTTTCAAAATATTTTAAGAGCCATTTCTTTTATATAACTCTCAGACACCATTTGTGTACTATATTGAATTATCAGAAGTTGAGATTTGGTAACAACCTTAGTAAAGATGTCTGCGAGCTGTTTCATAGCTTCATTTTTGAGCCATTTTGGATCAAAGTATTTAGTTTTACAAGGATGCACGAAATTGTTAGCCAAGTGTATCTGCTCATATTAACACAAACGAGTATTTTAGAGTAATGTTTTTTTAACTAATTTCTGTAACAAATTTTTTGAGATGCAATATTGTAACATGTTTTATTTTTTGTTTTTTTTATAGGTAATGGGTTGAAGTTTAGGTTATTTATTATTTTATTATTATTATTTTAGATTAATTATTATTATATGTTAAATCTGAGAGGACTCAAATTCAAGACCTCCTTGTTTAAAGGCTTACAATTTACTGTTGTGTTGTAGACCCTTTTCTAATATATTATGTATTTGTAGAAGAAGGGGAAATTGTACTTGTTTCTTTGAATTCTAAAAAATCACACTATAAGCAAAAATAAAACAACTTTTGGAAGTAGATTTTGTGGTTATTTGTGGTACCTACCCAATAGGGATTACTAGAATCAATTAGACTAAATACTTTAGAATTGTAGTAATGAATGTCAAAATTTAGATTTGCTTTGACATACCTCAGAGTTCTTTTGACAACCTTCATATGTGTTTCACAAGATTTTTTTCATTTGCCTTGAAACAAAGGAAACCTATATAAGAAATGCCAAGCCTAGAGTGAGTGAGGAAATTTAAACTACCAATACTACTTCTCTAAGCTACTTTATTATCTATCTCAACATCATCATCTCTACACAACACAACTCCATGATAAATAGGAGCGGAGGCTAGTCTACAATCAACTAGATATCAAGCTTTTCAACATATCTTTGACATATTTTGTTTGAAAAAGAAAAAAATCATCCTTACTTTGATAAACACCTATGCCTAAAAAGTATCACATAAGGCCCAAATTTAACATATCAAATTATTTCATTGTAGAAAAATTAAGTTATCTTTCATTGCAAAATTACTACCCAAGCACAACAAATAATCAACAATTAAGCTAACAATGAGAATTTCATTGCTTTCTTGTTTGTAGTTAAGGGTGACATCACTCTTGCTTCTATTGAGTCCATTCTCTTGATAAAATCATCATTCCTGGCATACCAAGCTCTTAGTGTTTTCTTTCAAAATGCTACAATACCTTGTTTAGCTTATATACTTATGCTCTTTTCTACCTTAAAACCTTTTAGTTGTTCCACATAAATTTCTTCTTCTGAGTACTTATTCAAGATGGCACTTCTTCACATCTATGTTATGGATGCTACATTTCATTTGGGTTGAACGAAAATCAAACCTTCTAATATTCTCTTGTTGTGCTATTAATGCAAACATTTCTTCATAGTCTATGGCATATTTCTAAGTGAAGCCTTTATTAACTAACCTTTTTTTGTGTGTCTCACAACACTCCCATCACTGTTCTAGTTAGTCTTATATCCCCATTTAGTATGAATATGTTCTTATCATATAGAATCTTTATAACCTCCCAAGTACCGTTCATGTTAATATAACTCATTTCACATTGCATTGATTACAATCAAACTTCATTAGTACATGCATCTCCAAAATATGATGTTTTAAAACTAACTTTCAAAAATATTGTGAAATGTACAATAGCATGTCTAAGATTCTTTTCATGTGCATGAACTACACTTCTTTCAAATGTATTTGACAAGATTCTAACCTTCTTGGTAGGAATTGAGCTTGCACTTGAGCTAAAGAAAGGGAAGGAAAGTTATTTGGTATATATATGTAGCACTTAGAATCAATATATTAGCTAGCTTCCTATTATCAATATTGAAAATAACTCTATTCCTGAAAAAAATCTAAACTTCTCAACGTGGTATTCTTGATGACCATAAATCCCCATTCATAAAAATTCATATCTCTTGGCACAAGAATGTAAGTAGTGTGAGGATTTTTACAACATTAAAGGCTTACTATGGTCACTATACACAAAATAATACATTAATTTATTTTAGAATCAATCTTTTTCCTATTGCAGTTATCAACATGTACTTAAACTAAATTGCCAAAACTCAAAAATAATTACCCAATTAAATTTTTATTTTAGACTAGGCTTCATAAAGATTCATCATAGCAAGTGTTTTAGTGGGCTCCACTAAAAATTTATATTATTGCAATAATGTCACTCCAAATATTTACTATTTAAACCTTTAATTTGTAACATACTCCTTGTTATTTCAACCACTTTATGATTTTTCCTCTCATCTATGCTATTCGATTGAGGTATGTAAGCAGTTTTGAGTTCTATTTTATGCCATGCAAATCACAATAACTCATAAAATCTATTGTGAAACATTCTCCTCCATTATTAGTTGTAAGCATTTGAGCTTACAACAATTCTCAGTTTCCACAACTACTTTTAATAGGTTTCAAATCACAAATATTGATGTGAATCAATTGAAGTGGATAATTTTCACTACATGCATTGCCTTACAAAATGATTATTTTGCATGTTTTATTTACTACATAGGCTTCATATGATCCTTTGTGTTCTTTGAACCTTAGGTGAAACCTAAATGCCAAAGATTTTGATGTAAGAGACTTAAAGCTATATAGAAATTTAAACATTTATACCTAAGATGCCACAACTAACTTCCATCCTCATATTCCATATGACATTCAATGGAAAGATGGTTGTTATGCTTACCAAACCTCAATAGGAGCACCATATTCCTTCACAAAGTGAAATTAGAGTGTTATCTTGATTTCCATCATAGATTGTACATTTTTTTTCAAGCATAACTATATAGTTCTTTTCACATAGCCTTATAATAAAAATCTCCAATTATGGAGCATAAAAAATCTCTTAAACAATTTTCATACCTTCTTTGTATGGGCTTCAATATCTCCTTTCACAACAATCTACAATGTTTTGTGTTATCATGAATAATATTGGATTTAAAAATCTCACAAGTGAACTACAAAAAAAACTATATCCCAAACATTTCATTGGAGAACCACGAATCTAAATACCAAACATTTCTCATTACCACCTTCATAATAATTGACATCCTTTTTTGTTACTGGACTTAATCATCATCTAAAATTACTTTTAAAATTTCTTCTTCTCTTTTTCATTAATTAATAAAATTAGAAAAAGATAATATTCAATATTTTTTCTTTTCAAATCTATCTCCTAATGTTCCAATTGAACCACTCCTTGTTTTTCTTCTTGAAGAATTCTAAGTTTGACCTCTCTTCATTATTTTAAATTTGAAACTTTAGAAGAATATGTATTCTCATTAATTTCTCCAAAAAAAATCTCTAAATATTTCTTTGTGATATAGGAGATCCAATTAGTTGATCATAATCAAAGATACACAAATGCTTTCTCTTCAATAATGATGGTAATATTTTTTATTTGTTTTGTTAGGGGTATGAACACTTTTTTGTAACAAATAATTTCGTCATAATTTATTTAAGAGTAGACATATTATTGAGCATATTTGTTACTCTTACCTGATAATTACTTACATTTTTAGCTCCCTACATTTTCAAATTCTCAACTTCCCCTTTGAATGTGTAGTGTTATAAATTATACTTATTTTTCAATGAGTTCAATTTCACACTCTCCTAGATCTTATTCTAGTTTTTCCCTCCTCTAACCATATTTGGCATCATTCTTATATTTAAAAATTAATAGTTAAATCAAGACTATGAGTCATATCATATTTTATATCTCAACAAACGTTGAGTCTTTGGGTTCTTACTTTTCCATTTATCTTATATCATTTTAGGCTTATATGGGTTCCATTATATTATTAATTTTAGTGTGCAATTAAAGCCCCACTTTGATTTTTTCCACACATGTATGGATTTTGGATCAAATAGTAAGCCTTATTATATTTCTATCCCAAAAATTAGAGTAAAAAAGGGCCAAACAATGTGCAAAATTTGAAAGTGTCAAATTGCCTTTTGTTAACTAAATTCAAGGGTATATAATGTAGGGGAAGCATGGGATTCCCAAATCTAGCCTTGGAATTGCTAGGACACAAATATTGTAGGTTGGCATCAATATAAAAATTCCCTTGAGGACTCTATGTAAAAAACTTCTTCTAGTTCATTTTATCTCATATTTCCAAAATATCTAGAACTCCATCTCAAGATTATGCATCTTTTAGAGAGAAGATATTATTTAGGGAGTATCAAGCTACCAAAAAACATCTTTTGTTATGATCTTATGGCATACTATGTGATGAGTTGATCATGTTATTGCATCAAAATTTGGATAACTTATATCTTCATCTAGGATTGTGTCATCGATCAAGACTACAATTATTCAATTCAAGCATTTCAATTAATCAATTTACTTCATATATAAGATTTCCTTTTCACTTCATCATTGTTTCTGGGTTGATTTGAATCTTAATGCCTAACTAAGGGAAGCCCCTATATAATGTAAGGAAACTCAAGTGCGAAAACAGCTTCCTACACTAAACTCATAAGGAAAGTATGATGCAAATCCTATTAAAATCTTCTACACTTACAGATTCAATATCATGTAAACAACAATATTGCAGCCAACCATGCATATAGAAAATAGACAGAGAAAGGAACACATAACACAAGGATTTTCCGGTGGGGAAAAACCTTTCGGTAAAACAACCCCATCCCTTCAGAACCTGCACAATGTATTATCTTCAAGACGAGGTTACAATACACTTGCAATGCAAGTTCAACATCAACAACCGAAGCCTCCAATAGCTACTCGCAGTACCAACAATACACCCTTTTCGCATCGCATCTCTTCACAACCCTAAAAATGCTTATAACATGTGCTTCACTTTAGGGCTACTCCCAAAAGGTAAACTGTATTAGGGTTTTACCATTCTCCAAGAAAATAGGAACCCCAAAAAAAATTTTGGGCTGATGCCTCGAACCCCACTATTGGGGTAGAGTGTACAGTACTCAAATATCTTAGTTGCCACATGTCTTCACCTGTCATTAAATCTTCCTAACATAGCTCTTACGTGTCATAGGAATCCGTCATAACCGTTTTAGTCATGATCTCCTTACACACAATCCAAGATGTTGACACATCAACATTATTTGAAAGAAATACATTTTACAAAACAAATAATAAGAATAGGAATTATATAAGGTTGAGACACCTTATTCCTAACATATAACACAAACAGCACTTCTTCTGTGTGGGTCCAAATTGTTGGAAAGTGACTAATATTGGATGAGAGCTCAAATGTTGTCATTGATGAAAACATATCTCATGGGCATCATCGATTAGATTAATAATCAATTTTTCTAAGACTGGAACATGAAAAATGCCTAAGTTCAAAGCAAGGATTTAGGATATAAACTGATAATTTTGGTCAGTGATGACATCAAAGAACTATAAGATGTGGCTACAACTTTTGGATTATGGTATACATGCATGCATACATACATACATATACATATACATATTGTGTGTGTGTGTGTGTGTGCTTATGATATGATGGCCAATGTTTATATGTGACATTAGCATATGTTTTGGTATAGCAGGGTATAACTAACATGATATAACAATGGTATAGGAAAATTGGCATGATCAAGTAATTTGGTCTAGCAAATTGAATCATTTGGACAATTTAAATTCTTAGAAATGTAGTGTCACCATCCAAGATATTAAACCTTGGATAATATTTCTCTATTATTCTTATTAGAGTTTGTGCTACACATTTAAAAGGTGTTGTAGGTCAACTGGATAAATTATATTGAAGGGTATAAAATAATTTAGTTTTTTGGATGTATGCTTAAAATAATGATGATATCACATTGGTATTATGATCTAGCAAATGTGATGTGTGAACCTTGATTTTGGATCTAATTAGGTGTGAGATTCAATAAGGAATAATCATACATTGTTATTTTATGTATATCTATTATTGTACATGTAGTACTTTCATTGTACAAGTGGACAATGAGTCTCGAAAGTGGATTTAGGCTTCATACTTGAGCTATTGTTCTCTTATTTGTTTCCAACTCCTAATAGGTTTGAAATCCTTTAACAAGATCTAGTCTTTAACAAGTACATATGTACTAAATTTTTTGCAACAAATCCTAATAGGATTGGACCTCTTAATAGATGCTTTTAGATTAGTGCATCATCTTATGGGTGCTATCCCCAATAAGGTTTTCCCTTGGCCAAGGTTTCCCTGAGGTTAAAATCATGGTGTTATAAAAAAAAATTGTTATAATCTTTAGTTTCACATGTATTGTGATTTGTGGAGGTTTATGGTTAAGTTGCAACCCCCTCACAAGTGTTGCTTGATCCTAACAATTGGTATCAGAGCCTATTTCCTAAAAGAAGTTATATAACTCGAGGAGGATCTCGATGGATGAAAACAACTTATAGAGTAATTTCAATGCGCTACTTAAAGATTTGGATAGAGAAAATGTATAGACAAAAAGGTTGAAATTAAGTCTTAGAGATGCACAAAATTACATTAGAAAACTCAAGGATTGAACTGATATTTCTAGAATAAAGAGGAAAGAACTTCTTGAGTAGATCAATGAGCCTAAGTCAAATGAAGATGAATTAGATCTAGTTGAAAAAATTCATAAGGACAAAGAGCACTTGAACATGAATTTGAGATTACTACTCTTTAGATGGCCAAAGAGATTTAAGTTGGGAAAGAACAAAGAAAAAAGCTTGAATAGATCTAAAGAAGAAAATAGATGAATGTCATGATCTGGTGATAATAATAATAATTTAATATTATTATTATTAATATTTTTTTTTACATATTGGTAGATTTTTTAATAGTAATAGCATAAATTTATAATTTGAATTTGGAGATTTAGAAGGCTAATATTTTTAAGAATAAATGAGTCAAAAGAGGATAACTAGTATAGGGATAGGGGATTGAAAAGTCACCTCACTCCTTTTACTAAGGGTGCTCTAGATCTTAATAAGAAATTTGAAGCTTGTTTATAATCGTAGGTTAAAACAAATTAAACCATCCTACTTCTAGTCATACAATCTTCCTTGTTGCTTAAATATCTAGTATATTAGTTCACAATTTAGAAGGGAGAAGTGACTAGAAGAATGATGCAACAAAAAGCACAAACCATTAACTAAATTATTTTGTAATGTATATATTATATAGGTATAAAATTAAATAATTTGACATAATTAGATCTTAATGGTGCTTATAGAGATTGGTGGACTATAACTCTTGTCTCAATAAAGTGTAGGCATTTTATCAATTTGTTATCACATTAAGAACACTTAAGAGTTCTAAAAATCTATTTTGAAAAAGGAAAAATGATAGATTTTTAATTGCAAATGTATAATTATAATACATATGCATTATTTTAAAAGAGGTTAAAGAAAAGAAAAATAGTGATTTGTATTTTATGTATATTTTACATGTTCTAAGTAACTAAATATAACACTCTAGATATTTCCTTAAAGCTAGGATTTAATATTTTTCTCTTTATGCAATAATAGGGATTCTAAGAATTTAAGCACTCATTTTGTTGATAAATAAGCATTTTGTAATGTCATTTAACTATTGTTAGAAAATATATTCTCATCTTTATACTTATGATTCTTAAAATTGATTGATAATATTTTATTTACAAAGTCATCAAATATGAACACACTAACTATAGTACACTGTACTTGTAATTTAGTCCATTGGAAAGTACAAAAGTATAAGAGAACAAGCAATCTTTTGATCTAAATTAAAATAATTATTAACACCATAAGTTATGAGGTGGTGTGTTTGTGTCCACCAATTTTAACAAATAGGTATGATATCAATTAATGCAAAAATTCATAATATGATCTATCTTGTAAAATGAATAAAATTAAAGAACATATGAGATTTCCAAAAGTTGAAATACAAGAACTAGAACATAAGAAATTATATTACAATTTATTAATATCCATTAGTTTTAATATTTGTGTACATGTAAATACAAAATTATTTTCTATCAATTCTAATATTTCTAAGAAAACCAAATTTATAAAATATTTTAAAGACAGAATCTAAAATTCTACATTCATACAAAATTAGTATAAAATATATTGTTTGCATATTATCTATTTTTCTTTTATTAAACTCTGTAATGAAACATCTATTAAGTTAATTTAAGAATTACAAATATATTAAGCTTATTTATTACATACATAACAATTACAATTAAATATAATATTTTAAAAATATTTATGTAGTTTAAAGTTTAGATTTTAATTAATTTGTATGCAAATAGGAAAAAGAATAAATATTTTATATATATGTAGATTAATTTCTATTTTTAAAATTTACAAGTAAATGAGTACTTTATTCATTTAAAGTAAACAAGTTTTTAAGTAATATATTTTTATTTTAGAAATATATTAATCATAATGTTCATTTATTATTACTTATTTAATATACTTACTCTCAAATCTAAGACAATAGAAATGATATTTTATTAACTTTGAAATAGGGAAGTGTTAAGCAAGTTCGTTTACAAAAATACAAAAAATATATTTGGTCTTTGATCAAATTGGAGTTAATATTAGAAATATAAATATGATCATTAACAATTAAGCTAAATTCAGTTCAGAACAATAATGTTATTTAAATTTAAATAATTTTTTTTGAAAAGAATTCTATTTACATCTACATATTTTGATTGAAATAACCATAATGAAAAAACAAAATATAAAATAGAAATGTTAATATATGTATGTAGAAAAAATTAGAAAGATTGCATGCATCTAAAAAAATTCTATTTACATCTAGATTTTTTTAGAATGGAAAAAAATGGATAATAGAAATATCAGTTGCATGTTTGTAGAAATAAATTAGAAAAACATGTATATAGAAATTAAAAAGATTCTATATGTGTCTAATTTTTAGATTTTACTTTATTCTAAACTATTTATTGATGGATATATATTTTAAAAATATTTATGTAGTTTAAAGTTTAGATTTTAATTAATTTGTATGCAAATAGGAAAAAGAATAAATATTTTATATATATGTAGATTAATTTCTATTTTTAAAATTTACAAGTAAATGAGTACTTTATTCATTTAAAGTAAACAAGTTTTTAAGTAATATATTTTTATTTTAGAAATATATTAATCATAATGTTCATTTATTATTACTTATTTAATATACTTACTCTCAAATCTAAGACAATAGAAATGATATTTTATTAACTTTGAAATAGGGAAGTGTTAAGCAAGTTCGTTTACAAAAATACCAAAAATATATTTGGTCTTTGATCAAATTGGAGTTAATATTAGAAATATAAATATGATCATTAACAATTAAGCTAAATTCAGTTCAGAACAATAATGTTATTTAAATTTAAATAATTTTTTTTGAAAAGAATTCTATTTACATCTACATATTTTGATTGAAATAACCATAATGAAAAAACAAAATATAAAATAGAAATGTTAATATATGTATGTAGAAAAAATTAGAAAGATTGCATGCATCTAAAAAAATTCTATTTACATCTAGATTTTTTTAGAATGGAAAAAAATGGATAATAGAAATATCAGTTGCATGTTTGTAGAAATAAATTAGAAAAACATGTATATAGAAATTAAAAAGATTCTATATGTGTCTAATTTTTAGATTTTACTTTATTCTAAACTATTTATTGATGGATATATATTTTAAAAATATTTATGTAGTTTAAAGTTTAGATTTTAATTAATTTGTATGCAAATAGGAAAAAGAATAAATATTTTATATATATGTAGATTAATTTCTATTTTTAAAATTTACAAGTAAATGAGTACTTTATTCATTTAAAGTAAACAAGTTTTTAAGTAATATATTTTTATTTTAGAAATATATTAATCATAATGTTCATTTATTATTACTTATTTAATATACTTACTCTCAAATCTAAGACAATAGAAATGATATTTTATTAACTTTGAAATAGGGAAGTGTTAAGCAAGTTCGTTTACAAAAATACCAAAAATATATTTGGTCTTTGATCAAATTGGAGTTAATATTAGAAATATAAATATGATCATTAACAATTAAGCTAAATTCAATTCAAAACAATAATATTATTTAAATTTAAATAAAATAAGCCATGTTTACTTTGAAACATCAAACAACTAATTAACTAATACAATAATTAAAATAAATGAATCTATTATGACATAGAAAAATATTTTCGAAGTATAATTTCTTTGTTTTTGAATCAATATGAGTTTTTTTTTCTACTTGAAAAGATAAACCATCCTAATTGTCATCCTTAGTTAACCCAAACAACAACCCCTACCTTAGCCCTAGCCCCAACAATGATGTACAATATAACTATAATCCAACATTAAACTATAATTATAGCACTAAAACATATCCCTATTGATATAACGAAAATCTCAGTCCAAACCATAATCTAATCCAAAAACCTACACACTAATATTGGTTATAGTCCTAACCCTAAAATCTAACCCTTAACCATAATGTAAAAAAAAACTCCAAAATATTGATCAAAATCCTAAACCTACCTATATGGATAACCATGATATTAAACTCTAAATCCAGTCCCAAGGTCCTAACCATGGTGTAAACCTATAACCGAACTCTTAAAAAATTTACTAATCCCTGATCCTAATCACATTCCCAACTTTAAACTTGAACCATAAACCATAGTTGTAACCATAATCATAAACTTAAACAAAACCCTAACCCTAAAGGTACCATCATAAAATTAATCATAGCTTAGACCCTAATCCTAGCACAAACCACAATCATGACCAAATATAAATCTTCACCTTACCCCTAATCATAATTTCAATGTTAACCCTAACATTATTTTCAATCCTACCATGATATGAACCCTAATATAGACTTCACCTTGATCCTCACCCTAATCTTAAGTCTAATTAAACCCTGACTAAAACCTAATCTAAATGATATATCTAACTATAATCCTAACTGTAATTATCATACAACCCAATGCTAACCCTCATGTATATTTAATCCCTAATCTTAACTCTAAATATTCTATAAACTCTAGAATTGACCTTGATTCTAACCATAACCCTAAAATCTAAATTGTAACCATAGCACGAAAGGTGGGGACCCCCGCTACATGGCACAATTCTGGGTCTTGGAACCTTGCGAAAGCACTACAGAGTGAGGAAATGTCATAAAGGTGACATGTAGTAGCATGATGCAATTTTGGGCTTTAGAGCATTGCAGAAACAATGCAGCTTAAGGAGGCGCTAGAATGGAGACTCATGGAAAGAAGAGGAAAGTCATTCATGTCGCTGGCAAAAAACTATGAAAAGAGATAACATGATGTCTTAACCTCCCACAAAAAATGCAAGGTTGATCCCAAGGGGGAATTTGGTTTCCCCAAAAATGAATGATGGTCATCGATGAAGGTCTTCCTCTCGAAATAGACAGCATAGATGCATCGTGAATCCTCACCAATGAAGGATTAAGTCGCAACCGTCGATGTAGATTCTCCCCTCAAAAAGGATGACTGAGATGCAACGAGGAAACTCCTCCCAATGAAGGATTAAGTCACATTCGTCGATCAAGATTGGCTTTATTTCCAATGGATGACTAAGATGTAGTGAAGAGATTCCTCCCAACAAACGAAGCAGATAGCACAAAAGGTGTGAACCCCCTCCATGTGGCACAATTTTGGGTCTTAAAGACTCATGAAAGCATTGTGGAGTGAGGAAATGTTGGAAAGGCAATGCGTGGTAGCATGATGCAATTTTGGGCTTCAGAGAATTGAAGAAACAATGTAGCATGACGATGCATCAGAATGGAGATGCATGGTAGCATCTTGTGCAATTCTAGGCTTTAGAGTGTTTCGAAGACACTAGCATATAAAGAAACGTTAGAATGGGAATGCATGGCAACATCTTGCACTTTTGGGAAGATGGGAAGATAGCTCGTGAAGAAATAAGAGTTATCGAATCTCGCAGCATGAATCAACCCGACCAAGAAAAAATGATCCAGCGTGGTCAATGAAGAAATCGAGCCAACACAAAATGTTAGCCGCCAACTTTAGCGATGTTAACCCTCTGCAAAGAACCTATCCCATTTAAGGTCTCTCAGATCAGACATCAGTGATGGGTTGAATAGGGGGGGAAAAATAGCACACAATGCCCTCCTAAATGAAATTCTAAATGTAACACTAATAACCACAGTCCTACTTCTTTCCCTAACCTTATCCATGAGCGTGGGAATATACATATTATTATATAGGGCACCTTATACAATAATAAATATAATCTAAAATCCCAACCCTTACTCCCCTCCTAACTATAACTGTGACCATAAGAAAACTTCTAAATATAACCCTTCCTCTAACTCTAACCCTTACCCTAACCCTAACTATAATTGTAACCCTATCCCTACCACTAACTGTAACCCTGAATCTAACTCTACCATAATTGGACTTTAACCCTAACTATAACTATAACCCTAAACCTAACTCTAACCTTAACCGTAACCATAACCGTAACCCAAAACCTAACCCTAATCGTAGCTAGGATTCTAATACTCTGTCTACCCCTAACTCAAACTATAGCCCTAATTATACCTCAAACTCTAACCGTAACTCATATTCTAACCCTAAACCTAACCCTAACCTTGACCCTAACCCTAACCCTAAGCCTAAGCCTAACCCTTTGTCTACCCCTATCTCTAACCCTAACCCTAACCCTAACCCTACCCCTAACTCTAACCCTAAATCTAACTCTTTCTGTAAATCTAACTCTACCATAATTAGACTCTAACCCTAACCCTAACTTTAATCCTGACAGAAACCCTAACCCTAACCCTAACTCTAACCTTAACCCTGACTCAATCCCCTTACCCTAACCTTAACATTGATATAACTCTCTTTATATATAACCCTAACTCTAAATATAAACCTAACCCTAACCCTAACCCTAACCCTAAATCTAACTCTAACCCTAACTGTAAGCGTAACCCTACCCCTACCCATAACTCTAACTGTAAATCTAACTCTACCATAATTGGATTTTAATTTTAACCCTAACCCTAACTCTAACCCTAACCTTGACTCAAAACTCTAACCCTAACCCTAACTCTAACATTAACCCAACTGTAAAATTAACTCTATTGGTAACTCAAACCCTAAAACTAACCCTAATTCTAACCCTAACTCTAATTCTAGCTCTAGCTCTAACCCTAACTCTAACCATAACTCAAACTCAAACCCTAAACCTAACCCTAATCCTAACCCAAATTATAATGCTCTGTCTACCCCTAACTCAAACTATAACCCTAACCCTAACTCAAACTCTAACCCTAGCTCATACTCTAACCCTAAACCTGACCCTAGCCCTAACCCTAACCTAGAACCTTACCCTAACCCTAACCCTAACCCTATCTATAACCCTAATCCTAACCCTAACTCTAATCCTAATCTTAACCCTAATTCTAATCCTAACACTAACCTTAACCCTACCCCTAACTCTAACCATAAATCTAACTCTACCATAATTAGAATCTAACCCTAACCCTAACCTTAACCCTAGCTCAAACCCTTACCCTAACTTTGTCCCTAACCATATATCTATGTATGACTATAACATTTTACATTACAATATCCCAAAAATAAAATATATATTTTTATCTAAATTAAACTCCTTATATTAAATTTAAAATAATATTTGACTCAAACCTTAACTGTAACCCTAACCTTAACCATGAGCATTACTCTAACCCTAACCTTAACCATAAACATAACTCTACACCTAACTCTAACCCTAATTCTAAATCTACCATAATTGGACTCTAATCCTATCCCTAACCCTAACTATAAGCATAACTCTAACCCTAGCCTTAACCATGAGCATAACTCTAACGTTAGCCTTACTATAACCCTAACACTAACCCTAATCATAACCATAACCATAACTCTAACCCTAACCTTAACCATGACCATAACATTAACCCTAACCTTAACCATAAACATAACTCTAATCTAAACCATAACCATAACTCTAACAATAACCATAACCATAACTCTATCCCTAACCTTAACCATACCTCAAACCCTAACCCTAACTCCAACCCTAACTCTAATGCTAACCCTAACCCTAATTCTATCCCTAAGGTTAACATTAACTATAATGGTATCTTTGTCCCTAACCATATATCTATGTATGACTATAACATTTTACATTACAATATCCCAAAAATAAAAAATATATTTTTAATCTATATTAAACTCCTTATATTAAATTTTTAAAAATATTTTGAAGCATAATTTTATACTAACTTCATACAACTCTAATTAAAAATTAATTAACAATTTTATAGTAACCTTATCAAAATAAAAAATAAAAAGTAAATATTTTTCCTATTGTGCCGCGACTACCACTAGCTATATATACCTCTATATATATTACGCCGAGAGTAATCGTTCTCGAGGCGCCTATTTTTATTTTCATTAATCCCAACTTCGATTAAAATAACTTTGGGATTAAATAAAAATAGGCGCCTCGAGAACGATTACTCTCGGCGTAATATATATAGAGGTATATATAGCTAGTAAGATAGCCACAGACATATTCTAACATTTACTATTCCTCTTATCTGTGGAAAATCAATGTAGTAATGTCATGCATGGTTTCTTGGTAGTACAAACTTGTACTAATGCTTGGGTGTACTACAGAACACAAAGATGACTACACGTATATACAATAATCATTCATTATTTGCAATGAAATATTATAATGATTTCATTCCATAACCACAGTGAAACTTTCTATGATACGCATATTTACAGGTCTTTATATTTTAGAAAAGATAAAGACATTGATGTTTAGAAGTTGCAGTAGTGCTGTATAATTTCTACATTAATGCTCAACAATAGTTTTAAGCTGTCTTTTATTGTTATTGAAAGTCTTGTAATAGTAGGAAAGAAAAATCTTACCAATCTTTTCATTAGCTCTAAGAAAGTCTTAATGGCTGCCATTAGAAAGATTGTATTTTATATTAAAGTTAAGATTCAATTGGGTCGATTTAAATTAGCATCTCTGAGATCTTATTCTTGTGTTTCCCTCCTCTAACCATATTTGGTACCATCCTTATATTTAAAAATGAATACTTAAATCAAGAGTATGAATCATATCATATTTTAATCTCAACAAACGCCTCTTTGGGATCTTACTTTTCCCTTTATCTTATATCATTCTATGCTTATATGGGTTCCATTCTATCATTAATTTTAGTGTACAATTAAAGCCCCACTTTGATTTTTTCCACACCCATCTAGATTTTGAATCAAAAAGTAAGCCTTATTATCTTTCTATTCCTAAAATTTGAATAAAAAGGATCAAACTATGTGTGAAATTTAGAAGTGAAAGTTTCCTTGAAAATCCTATGCAAAGAACTTCCTCTAGCTCATTTTATCTCATATTTCCAATTTATCTACAATTCCATCTCAAGAGAAGATATTATTTAGGGAGTATCTAGCTACAAAAAGCATCATTTATTGTGATCTTATGGCATATTCTATGATGAGTTGATAATGTTGTTGCATCAAAATTTGGATGACTTATATCTTAATTTAGTATTGGGTCATCAATCAAGAGTACAATTATTCAATTCAAGCATTTCAATTAATCAATTTACTTTAGAGAAAATATTTCCTTTTCACTTCATCATTGTTTCTAGGTTGATTTGAAAGGTCTAATGCATAACTAAGCCCCTATATAACACAAATGCCATTTCTTTTCTCTTACATAGGTTCAAATTGTTGGCATGTGGCTAATATTGGATGAGAGCTCAGATGTTGTCATTGATGGAAACATATCTCATTGGCGTCATTGATTAGAATGACAATCAATTTTGCTAAGACTAGAATATGAAAAATGCCTAAGTCCAAAGCAAGGATTTAGGATATAAACTAATATTTTTGGTCAGTGATGACAACAAAGAGCTATGAGACGTGGCTACAACTTTGGGATTATGGTATACATACATACATACATGTACCTATATATACATACATAGATATGGATATAGATATATATACATACATATATACATACATGTACACACACGCACACACACACACACACACACACACACATATATATATACATATACATGTATTGTGTGTGCGTGCGCTTATGATATGATGGACAATGTTTATGTGAAATTGGCATATATTTTGGTACTAAAAGGTATAACTAACATAATATAACATTGGTATAGGACAATTGGCATGATCAAGCAATTCGGCCTAACAAATTGAATCATTTGGACAATTTAATTTCTTAGAAATGTAGGGTCACCATCCAAGATATTAAACCTTGGATATTGTTTCTCTATTATTCTTATTAGAGTTTGTGCTACACATATAATTTGAAAGGTTTTGTAGGTCAACTAGATAAATTATATTGAAGGGTATAAAAGAAACATTTATTTTGGATGCAAGCTTGAAATAATGATGATATGACGTCAGTATTATGATCTAGCATATGTGATGTGTGAGCCCTGATTTTGGATCTAATTAGGTGTAAGATTCATTAAGGATTGATCATACACTGTTATTTCATGTATAGTTCTATTATTATACGTAATACTTTCATTGTACAAGTGAACAATGAGTCATGAAGGTAGATTTAGGCTTCATGTATTTGAGCTATTGTTCTCTTATTTTTCTCCCAACTCCTAACAGGGTTGAAATCCTTTAACAAGATCTAGTCCTTAACAAGTATATATGTACTAAATTCTATATAACAAATCCTCAAAGGATCAAACCTCTTAACAAAGACTTTTAGATTAGTGCATCATCTTAAATATACTATCCCCACTAAGGTTTTCCCTTGGTCGAGGTTTCCCTGAGAAAAAAATCATGGAGTTATGATTTTTTTCGTTATAGTCTTTACTTTCACATGTGCTGTGATTTTTGGATGTTTATGGTTAAGTTATAACCCCCCAGTATTGCTTCATCCTAACAATTGGTATTAGAGCCTAGTTCCTAGAAGGAGTTTTATAGCTTGAGGAGGATCTAGATGGATGCAAACAACTTATACTGTCATTTCAATGCACTACTTGAAGATTTGGATAGAAAAATGTAGAGATGGAAAGGTTTAAATTGAATCTTAGAGATGTACAAGATTACATTAGAAAAATCAAGGATCATATTGATATTTCAAGAATAAGGAGGAAATAACTTCTTGAGAAAATCAATTAACCTAAGTCAAATGAAGAAGAATTAGATGTAGCTGAAAAAATTGATAAGGATAAAGAAGTACTTGTACATGAATCTGAAATTACTACTCTTTAGATGGCCAAAGATATTGAAGTTGGGAAAGAACAAAGAAAAAATCTTGAATACATCTAAAGAAGAAAATAGATGAATGTCATGATATGATGATGATATTATTATTATTATCATCATCATTATTTTTATGTTTGTGTTTAAATGTTCATAGAATTTTTTATAGTAATAGCATAAATTTGAAATTTAAATTTGGAGATTTCTAAGGATAATATTTTAAGGAATAACATGGATCAAAAGAGGATAGTATAGAGATAGGGGATTGAAATATCATCTCACTTCTTTTACTAAGGATGCTCTATCTTATAATAAGAAATTTGAAGCTTTTTTATAGTCATAGGTTAAAAAGTGTTAAATATGTTAGCATTCAGTGTATTGAAACACTTATTATTTTAAGAAGTATCTAATAGTATATTCAATTACACACACACACACACACACACACACACACACACATAAATGTGGGTGTGTGCTACTACTATCAATTTGATTTTGAATATAGTAACTATATCGAATGATATAATTCTTCTTTTTATATCTGATGATTTTTGGATTGATTATATTTACATTCATAAAGATGTTTTATATAACCCCAATTGCTATCAGGTGTTTTCATTGATAATATGTTAACTATGTCACCAACACTAATTGATAAATTTAGAGTTTACCTTGGCTAATAATATTGGTTATTAAGGAAATTGTTATCATGTGTGTTTAGCATCAATCAATATTAGTTATGAATGGATGTTATTAGTATTATATGTATTGAGGTATGACCACGTAGGGTCATGCCCCTACTTGATCATGTTTATATATATATATAGACACACACACACACACACACACACACACACACACACACACAATGTTCATTTGTTATCTATACTTAAATATCAATAACACTGGCAATAGAGATCTCAAACTAAAATCTGAATTTACAATTTCCAGATCATATCAAATTAGAATTCAAGTTATAAATCAATAATGAATAGGTTTGTCAACAAAAGGAAATCGACCAGAAATATATTGCTTAGTCTCCACCAATCAAGATCTATAAAACTTTACATGGTATCAGTTGGTAGAGAAACTGTCAATCGACTGATAATTTTATAAAAGCCCGAACAATATGCCAAATGATGTACGAGTGGAGGATAGACTCAAAAAAGCAAAAAACTTCTTTTCTTGGAAAATTCAAATTACTACAATTCTTGAAGAATTGAATTAGAATCTTTTATTGAATCATACATTTCAATTCCTAAAGATGAGGTAGAAAAAGCTACTTGGAAAAGAAGAAATAATAAAGCCAAAAAAATCTTTGTGGATTTTGTAAAAGATCATATCCTTCCATCCATATCAAACCAAAAGAAGGCATTTCAAGTATTTAAGACAATTAAGGATTCATTTGAAATCAACAAATCAAGTAGATTGTTTACACTAAAAAATCAACTAATGAATACTAAAATGAGTAAAGGAGAAACAATCTCATCATATTTTGGAAAGATTTCCGAAATTAAAAATCATCTAAATTCTATTGGAAGCAAAGTAGAAGATCAAGAACTATCGATACAAGCACTTAGAGGATTTCCATTATCATGGGAAGTGTTCATCCAAGTAATCAGTGGATCTCCTATACCACCTTTTGATCAACTAAAGAAAGATTTCACATCAAAAGAATCAAGGTTAATCTCTAGAGGGATCATCTCAAATCAAGAGGGAGAAAATCAAGCCCTCTTCTTAGTTTCAAATTATAAAGGGGAAAAGAGAAAATTTAAAGGGAAGAAATATGAAAAAAGGAAAGAGAATAATAAGTTCAAAAGAAATGACTTCTCAAAAGTTAAATGTTAGAAGTACGAGAACCTCAAACATACCTTTCAAAACTATCTAGAAAGGGAAAACATCTTAGCATCTTTAGCTGAAACAAAGAAAGATGAAAATCTATTATTCTACACCAGCATATCAAGTGAGATAAACTCAAATAAAAATGTGTGGATTATATATAATGGTGCTTCTAGTCATATAATAGGATTCAGAGAAAATTTTGAAACCCTTGAAAATTATACTTCTGAAGGAGTCAATATTAGAGACAACTCCACCCATCCAGTCAAAGGAATTGGGACATGTTCTATACAACTAAGGACTAGAGTTACACTAAAATTAAAAGATGTTATATTTGTACCAAGCATAAAAAGAAATCTAATTTCAATTTCTGGACTAGCTGTTGAAGGATTTCAAGTCACCTTCAATGAAGATAAAGTCTTGTACTAGCCTAAAAAATATAATCTAAAAAATGCTATGACCACAGGGACTAGTGATGGGATCTTATATAAACTATGCAACATTAAAAAATAAGCCCTTAATCATGAAATAAAAAATTCTAATGAAGTTTTGCATACACGAATTGGACATATTGGATTTAGTTCTCTTCCAAATATAGAAAAAATCATCTCTAGAACACCAAGCCTAAATTCAAAGCACATAGGCATCTATAAATGATGTCTTTAGGAAAGAACATTAAAAAACCTTTTCCTCCTAGTGAACACAAGTCTAAATCAGTTATGGAACTAGTTCACTCTTCTTTATGTGGGCCCATGCCAACACTCTCTCTAGGAGGTTACTCTTACTACATTATATTCATTAATGATTACTCTAGGAAAACTTGGATCTACTTTCTAAAAGTCAAAGAATCTAATGAGGTTCTATCAAAATCTAAAGAGTTCAAAGAAATTGTGGAAAATCAAACCTCAAAGAAAATTAAAACTCTAAGATCTAACAATGGGGGAGAATATACTTCTTAAAATTTCAAAGCTTTTTTTTCACTTCTTTTGGAATTAAGAGGGAGTATATAGTACCATATAATCCTCAATAGAATGGGCTAGCAGAAAGAAAGAATAGAACAATTGTTGAAGCAACAAAAGTAATGCTTCATGATCAAAACCTACATTTTTCATTTTGGTTGGAAGCCACCAATACCGTTGTATACATTCAAAATAGATGTCCCCACTCTATACTAGAGAGCATAACACCTAAAGAAGTTTTTACAAGGAATAAACCTAACTTAAATCACTTTAGAATTTTTGGTTACCCTTTTTATATTCATATATCCAAAGAGAGAAGAACTAAGTTAGAACCTTCCAAAAAGAAAGGGATATTTTTTGGATATAGTGAAAACTCAAAAGGGTATAGAGTTTATGTTCTTGGACAAAGATCAGTTGAAGTAAGAAGAGATGTCATATTTGAGGAAAACACAACTTTAAAACTATCTACAAATACAAAAGATGAGCCCATTATAGATTTAGATGGAAATACTCAAACTAAAATTCAAAGGGAGAACACATCAAATGAAAATAAATAGTTACTAGATACAAACGATAAAGACATCTCCAATACCAAGAAAAGGGCTTTATGGGAAAGAAAAATGATTGAAGAAAATAATGTTGAACCAAATGAAATTTCTAGGGAAAGCAAGAAAACCATAAACAAATATTGTTATACTGCCTTACTAACTAAGCTTGCTAAATCTGAATGAACAACTATTGAAGAAGCCCTAACTTGTTAAGCATGGAAAGATGTTATTGTTGAAGAATATCAATCGATACTATAAAATGATGTCTAGGATATTGTACCTAGACCAAAAGAAAAATTAGTTGTTTCTTCAAAATGGCTATATAAAATCAAATATGCAGTAGATGGTAGCATTGAGAAACATAAAGCAAGGTTTTTTCCATGAGGTTTTTCCCAGAAGGTAGGCATTGATTAAGAAGAAACTTTTTCTATGGTTGCTCGCTATACTTCAGTTAGGGTAATTATTGCAATTGCAGTAGCTAAAGGATGGAAGATACATCAGATGGATGTAAAGACTACAATCTTAAATGGAGTCATTAATGAAGAAGTATATATTGAGCAACTTGAAGGTTTTGTTGTAAAAAATAAAATTTTAAAAAAATGTGTGTAAACCCAAGAAGGCCTTATATGGCCTTAAACAAGTACCTTGAGATTGATATGAAATGATTGACAACTTCCTCACCAAATTAGGATACTCTAAGAATGAAGTTGATTGTTATAGATGCTCAAAAATGGTTTGTGCCTACATTTTAATCATTTTTTCATACTATCTCATCCCATTTTCTCATTTCACTAATTTTGATCTTTTGGCCAACTTGATTATATCTCAACAATATTCTTCATCATTTGTATCCCCTTTCAAATCAATTGTAGATTGCTTTGAAATTGAATCTCATTTTATCCAAACTTTCTAGAATCAGATCAAATCAACCCAAAATCACATCAAATCAACCTAGAATCACCTCAAATCTACCCAAAATCAGTCCTAATCAACCTAGAACGTGCCAAACATCCCAAATCTATCATTATCTATCCAACCCTAGGCATTGTCATATCTCTCAGTGCCTTACAAACCTATCTAAACCTATCAAACTCATCAAATCGGACCTTAGCACTGTCATGTCTCTCAACACTAGGTCAAACTGTCATTCACATCATCTGATCTTTGACATTGTTGAGTCTCTCAATGTCAGATCATGGGATTATCAAATCAATTTAATAAAATTTATAGTGTTCATCAATGTTATTATGATCAACCCTATCAATCAATATTGATCATGTAGCATTTAAGATGTTCATTAAATTTTACATATTCTTAATCCATGTCATGTGTCCTTAGAATGTTATAATCCTAATCAGACATTCAATTTGACCATGGCTTTGGTCTAACCTTCATCATCCTAGTCGATCTACATAATCGTGACAATTCATCAAAGGATATTGTCACAGTTATCAAACTAAATTGGCTAATCATTTACTAATTTATCCTATAGGATTAGATAACACATGATCTAATCCTATGTCATTTCAATCATTTTTCATCTCGCATTACTAATCATTCTTCCTAATAACATTCTCAATTAATTGATATTCATTAATTAATTGATTCGTCTTCGTAAACTATGGGAATTCACAATTTCTTAAGTTCTATTTTCCACCTCTAATTTCCATTTCTGTGGATATATGGATTATTTATTCAAATAGTCCACATAATCTTGACATCATCATGACACATGGACATCTTACATCATGGATTCTATCCTTACACTTGGCTAAGATATGTCATAATGCATATATTTTTATTCCTTACGCATATCTATATTAAGCCTCCATTGTCATAGATTCTTGGCTATAAGTGGCTTTGAGGTGTCATATGACACATCATAGATTCTCCCCCCACTTTTGGCCATGTTGACTTCCACGCATCATACAATCCTACAAGTGACTTTGAGGTGTCATATGTGCTTTATAGATTCCCTTCCACTTATAGGGGTATTGACTTTCATGTGTCATACGATCTTACATTTGGCATCTTGTGTCATATATTTCATGGATATCCTAAGTAATATTATGCCAAGTTGTGCATTTCCATTGACAACTATCTATCCTCACATTTAATCCTCTCCTCTTGTACATTGGCTATAAATTGAGCCTTCTTGCTCTCATTTATGGTCCTAAGTCTTAAATCCCCTAAGTCCTTAATCTCTTAGAGTATTTAACATCATTAGAATTATTCAACATCTTCATCTCTTAACACCCATAGGCTTCAAATCACTCTTCTAGTACTCCCAATAGCATCATCCTATCATAAACTTTTTATTTTCAATTGTGTGCATTATAGGAAATTGGAGCTACATCATATGGAGAAGAAAGAAGGACATGGGGGCTAAAACTAAAGAGGGAGTTTTTACTTTATGTTTCTTTTTTTTTTTTGGTTTGCTTTCATGTTAGACTAGAAGATATTGATGTACGTTTATTGAGTTTTGTGATTTTCTTATAGTATGTTAGGTATTAACCCATTTTTTGATCCTACAATCCTAACATATATTTCAAAATCTCTAATGATAATATCTTAATACTTGTTTTATACGTTGATGATCTATTGATAATAGGAAATGATCATCTAATTGAAAGATGCAAACATGATCTTGTAGCTGAGTTTGAAATGAAGGATCTAGGCTTACTACATTATTTCTTAGGTCTAGAAGTATGTCAAAAGAAAGATCGCATATTTCTAAATCAAGGGAAATACACTCAAGATATTCTAACTAGATTTGGGATGATGGATAGAAAACTACTTGCAACTCCAATGGAAACTAATCTACACAAGCTAAAAGAAGAAGCAATACACTCAGAATCTATTGATCTAACTCTTTGCAAACAAATCATTGGATCTCTCATGTATTTGGTAAATACTAGGTCTGTTATCTGCTATGTCATAAATATATTAAGCCACTTTATGTGTGAGCCTAAGAAAATACATCCAATGATTGCAAACACATTTTGAGATATTTACATAGCACTATTGGTCTTGGACTAAAGTACAAAAATGTTGAAATCAAACTTGAAGGTTATACTGATTCTGATTGGGTTGGTTGTTCCATTAACTATAAAAGTACAACTAGATGTTATTTTAGTCTAAAATCAGCAATAATATCATGGTTCAATAGAAAAAAAAAACCTACAGTTGCCTTGAGCTCCACCAAAGCTTAATACATGGCAACCTCCATGAGAGCACATCAAGAGGTATGGTTATGGAAGCTATTGTTTGGATTATTTGGAAAGAAGTTAAATTCCACTGTGATTCATTGTGACAATCAGAGTTGTATCAAACTCTCTACAAATCCTGTGTTCCACAATGCATATAAGCACATCGAGACTCCTTACCACTATATCAGAGACATGGTTGATAGGAATGTGATCAAGCTGATCTATATCAACACAAATGATCAAAATGCTGATATTTTTACCAAACCTCTTGCAAGAGTGAAAATAGAGTACTTCAGAGATAGACTTGGTATAACAAATTTTTAATTATATTTGTAAATTTATATATATTCATGGATATTAAAAATTAGATTGTTTGCAAACTTGTAAAATGAAAGGTGACGATCTTTCATATGTGCTTAAGGTCTCTATTGTAAGGTGATGATCTTATCAATAGATGACCAACCTTCTAACACCAAAAGTATTGAAGGAAAGTGTTATCATTATTCTTCAGGTCAGATTTTATTAGACACATTGATAACCAACATGGTTCTTTGGGCCGGGTTTTTCCAGACAGCATGAAAATTATTATGGTACTTTGGGCTAGATTTTTTCGAACATTAATAGCCATCATGGTTCTTCAAGCTGAATTTTGTTGTTTGCTAGACACCATGAAAATTATTGTTATTACTCTTCGGGCCAGATTTTGTCAGACACCATAATCATTAAACCATAGTTGAGGGGTACTTATACTTGCATATAAGTAAAATGTTTCAAACCCTCATTGCTAAAGAGGGAGTCTTAAAGAAGTTAGCATTCAATGTATTAAAACACTTGTTGTTTTAAGAAATATGTGACAATATATTCAATTACACACACACACACACACACACACACACACACACACACACACACATGTATGTATTACTACCTATCAATTCGATATAGAATACAGTAACTATATCAAATGACAATCTTCAGATTGATTATATTTACATTTATAAAGATGCTTTATATAACTCCAATTGCTATCGAGAGTTTTCATTGTTAATATTTTAACAATATCACTCACATCGATTGATAAATTGAGAGCTTAGGTCTTGGCTAATAATATTGGTTATTAGTCAATATTAGTTATGAATGGATGTTATTAATATTATATGTATTGAGGAATGACCACATAGGGTCATGCCCCTACTTGATCATCTCTCTCTCTCTCTCTCTCTCTCTCTCTCTCCATATATATATATATATATATGCTATGTTCATTTGTTATCTGCAATTAAATATCAATAATAT
Organism: Cupressus sempervirens; assembly: GCA_028749045.1. Classification (NCBI taxonomy): domain Eukaryota; kingdom Viridiplantae; phylum Streptophyta; class Pinopsida; order Cupressales; family Cupressaceae; genus Cupressus; species Cupressus sempervirens. The sequence continues at coordinate 390,367,243 of CM053787.1, read as the reverse complement.
TAGCAATAGAGATCTTAGATTAAAACTCTATTGTAAGGTGATGATCTTATCAATAGATGACCAACCTTCTAACACCAAAAGTATTGAAGGAAAGTGTTATCATTGTTCTTCAAGACAGATTTTGTCGGACACATTGATAACCATCATGGTTCTTTGGGCCAAATTTTTCTAGACACCATGAAAATTATTATGGTACTTTGGGCTAGATTTTGTCGAACATTGATAGCCATCATGGTTCTTGAAGCCGTATTTTTCTAGACACCATGAAAGTTATTATTATGGTTCTTTAGGCCAGATTTCGTCAGACACCATAATCATTAACCACAATTGAGTGGTACCTATACTTGCATATAAGTAAAATGTTTCAAACCCTCATTGCTAAAGAGGGAATGTTAGCATTCACTATATTGAAACACTTGTTATTTCAAGAAATATGTGACAATATATATTCAATTACACACATGTGTGTGCGCGTGTGTGTATTACTACCTATCAATTCGATTCTAAATACATTAGTTCTATATCAAATGATAATCTTTAGATTGATAATATTTACATTCATAAAGATGCTTTATATAACTCTAATTGCTATCGTGTGTTTTCATTGATAATATTTTAACAATATCACTCACACCGATTGATAAATTAGGAGTTCAGGTCTTGACTAATAATATTGGTTATTAAGGAAATTATTATCGGGTGTGTTTAGCATCAGTCAATATTAGTTATGAATGGATGTTATTAGTGTTATATGTATTGAGGCATGACCACATAGGGTCGTGTCCTTATTTGATCATGTTTCTATATATATATAGACACACACACACAATGTTCATTTGTTATCTGCAATTAAATATTAATAACACTGGCAATAGAGATCTTAGATTGAAATCTGAATACAAGTTCCAAATTATATCAGATTAGGATTCAAGCTATAAATCAATAATGATAGGTTTGTCAACAAAAGGAAATCAACTAGAAATATATTGCTTAGTCTCCACCAATCTAGATCTATAAAACTTTACAAAAAGAATTTAACCATCCTACTTCTAGTCATCCAGTCTTCCCTATTGCTTATATCTAATATGTTAGTTCACAATTTAGAAGGGAGAAGTGACAAGAAGAATGATGCAACAAAAACCACAAACCATTAACTAAATTATTTTTTAATGTACATATTATATAGCTAAAAAATTAAATAATTTGACATAATTAGATCTTAATTGTGCTAATAGAGATTGGTGGACTATAACTCTTATTTCCGAAACTAGATAGATATTATATAAAGTGTAGGCACTTTATGAATTTGTTATCACATTAAGATACTTTAGAGTTGTAAAAAAATATTTTGAAAATGGAGAAATGATGGATTTTTTATTGCAAACTCAAAATATTTGTACTCTAATTTTGTTCTAATGAGCATTTAGAATCATTTGTAAAATTATTACATAAGATTTCTTTTTAATAATTATTATGCCATATATGATTTACGATTTGATTAAAGCATGTTGAGAAAAAAATATCTTTCAATGGTTTTAATTTTTTTCTCAAATATGAGTTGAATTCATTATGCTCCAAATAAGTCTTTCATTAAGTGTATTACGTGAAGTGCATACAAATTCACTTAAAAATTTAAAGAGCTCAAACTCGCTTTTGACAATTGTAAGTCTTTTAACACACATGGAGATTGAAACTTGAATGATTTTAGAACGTTGTAGCATAACTCAATGGCTAGACCTTCTCAAACAATTTATTTACACTATGTAACATGTTCAAATCCCTTCATTAAATTATAGTACATATACATTATTTTAAAAGAGGTTAAAGAAAAGAAGAATAGTGATTTGTAATTTATGAATGTTTTAAATTCTAAGTAACTACTCTAGATATTTCCTTAAAGCTAAAATTTTATATTTTTCTCTTTATGAGATAATAGGGATTCTAAGAATTTAAGCTCAACCATTTTGTTCATAAATAAGATGTCATTTAACTATTGTTAGAAAAGATATTCTCATCTTTATAAATAAGGTTCTTAAAATTGATTGATAACATTTTATTTACAAAGTCATCAAATATTAACATAGCAAGTGATAGTACATTGTACTTGTAATAGTTAGTTGGAAAGTACAAAAGAATAAGAGTACAAATAGTCTTTTGATCTAAACTAAAAGAATTATTAACACCATAAGTTATGAGGTGGTGTGTTTGTGTCCACCAATTTTAACATATAGATATGCTCTCAATTAATGCAAAAAGTCCTCAACAATTTTAATATGAACTTTCTTGAAATGAATAATGTTAAAGAACATATGAGATTTCTAAAAGTTGAAATACAAGAATGAAAACGTAGTAAATTATATTATAATTTATTAATGTCCATTAGTTTTAATATTTATGTAAACATAAATACAAAATTATTTTCTATCAATTCTAATATTTAGAAACACAAATTTATATAATATTTTAAAGACATTTATTAAATTTATTTAAGATTTACAAATATATGTAAGCTTATTTAATATGATTTTGAATATTAATGATCTACATACACAATATATCTATAATATTTTAATATAAATTTTTCCTTTAAAATATCATATTCAACTAATTTAACTTCTCTCCATAAAATTTTAATATTTATAAATTTATCATTAAAATAATGATCAAATACAAAACTTTAACAAATTAAATCAGTCTTATAATCCAAAGTACACTCCACCATGACCATAGTATTCTTTTAACAAAATATTTCCTAAGACAGAATCTAACTAACAAGACTACGCTTTTATTCCATATATTATAAAGATTGAAATATTCCATATATTATACTTCAGTATTTAATAATTATTGATATAAAAAATACATTCAGAATAGTATGAGATAGCCACGGACATATTCTAACATTTACTATTCTTCCTATCTATGGAAAATCAATGTAGTAATCTCATGCATGGTTTCTTGGTAGTACAAACTTGTACTAACGCTTGTTTGTACTACAGAATACAAAGATGACTACACGTATATATAATAATCATTCATTATTTGCAATGAAATGAGACAACCCAATATTATAATGATTTCATTCCATAACCACAGTGAAACTTTCTGTGATACGCATATTTACAGGTCTTTATATTTTAGAAAAGATAAAGACATTGATGTTTAGAAGTTGCAGTAATGTTGTATAATTTCTACATTAATGCTCAACAATAGTTTTCTGTACTATATCAAATTATCAGAAGTTGAGCTTTGGCAACAAGTTTAATAAAAATGTTTGTGAGTTATTTTATAGTTTTGAGGTATCTGAGTTATTTTTCCATCTCGTGAACCAAATATTTGATAAAATGATATTTCAGATCAAAGTAATTAGTTTTACTGGGATGCATGAAATTGTTAGCTAGAAAATTTAATTTTATCTTTCACTACATAATTATTATCCAAACACAATAAATCATCAACACATAAACTGATAATGAAAATGTCATTACATTCTTGTTTGTAGTTAATGGTAGTTTTACTCTTGTTTCTATTGAATCCATTCTAGTGAAATAGCCATCATCCTAGCATATCAACCTCTTAGTGCTTTCTTAAAGTCGTACAAGGCCTTTGTCAACTTATGCTCTTTTTCACTTAAAAACATTTTGATTGTTCTACATAAATTTCTTCTTCAAGCACAAGGATGCTCTATTGCTATTGGGCTTTGTGTCACCTTTTCGAAAGAAAAATGATCACAAAACACATCTTGTAATGTTTAAATGACATAAAGTGACGTTTGTGTTTAGAATTTGAAGATGATGTAAACTAATGAAATGTGTAAAATTGGATTAATAATGTTGGAGAACATATGAGCTATCTCATAGAGTAATTTCAATGCACTACTTGGAGATTTGGATAGAAAAAATGTAGAGATAGCAAGTTTGAAATTGAGTCTTAGAGATGCACAATATTACATTAGAAAACTCAAGGATCGAAATGATATTTCAAGAATAAAGAGGAAAGAACTTATTGAGCAAATCAATTAGCCTAAGTCAAATGAAGAAGAATTAGATCTAGTTGAAAAAAATTGTAAGGATAAAGAGGTACTTCTACATTAATTTGCGATTACTACTCTTTAGATGGCCAAAGCGATTAAAGTTGGGACAGACAAAGAAAAAAAGCTTGAATAGATCTAAAGAAGAAAATAGATGAATGTCATAATCTAATAATATTATTATTATTTAATGTTCTTAGATTTTTAAATAGCAATAGCATAAATTTGTAATTTGAATTTGGAGACTTATAAGGCTAATATCTTTAGGAATAAATGGGTCAAAAGAGGATAGTATGGAGATAGGGGATTGAAAAATCACCTCACTCCTTTTACTAAGGGTGCTCTATCTTATAATAATAAATTTGAGGCTTATTTATAGTCATAGGTTAAAAGAATTCAGCCATCCTACTTCTAGTCATCCAATCTTCCATATTGCTTATATGTAGTATATTAGTTCACAATTTAGAAGGGAGAAGTGACAAGAAGAACGATGCAACAAAAACCACAAACCATGATCGCCCTGTTCTGGTTATTCCTCCAACGGCTATAATGGAGGACATTGATTATTGGACCAAGCATGCTTTGATATGCAAATTTCTTGGAATCCGAATTTCCCTATCCGCTCTTGAGGCATGGATTTGCCGCTCATGGCAGGTGGAAGGTGATATGGAGATTATGTTGGCGGGGAATAGTTATTTTTTTGTTGTATTCTCTTGCATGTCTGATCAGGATCGTGTTTTTGAAGGAGGCCCTTATTTCTACAACCATGTGGGGTTATTTGTCAAACCTTGGCATTCAGGTTTTAATTCTGCTGAGGATCTCCCTTCAGCAGTGCCAGTTTGGGTTCGCTTGCCTCATCTTCCCTTGGAATTTTGGCGTGAAGACATCCTTTGACAAATTGTTGCTTTGTTGGGGAAGTGGGCTGCGATCGCACATCAATCCCTTGATAAAAAGGTTATTTCTTATGCTAGAATTTGTGTTGAAATTAATTTGAATAACCCATTACCAGATTCTTTGGAAATTTGTATGGGGGATTTTTCTTGGGTGCAGCAGTTAGATTATGAATCTCTCCCTTTCCGTTGCCGAATTTGTCATGAGTATGGTCATTTACTGCGTCAGTGCCCCTGTAACTCAAGTTTCAAAGGAGTGGATGGTTCTACAGCTGGCAATACTGGTGGTTTGGCAGATACTACAAGGAAAGGACAATCTCAAATGGCTAATACTACCAAGGGGATGAATCCGCAAGATGCTACAGGTAAGGGTAAGGCTCAAATGCAGGATAAGAATGGATTTACCCCTGTTTGCCCTCGTGCTAAGGGTCGTGGTCAAAAGAGGCCTTTGAAAGAAAGATTATCTGATTCAGGTTTTAACCACTTTGAGGTGCTGGATAGTATGGTTCTAGAGGAGGGTATTCCTCCTCCTATCTCTTTTGATCCAGTTTGCCCAGATGAGAGATCTGTTCCTAATGATGCTTGTGGGGCATCCCAAGTTGTAGTATATCAGAACTGTGAGGGCCCTGTAGCTCCTGTGACAGAGGCTCTGGTGACTCCTGCAATGTTGGAGGATAATGATGTTGTTTTAGCTGACTTGGTTAAGGATGTGCTACCATCAGGTAAGGGCAAGGGTTCTCCTCTCCCCTTGGGGTTGATGTCTCGACTCTTTAAGTGGGCTTCTTCTACTCCTCTAAGGAGTGGGCGCAAAACAGACCAAGAGAAGATTAAACTCACAGGCGATATATTGATTGAGTCTGGTTCAGTGAAACCTTTGGATTCTCATTTTCCCAGTTCTACCCAATGATGATTATTCTCTCATGGAATATAAGGGGGTTGAATAGAATCCCTAGACAAAAGGCTATTCATAACTTGGTGGTGTTGAGATAATGGGTGTTGCACACATAGCATAATATTGTTATTTTATTATTTTATTTTTATTATGTAATGTTGTGCCTAGATGGATGTACAACATGTAAAGATTCCCATGGAATATTCTTGATGAGTTGTATTGTAACATTGTGATAATATTCCATGTAATTATTTAATATTGGGGAAAAAAATTAAATGCCCAATATTAAATGTGGGGTCAGTGGGTTAGGTAGCACATGGTTTATGTAATACCACTTGGTGGTTTTGTGGGACTTGCTACTATATAAGCAGCCACAAGGGTAGTTGTTGTAGAGAGAGAAAATATAGAATAAAGAGTGATAAGGAGAAGACAAAAGGCAAGAGTCGAGCGGGACAAGGCTTGACAGGTTAGCCAAGGGAGCATTTGTGAAGGTTGGAAGAATGGCATGGGATGTGTGGATTCATGCTTGTTCACATAGTTTGCTCGGTTGTGGCTATGGCCATGAAGGCTTCCATGGTTGTATGGCAATGGTATTTTTTGCTGAATAATACATGATGATGGATGCTTTTGGAGGCTGGGTTTTTCCCTCAATGAGGGTTTCCCAGGGTATATCTTGTGTCACAATTTTGTGGGTATGTTGTCTATTCTCTTGCATGTGGATTTTAATTCCGTGTTTATTTCAAATTTATTATGGGTTATGTGGAAACAGTTATATTCTTTATTGCCAAGTTTCCTTACAAGTGGTATCAGAGCTATGGTTTTATTATTGTACCCCTAGATTGAATCCATGGGAATGTATGAGAGGATAAAAAAAAGGGCAAGATATATGAATGATTTATTACAGATCTAAGGGTTTTTGGATTTTCTGTTATGATGGGATGTTAAAAGATTTGGGCATGTGAAATTGTTGGACAAAAATATTTTTTGGATGTTTCATTTAAAATGAGGGTTTTGGGGGGTAGCATGCAGAAATGACCTCCTAGGTAAAAAAAAGACCTCACCATTGGATCCGAGTCGACATTTTCATAAATTTTGATATATAATATGCCCTAGTTTGGCCATGTTCAGAGGAAATAAAAGAGTTTTTTGGTTTCAGCCCATGATGGCCGTCAAATTTAATCCCGTCGAAATTTTCGTCACTGAAAAAAAATAAAAAATGAAAAATCGTACTGAAAATGGTAAAAAGACTGTCTTAGTAAAACGGCCATAACTTTGGTGTAGGTTTGGTTCTATGATTTTGAGATTTTGTCAGGTTTTAAGAGCCCTAAAGTCAGATGTTGTTTATTTTGAGCACGGATTAGGGCATAACTTGGGCATACGGAGTCGGATTTTGGACTTCAAGTAGTCAACGAAAAGCTCTTGGAGAGCTCTACACATTGGTTCAGATTTGGTGCAGGTTTGGCATGATTTATTTGTTGATATATTGATTTGAATAGTTTATAGGTATATTTTGACTATGGTAACATTGTGAGTTTATGGCATTGGAGATTTAAGTTTTGATGTCATTGTATACTCAGTTCATATTCAAATTGGTCTCATGATGATATGGTTATCAGTGTTTGGTTTGGATATGCATGATGACTTGTTGGGTCTACAAGTTGCGCAGTGTTGTAAGCGGTCTATACTTACAGGTTGCATTTATAGCTTGGTTATGGGTTGTCTTTGCCCATTGATCTTTCATTATTGATGCATATTCAGATTGGTGGCTTGGATTTGGGTTGTCTATGCCCTAAGTCACATGATTTACTATTTTCTTCATGTAGAAGGGATGAGATGTTGTTACCAGGTACAGTCATGGTGGGGGATTGTGGTTGACTATGCTGACAGGTTGGACATATTGAGAACCAGATGCTCGGTTCATGGATGTGATCATGGTGCCATGGATTTTGGCATGACATGATTGGTTATATAGGTACATCCTTGATGTTCATTAGCTTGGATTTCTGATTTAGTTATGGTGGTATATCTTCTTGGTTGAGGATCATGGTTATTTGGTTTCTTTTGAGGAGCTCATGATGTGCACTTTGAGTTCTTTGATGGTTTTATGCCTTGGTTGGTTCTCATGGTTAGAAGATGGTTTTTTCATCATGATGTCATGGATAGCTTGGATACACGGTTTAGTGGGAGCTTGTGACAGTGATGGGGTGATAGTGCAGGATTAGTTCCTAGTTTGATTTGGATCTTCATATAGGAGATGGATTTTATGATGCCATAGGTGACTTGGTACCACAGTTGAGTGGGAGTTGTTGGCATTGATATATTTATTGAGTGTTTGTAGATGTTGGAGGTTTGTCTTAGATCCTGTTGCTGCAGAAGCATCTTTGACATTTGCATGGTGCACTTGATATCTTCATGGTGTGTGAAGATGGATAGATCTTAAGGACTCATGGGGTTCTTGGTTATCTTCATAGTGTGTGGAGATGGTTCTTCCTAGTATGTGGAGATGGTTTTCTTCATGGTGTGTGGAGATGGTTGCATCTTGAGGACTCACAGGGTTCTTGGCAAAGGTGTGGTTTATGCTTTTATTTGGCATGTTATCTTTGGTGTGAGGATGGTTTCATTATTATGTCATAGTATACTCTTGATACGCGTTTAGAGTTGTGACATGTTATGGTGTGTTCATATGGAGAATGTTATCTCTTTTAGTTGAGATGGTTAGATCATGTTGCCATGTTTATGTTCTTGAGGCCATGGTTGGAACTTTGACATTGATCTTAGTTTAGTTTCTTGGTATTGAGTACATTGATCATAAGCTGGATACTTCATGGTATTGCTATGTTGCATTTGGAGTTGGCATGGATTGATTGGTTACAGGTGCTCATGGATACTTAGAGATGGTGGTGATGCTGATTTCTCTTAGATTAGAGAAGTATTTGTTGGGACAGTTGATGGTTTTCAACAGGAAGTCCGAGAGGCAATCACCTGATATGGACTTGAGAGGAGATTGTTCTTAGATGAGTCTTGGTTGGAGACTTAGGTATCTTGATGAGAATTCTCATTCCCCACTCTTGGTCTACTCGGCGGTTTGCTACTTGAGAGGTATAGCCCATTATTTTCTCTTAGTTGCATTATATTTATGCTTGTCTTTCATGGATATGGATCTTGAGCTATGATACATGAGTTAGTTCTGGAGGGTTCATTTGAGAGATGGTTAAGCATTGGTTATCTCCATGTGCATATGTTGTTATGTTGGTTGAGTTTGGGAGATGGTTTTATATTGGGCATATTCCTTGGATTAGGAATGGTTATTCCTTAGTTTAGGAATGGTTTTATTGAGCTTGATCTTCTTGTGAGAGGCTTACATCCATAATTAGTTATATGGTATGGTTTGGGTGTTGTTGAGGCTTCTTGTTGGGGTTTTATGGAGGAAATCATACTTGCATAGTTTACATCTAGAGGTGTGTGTAGAAGGACATGATACAGGTTATGATTTGCATGGTTTCTCTGGTCTTGGTTATCTTCTTGGATGTTCAGTTTTGACTACATTGGATTTGAGATTGGTTAGAGATTGTGATCACTGGTTTGTGCTCATGTATTTCATGTGAGAGATGACATGGTTGTTTATTTATCTCTTTCCTTTGTTAGTTGTGGAGAATTTGGGAGACTATTGGAGACTTGTTATGAGAGTTGTTCTTGCAGGATATCAGTTTATGTATTGTGGATGTCCTTGATGCTACATGGATTCACTTCTTTGAGATGTGTTGAGTGGATTGGTTATAGATTTGACATTATCTTTTTCAGTGGGAGCTTCTTGGTATATATGTAGCAGGTATTGCTCTTGAGGCTTGTGATTGCAGGTTGCAGATTGGATATGTCGGTGATATAAGATTCACTTGTTATACCTTTGAGGTATGGATATTTGGATGGGTTTGGCACTTTTTTGTGGGTGCTATTTCAGCTATGGATATTTTGACAACTACGGATACATGTGATTACTTTTGGATCAGGTACCAGGATGGAGCACTTGGTGTATTTTGATCCATGATGGTGGATGTGCTGGGAGGGATTGTTCCCTTGTTCATTTTGTGTGGCTACGGATTGACCCTATGCAATGTATACAACAAGTGGGAGATTGTTGAGATAATGGGTGTTGCACACATAGCATAATATTGTTATTTTATTATTTTATTTTTATTATGTAATGTTGTGCCTAGATGGATGTACAACATGTAAAGATTCTCATGGAATATTTTTGATGAGTTGTATTGTAACATTGTGATAATATTTCATGTAATTATTTAATATTGGGGAAAAAAATTAAATGCCCAATATTAAATGTGGGGTCAGTGGGTTAGGTAGCACATGGTTTATGTAATACCACTTGGTGGTTTTGTGGGACTTGCTACTATATAAGCAGCCACAAGGGTAGTTGTTGTAGAGAGAGAAAATATAGAATAAAGAGTGACAAGGAGAAGACAAAAGGCAAGAGTCAAGCGGGACAAGGCTTGACAGGTTAGCCAAGGGAGCATTTGTGAAGGTTGGAAGCATGGCATGGGATGTGTGGATTCATGCTTGTTCACATAGTTTGCTCGGTTGTGGCTATGGCCATGAAGGCTTTCATGGTTGTATGGCAATGGTATTTTTGCTGAATAATACATGATGATGGATGCTTTTGGAGGCTGGGTTTTTCCCTCAATGAGGGTTTCCCAGGGTATATCTTGTGTCACAATTTTGTGGGTATGTTGTCTATTCTCTTGCATGTGGATTTTAATTTCGTGTTTATTTTAAATTTATTATGGGTTATGTGGAAACGGTTATATTCTTTATTGCCAAGTTTCCTTACAGGTGGTTGATCATAGCCCTAATGTTTTTTGTATCCAAGAGACTAAGCTCTTTGTGGAGTCTATGGTCCAACATGCCTCTAGTATTTGGTCTCGTGGCCAATGCCAGTGTGTTGGGGCAATAGGCAGTACGGGTGGTTTAGCTATATTTTGGGATCCTAAAAAAATTTCTCCTCTTGGCTGGATGTCTTCTCGCTCAGCTCTCTCTATGGTAGCTTCTTCTCTAGACTCAGGAGAGGTAATCATGGTTACTAATGTGTATGCACCTGTTGATCTTTTGGGAAAAAAGGAACTTTGGGAACATATTCAATATGTTAGAAATTGTCATCCTTATCATCCTTGGGTGTTAGCAGGGGACTTCAATTCAGTTTTAAGTCTAGAGGAGAAGCATGGTGGTTTGGCTAGATTGGGGCCTTCTTCTGCTCTTCTTTGGCAACATATATCTCTTTTGCATCTCTCTGATGTTAAGCCTTCTAATGGTCTCTATACCTGGAATAATTGCAGGACTGGTGTTGCTGCTATCTCAGAACGTCTGGATAGATTTCTTGTTTCTTGCTTCTGGGTTAGTGGCACCCTTACTGTCTCTTCAGAAATCCTTGATTGGAGGGGTTCAGATCATTGGCCAATCAAATTTTTTGCTATAGGGGCTTATGTTCCGAAGCATCCTCCTTTTAAGTTCTAGTTGATGTGGCTTCGGGACTCCTCTCTTCATGATTGTGTTTTCTGTTGGTGGAAAGATGGTGCTCCTGAATATGGTACTGCAATGTTCTCATTTTTTAAAAGGCTTCAATATGTTAAAAGGCAGCTCAAGATATGGAATAGGGAATGCTTTGGGAACCTTCACTTTATGAAAAGACTTTCTGAAGAAGATCTTGATGTCATCACAAGGGAGATTAGAGATTGAGGTTTCTCAGAGGCTCTTGGCAAGGCTGAATCCCTTGCTTCTAGAGCTCTAGAAGAATGGGAACTTCGAGAGGAAATTTTTTGGAAGCAAAAGGCTAGAGTTGATTGGCTCCAGGAAGGTGATCGTAACACTGCCTTTTTCCATAAAACAGTGCAATCTCACCGGAATCAGAGCACTATCTCTTCTTTGGTTAATTCTCAAGGTATCCAACTGAATTCCTTGTCAGCTTTGTTCCAGGAGGCTATTTGGTACTTCTCTACCCTCTTCTCTGAGGACTCTCCTCCTGCTGATAATGAAGAAAATCTTATTTTGTCCTGTATTCCTTCCCTTATCACTCAAGAAATGAATGATTATCTCATGCGTCCTATTTCTTTGGAAGAGCTGGAGGAGGTGGTCTTTGGCATGCCTAAGGGGAAGGCTCCTGGTCTTGATGGCTTTCCAATTGAATTCTTTCAGGAATTTTGGGACATCATTAATCATGATTTGTTGGAGGTGGTTAAAGAATCCTATGCTAGCAAGCAAATGCTTTGAGCTTTGAACTCTACATTCTTGACTCTTATTCCTAAGAGAGAGGGTGCTAATCAATTGGAGTGTTTTAGACCAATTGCCTTATGTAATGTGGCTTACAAAGTTATTACTAAGTTGATTGCTGAGAGATTGAAAAGGTGGCTTCCCATTATTATCTCAGAAGAACAAGGTGGTTTTGTTGCTGGCAGACAAATTTTGGATGGGGTGGTTATTGCTACTGAGGCTATTCACTCTATGGCTACTTCCAGGGAGAGAGCCATGTTTGTTAAGCTGGATATGGCTAAGGCCTACGATAGAGTTAAATGGAGCTTCCTAAGGAGTATTCTTCTTTCTTTTGGATTTAGCTCTGGCTGGGTGAGTTGGATTATGAGTTGTGTTACTTCTGCCTCTTTTTCAGTTCTTATTAATGGTCAACCTTCTCAACTATTTGGTGCTTCTAGAGGCCTCCGCCAGGGTGACCCTCTCTCCCCATATCTATTCATCATCATGGCTAAAGGCTTGGGCAGATTCATTAAGCATCAGATGTCCTAGAATTCTATTCAAGGCTGGCGGTGGGGTAATGGCTTACCTTCTCTTTCCCATCTTCAATTTGTTGATGATTCTACTTTTGTTGGTCTTGCTAGGATCAAGGAAGCTAAAGCCTTTCGACATGCTTTGGACGTTTATTTGGCAGCTTCAGGCCAGAAAGTTAATGAGCACAAATCTTCCATTTACTTTTTTAACACTCCTGATTCTATTCAGCACAGGATTGTTTGTATCCTACGGTTTCAGATAGGATCACTTCCTTTGACTTATCTTGGCATCCCTATTGTTGTTTCCAGGCAGCCACATCTCGTCTGGCAAAATTTGATTACCAAGCTTCAAGATAAGGTAAATCATTGGACTCATAGATGGCTTTCTACTGCTGCCCAGGTTACTCTTCTTCAAGCTGTTATCCAAGCTCTTCCTACTTATCGAAGCATGGTTCACGCTGCACCTATTTACTTTCTCAAGGAGTTTGATGCTCTTTCTCGACAATTCCTTTGGAGTGGTAATTTGCATAGTACTAAATGGAGCCTGGTTAATTGGGCAACTGTTTGTAGGCCTAAAAAGGAGGGTGGTCTTGGTCTTCGATCTGCTCTATTGAGTAGTCAAGCTTTGGTTGCTAAACTTTATTGGCGATGGTGCTCTGGACAACATCAACTTTGGGCTTGTATTATCGCTCATAAATATTTTCATGGTGCTGATCCTTGCTCTTTTTTTGCACTTCCTCTTGAAGGCCATGGCTCAATGGTTTGGCATACTTTGAAGACAGGTGCGATGTTGGTAAAGAGGGGTCTATTTTGGATATGTAAAGGAGGTTCTCAGGCTTTGTTTTGGTCTGATGCTTGGGATGGATTCCCTTCCATTTTATCCATATACCCTCATCTTCAGCCTCTTTGTGACTCTTTTCTTGCCACTGGATGGGATAAAGTGGCTCATTACAAGACTCCTTATCAATTGGGACCTGTTGTTGGTTACAGATGGAAGCATTCTTCTGATTGGCCTCTTGGCGGTACAGACATGGATCGTCAAGAGCTTTCTCAAATTTTGGCCTCTAGAGAGTGTTCTTCTTTGCTTGGTCTAGATGTTTTGGCTTGGGGCGGTACCTTGTCTGGTAAATATCATGTCTCTGCTGGGTATCAGGAGATAACTAGACAATTATTTGGGGATGCTGAGGTCCCTTGGTGGAAGCAAGTTTGGAATAAAGTTTCTTGGTCCAAGTGCAATTTTTTCATGTGGCTAGTGGCTCACAACCATTGTCTTACCTGGGATAATCTTTGTAAACGTGGATTTTAGGGCCCCTCTTATTGTGTTTTGTGTGGTAATGGAGAGGAGTCTGTCTCCCATCTATTCTTCCATTGCTCCTATTCTACTCAGATATGGCACCTTTGGTGGAGCGCTTGGGGTTGCTCTTGTCGGCATGCTTCCTCTTTGCCTGAGTTTTGGGCCCACTTGGGTATTGCTCCCTCCAAGTCTTCTTTTCTCCATGCTGCTTGGATTGCTGGCCCATATTTCATACTTTGGCATATTTGGTTGGAGAGGAATCGTCGCATATTCCAAGATGTTCAGCTTGGTGTTTTGCATCTTTGGTGGAAGATATCACATTCTCTTCAGGAAACTATTCTTGTGAAGTGTGAGCTTGATGGGGGTATGGATCTGGTTGATCTTGCTATTTGTAATCGCCTCAATTTTCATCTGCAGGATGGGGCTGCAGCTCATAGGTTTCCTTCTATGTCCAGGCAGCTTCACCATCAGAGGAAGGGTCGGGTTAACCGAGATGGGCATTGGACTCCTCCTCCCTATGGAGTTCTAAAAATTAACACTGATGGTTCTTCCTATGGGAATCCTGGTCCGGCTGGTATTGGCGGAGTGGCTCGTTGTAGTTCTGAGGATGTTAAATTTTTCTTCTCAGTTCATAAGGGTGATTATCCTAACAATCTCATGGAAGCTCAGGCTATTTTATATGCTGTGGAACAATGTTTCTTGCGGGATGGAGTAAGATTATCTGTGAGTCTGATTCCCAGGTGGTGGTGAACATGCTTTCTTCGCAAGAGCTTAAGGATGTTAGTTGGCAGCTGGCCACTGTTGTTAAGCATATTCTTTTCTTCTCTTCCTCTTTTTAGTTCATTAGGTTCACGTATATTCCTCGTGAATGGAATAGAACTGCTGATTGTTTAGCCAAATGGGCATCTAGTCATGATCCAGGTTGGAATATTAGGGATAGGAGGCAACTGTCCTTTGAGATGGTGCAAGAATTTGATGATCTTGTTGCTCAGGATCGAGCTCCTTGTTGAGCTCTCCTTGTTGTATTTCTTTCTGTCTTGATAAATTTTTACCCCTCTTTTTGCCAAAAATAGAATTTTAATTACAAATTTATAATTGTTGTACTCTAATTTTGTAATAATGAGCATTTAGAATTATTTGTAAAATCATTACATTAGATTATTTTTTAATAACTCTTATGTTATATATGATTAGAGATTTGATTAAAGCATGTTCAGGAAAAAAATTCAGTGATTTTACTTTTTTGTTCAAATGTGGCTTATTCATTAAGTTCCAAATAAGTCTTTCATTAACTATATTCCTTGAATTGCATACAAATTCACTTAAATTTTTAAAGAACTCAAACTCACTTTTGACAATTGCAAAGCTTTGAACACATAGAGATTCAAACTTGAATGATTTTAGAATGTTGCAACATAACTCAATGATTAGACCAATTTATTTACACTATGTAACTATTGGTGAATAGATTGTCCTTTCCTACTAAAACAATAATCCAATCTATGCCCAAGGCTGGAAAATTCAATAAAGTTCATAATAGTCGGGTAAACATTGTGTTATTTGTTTTCCCCTAAATTTTTATAGGTATAACTCCCTTTATAAATGATTTATCAATAAATTTAAGAGATCAAAACTAAATGAATGCACATTTTTGCCAGAAAGTGCTTAAGGGACACTCATGTACTCTTGGGTACTAAGGTAATAGTTTGCATATTTAGAAAATCAATGAATGAAAAGCTTGTAGTCTTTCCACAAGTAAGCAAGATTTAAATATGAACTTAAATTTTACAGCAACTTAAACCAATTTTGGGAAATGATAAATAAAGGCAAACAACAAGAGAAGTAGCAGTAGATGTCATACAAAATTAACCATCACAACCCACAAAGTAACCATGATTGGGTCTGCTCAAACACTAAATTTTAAGGCACAACAAACTATGATATATATATATATATATATTCAAAAAGACTTCTCCAACATAAAGTCATTAAGAGAGGACAGGTTCATATATATTACTATCTGTCTATCACTATTTCCACACAATCAACTTAAAATAGTACTAACTTTAACAAAGTATTTTTAGGCTACTAAAATTTAACCTTGTTCTAGCCAAATGCTCCAACATTTATAGTCCTTTAAAAGCCCGAAAAGGCCTCCATTAAAACCCAGCCTTTCAATTGAAAATAATTATAAGAAAAAAGAAACATTTTTAAAACAGTTTGAAAATTTAAATGCTGGAAAATAACTATTTACAACAAGACATCCCTATTAGCCTTTCCTCCATTTGCCATGATCTGCTTGACTAGTTTCCAACTTTTGAAAGCACTTGCAAATTCCTGCATCATATGAGAGTGGGGATTTTTCAAGCTAAGTAGTTTCGACCTGCAGGCATCTTTCTACCATTTAAGCTCTTTAATCTTGTAGCTTTGATTTAGCATAGGTTCTTTTTCAAATATAGCATTAATTCAATGTTGGCCAGAGTGGTGAAATCTTTAGAAGTGGGGGTGTCATTGTCCTTAATTCTAAACATTGTGTCATTGAAGGTTTTGGTTAAAACCTTAGAGTCCACATTGCCATCTTCAAATTGTAGAATGCCCATAGGGTTGACAATCTACATATCCTTTAAGAGCTCCTTAGGCATCCTAGGGATTTCAATTTCCACTGATCGCATCTCTTCAATGGCCCCTTTGTAAATTGAATCCTTCCAACTCATGTTACTTTTAAGGATGAATGGCATGTATGAATCTATGGTTTTTATGGGATTCTCATTCATAAACTTCAACACACCATATTTTTCAACATCATGTACTTGAAACACAATGACTTGGCATCGACTCTTATCACCTTCCCACACTAGAACAAGGATTTGGAGCTCACCTAATAGTGCTTCTCCTTCAGCATACATGGCACTGATATCCAAAATGAATTACTCCCTTCTTTTATTATGGATTCCACCCACTCTTGCACTACATCTGAGAGTAATTTTCCTCTTTGCATTTGCTTAACCAATTGTTGGCTATCTGGAATTGCGATCAAAAGATTGTGAAGTCTAAACCAATGGAAAGGTGCCCAATTCATCAAGGAACCTATGTATGTAGCCATAGTGATCACTAGCCCTTTTAGTTCCTTCTTTTCCTTTCTACCCCTTTCAGACTAAGTCAGCATATGATCTACAAAAAAATTGAAGAAGTGATTCCCAATATCTCTAGTGATGGCCCCCAACTCCATAGTAATGACTTTGAAACCTTTTGCATCAATCTCCCCAAATTCATCTTTATGTTTATAGGTACCCACCTCTATCATCACCTTTCCTGTCACCGAGTCCTTGATCAAATGCACATCACTTTTCATCTTTTTTCTTCTAGAACCACGGGCTACATATTTTGTGATGATATCCTTGACTGGTGTAGACACCAGTTGAAGGATGTGCTTCTTGCTGATCGAATTAGATAACCATGATGGAATGGTGGAAGTAGCAATCATCCCTTGATTTCCTCTAGAAGGGGTCATGAAACTAGGTTGATCTTACTTAGGAGCCTCTATTAACTCTACATCACCATCTTGATTATCTGAAAAGGTGAGCTCTTCTCCTTGACCTTGTTCTTGAGTCATCATTTTGTCCTTTTGAATCTCCTATTGCATGAGTGCCTTAGATTTGGTCTTAGACTTGGTTCTAGGAGTCATGATTTTTTTAGGAGACATTGTTCTTTTCTACTTCTTAGGGGTCGAAGTGCTACCTACAACATGAGATGAAATTAGGATGTTAGAGGTTAATGTTTCAAAGAAAGAAACCATCTTTGGGGACTTTGTAAAAAAAATTTCATTAACATCCTTCATGTTTCTTCTCCTCAACCAGTTATCTGTATGGGTGAGAATAGATTTGGTCCTCAAGTTTATATCATCTTCTTCACCTTGGGTCCAGTCCACTTCTAATTGTTATTGTTCACTTGCCTCTTCCCATCCTGGTTCAACAATATCGAAACCATCTTCAATTACCCCCTCCAATTTGAACTTCAATTTCAAGGAATTAATTTGTGGAAGTGTTAATCTTGAATGATCCCTCTTTAGCACCTCTTTCTCATTATTGTAATCTTGCAAAAAATCTTCTAAATGAGGAACCATTGGTAATTGACCCTTCAAAATGAGTACCTTTGTTGCAAATCCTTTGCTATCAAAATTCCTCCTTCCCTGGTAGGATCCAAAGTTGAAACTAAGCAAGTTGCTTCTGATCATAGACATGTTAAGCATATTACTACAAGTTAAATAACCAAGCTTGATAGTGAAAAAAAACTCCCATTCTTCATGGGGTAGATTATCCTTAATCATGGAAAATAATTGCCTACATATCTCAGCTATAATAAAGCAATCTAAAGCATACTGAGGTAACTTCACTAGTTCTTCTTCAAATCAATTTACTTGTAGTTATATAAACTTAGGAAATTGAATGAAATAACTTTCATTCATTTGAATCAACTTTTGGGCTTCTAGGGATATCCTCAGCATCGATGCTTTTCTGAGGTTCTAATGCACACTTTCCATTAGATTATCATGTGTTTTCCTAAATTCTTCCAATACTCTATCCTTTTGGAGAAGGGGACAATAATGATAAATAGTTACATCTTCATTCCAAGGTTCATGGGGAAGGGAAGTAATATTGCTAACACATGCAATGCAATAGGTCAAGTAGGAAGATGGAAATCTTCTCTGGATATCTTAGAGCACTTGACTTGATTCCTCAATGAGCTAGCTATCAATTTTGCCCTATCTACAAATTATTATCATTTTAAGATAATCTCTGTGTAGTGGTACATCCAATCTTCAAGGAGGAAATCATCTACAGACCCTTTAACTTGGTGCAACAAAACCATGAGGTCGTGAACATGGGGCTTCATATGATCCTTGGTAGTTATCTTGGGCAATCTCAAGAACCCTTTATAGTTAATCTCTGTCCATTTCCTAGCCAAAATGTTATGATACTTGTCTAGTTTTTCTTGATAGTCAACTAGAGATTGGGCAGGGCTAAAAGTAGCAAAGGTACACTCAAGCAAATGTAACACTGATTAGATAGTTTCCCTAGAGATGGACAACACTGGTTCTCCATCCTTATTCAAAATACTCTTGATTCTCACATCATAGTGATCAATACACAACTGAAGTAGCTCGGGACTTAAAAGGGTGGGGGGAAAGGTAGCAACTTCGATTAGACCACTTGTTAGGACCTCTAAACAACCATTAAATTCATCAGCTCACTCAAGAAAATTTTCTTGTAGCTTCTCAACCTTGACTCCTTCTAAATTAGTGTCAAAAATGATGGGTCTCTTACACTCAAGACTAGAAATATTTCTAAAAAAATGTAGAATAGACCTCATCATAAACAAGGAAATAAAAGCCCAACACCGCTTTTGTTCTTCAAAACAACACAAAGAAGAAAGGACAAGGGACTTCTTGTATTCTTACCTATAATCCACTAAAAGAAAACCATACCTCTTTTCTTTGCTTACTGTTGCTCCTTCTTTGATTTTCCTTTTCGCATGATAAAATAATTAAGTGGGAAACTTATGCTTTAAAATGTAAGGGGACATACTGGTGAAAGTACTGCCCCATAATGAGGTATTCATGGTGATTTTGTTGTGGCTTGATTTGCACACTTGAAACTGTGACAAGACACCTTCATTAAATGATCATCCTTTGCAAATGTCCTTGCAATAACTATAAATTTCTGACAACTAATTTGACTCCCAAATGAAAGATTTGCCTTCTTTAATCATGGTGACAACTGATCTTTCATCTCAAACAAAAAAATCTGACAAGACCTTCAATCATTACTTTGGACATCTCATTTAATTTCTTGGGAACTGCTTGTCCTTTGGGAATCATTAATATTCGTACGCAAAATCTTCAATAATAGAACTTCTTTGAACTACTTCGAACCACGGTTCAAAGTGGTTCGAAGAGGTTTAAGCAAATGTCTCAAGTATATTTAGTAGGTCCCACCTGTAGAAAAAGATTAGTGTCAAAATCCTTTGGTTGAACTACTTTGAACTACTTTGAACCGAGGTTCAAAGTGGTTTAGAAACAAGAATTGTGAAGGACATCATATGATTGACTTCTATATGCAAAGCATGATGATCTTTTGAAAACAGGAAACCGAGAAGGGCTTGCTTGATGTAGGAAAGGAACCTGGAAAAGTTTAAGAATAGTGACTCAAAACTAAGGCTAATAGTAACACGCTCAAATCCCTTCATTAAATTACAATACATATGCATTATTTTGAAAGAGGCTAAAGAAAAGAAGAATAGTAATTTGCACTTTATGTATGTTTTAAATTCTAAGCAATTAATATACTACACTAGATATTTCCTTAAAACTAGAATTTCTCATTTTTCTCTTTATGAGATAATAGAGATTCTAAGAATTTAAGCAATCATTTTGTTGATAAATAAGCATTTTGTAATATCATTTGACTATTGTTAGAAAAGATAATCTCATCTTTATATATATGGTTCTTAAATTGATGGATAATATTTTATTTACAAAGTCATCAAATATGAACATGATAGTACATTGTACTTGTAATAGTAGTTGGAAAGTACAAAAGAATAAGAGTACAAAAAATCTTTTGATCTAAATTAAAGGAATTATTAACACTATAAGTTATGAGGTGGTGTGTTTGTGTCCATCAATTTTAACATATATGTATGATATCAATTTTAACATATATGTATGATATCCATTAGTTTTAATATTCATGTAGACATAAATACAAAATTATTTTCAACTTACCATATTCAGAAACACAAATTTATAAAATATTTTAAAGACAAGCACTACATTTCTACATTTATACAAAATTAGTATAAAAAATAATGTTTGCATATTATCTTTTTATTTATTAATAAAAGTCTTTCATGAAACATCTATTAAATTCATTTAAGATTTACGAATATATTTAAGTTCATTTATTACATACATAACAATTACAATTAAACATAATAAATAATATAATTTTGAATATTAATAATCTAAATGTACACAATATATTTGTAATATTTTAATATAAATTTTTCCTCTAAAATTTCATATTCTACTGATTTCATTTCTCCCAATAAAATTTTAATATTTTTAATTTATTTTTCAATCTTACAATCCAAAGTACACTCCACCGTGACCATAGTATTCTTTTAACAAAATATTTCCTAAGACAGTATCTAACAAACAATACTACACTTTATATAATAAAAAAAAAACTGTAGATCCATATTCAAATATACCATATATTATTACACTTCAATATTTAATAATTATTGATATAAAAAATACATTCAGAATATTATAAGATAACCACAGACATATTCTAACATTTACTATTCTTCCTATCTGTGGAAAATCAATGTAGTAATCTCATGCATGGTTTCTTGGTAGTACAAACTTGTACTAACGCTTGGGTGTACTACAGAACACAAAGATGACTACACGTATATACAATAATCATTCATTATTTGCAATGAAATGAGACAACCCAATATTATAATGATTTCATTCCATAACCACAGTGAAACTTTCTGTGATACGCATATTTACAGGTCTTTATATTTTAGAAAAGATAAAGACATTGATGTTTAGAAGTTGCAGTAATGCTATATAATTTCTACATTAATGCTCAACAATAGTTTTAAGCTGTCCTTTATTCTTATTGAAAGTCATGTAACAGTAGGAAAGAAAAATCTTACCAATCTTTTCATCAGCTCTAAGAAAGTCTTAATGGCTGCCATTAGAAAGATTGTATTTTATATTAAAGTTAAGATATGAGGAATCAGCTAGACAAAATGGGAAATTGTATCCAACTGGTATGTTAAGATTCAATTGGGTTGATTTAAATTAGCATTTTGTTCTGAATTTAAATAAGGTTGATGTAAAACTGCAAAGTAATAATCTTATCTAGCTGGTTATATGTTGTAAATTTTGGTCGTTATAATTGAAATAAGCTGGATATAAGTATGAAGCATTAAATCTTATGTAATTGTTAGGCTTTAAATCTAAGCTTAGCTGAAATGTGGTCGATCTAAGGTTGTGAAGTAGCAAATCTTATCCAACAAATATTTTGTAATTATGATCTCAGTTGTATAATATTCTTTGATCTACTCTTTTTTAGGAAAAGTAGGACAGAATTTTCAAGATAGATTAAGAGTCATTTCTTACTAAAAGATGGGTAAAAATTTTATTGAATACCAAAGATAACAGAACAACAGAGGAAACAAAGAGCACTAAAGAGCTTTATCTAGATCAACAAGTTGAGACAACTTATGAGATAAATCAGGGGGAAGCATCCTATGATCAACAATGTTCTAATCCAACGCATGCTCGGAGGCTCATTTAGCCAAGCAATTAGCCACACCGTTCCACTCCCGAGGGACATGCATAAAAGACACAAAATTTAGAGAATTGCATAATTGAGTGATCTATTGAATAGAGCCAAATGCCAATCCACATCCACAAGGTTCCATCTATTAAGAGTCATTTCTTCTATATAACTCTCAGTCACTATTTCTATACTATATCAAATTATCGGAAGTTGAGCTTTGGCGATAGCCTTAGTAAAAATTTATGCAAGTTGTTTTATAGTTTTGACATATCCAAGTTATTTTTCCATCTTGTAAACCAAATATTTGATAAAATTATATTTCAGATCAAAGTGTTTAGTTTTACTAGTTAACAGTAGCTTTACTCTTGCTTTCGTTGAATCCATTCTCTTGAAATATCCATCATTTCTAGCATATCAACCTCTTAGTGCTTGCTTAAAGTCATTCAAAGCCTTAGTCAACTTATATACTTATGCTCTTTTCCACCTCAAAAAGTTTTAAATTAAATTTCTTCTTCTATGTACCAATTCAAGAAGGCTGTTCCATTTCTATTGGGCTTTGTGTCACCTTTTATAAAGAAAAATGATCACAGAATACATCTTGTTCAGCTTAAATGACATAAAAGTGACATTTATGTTTAGAATTTGAAGATGATATAAACTAATGAAATGTGTAAAATTAAATGATTTTTTTGTCTATAAATTTTTGAATTTCTGAGAAAGAATTTATTCACTTTTTAAATTTTTGAAGTCATTTTTTAACTAAAAAAAATATAGGGTGTAATTCATGTCAAAGAAGTATATGCAAATAATTTTTTTTCCCTAATTTCAAAATATGTTATAGATGGCATGTATAGCTAGTGAAAAAAAAAAAGATTTTTGATGTATATTTCCTTTATTATAAGTACTTGAGTATGACCTTATTAGAAATCAACAATTTTTTTCTTTTGTCAAAACTTCCCTATCAAATCTAGACCTTTTTGGGAAAAAAATACATATTCTTACACATGACTCTCACCTCTAGTGCTAATTTTTTTTTTTTTTTTAAATATGATTTATAATTTTTTTTCTTTTTAAAATTATAGCATATTATAACTAATTAAAGCACTATGAAATTTATATGATTATGAAGATCTATAAGAGAGTATTTTTGGTTTTTGAAAAAAGTGGAATTTGATAAAGAAATGAGATTCGACAAAAATAGGTTTAGAGGTCCTAAAGGTGACATAGATCTGTGTGTTTACCTTGTTCCACATAAATTTCTTCTTCTAAGTAATGATTCAAGAAGGATGCTCAATTTCTTTTGGGCTTCAAGAAAAACCATTCTTTTAATAGTCACTTGTTATGCTATGGGTGCAATTAGTTCTTCATGGTCTATGACATGCCTCTAAGTGAAGCCTTCCATCACTATTCTACTTAGTCTTAAATTCCCATTTAGTGTAATTTTTTCTTATCATTGTATCGTCTTAAAATAGAAGCACCCATTAGTTAAGACCATTTAGCTCAGGCCACTCTTTAGGGATTTTGTGGACTATGAATGTATTTGTACTCAATCAACTCTTTCTCCCACACAGTTTCTTTTTCTCTGGTTACATCTGTGCAGTTCCTAAGACCTTGAGATTACCCTTTCTTAGGATAGCCTCAATATAGGTTTAACTAGTCAACCTATACTAATATAGATCCACCCCAAGTCAACATATACCTCCTAGGTTGACCTATATGTGAGCCTTTTTTGGTCATGGGGCAAGTTTTGTCTTGGGGAATTAATTTTGAAAGTCAAGTGACCCCATGGGCTTGCTTTTTTTTAGCCAAAATAGTATAAAAGGAAGCTTAGACACCTCATTTTATATCACAAGACATCTATGTATGCATTAAAGACATTAAAGAAAAAATATTCAAGGCATTTATAAAGTTTTCAAGGAAATTTTCTAACTCTTCTCAAGATTCAAGGATCCCTTGTCAGTATTTCCTCGCCAAGATCTAGCATTTTCTTAGTCATAAGGGAGGAGATCTACATTGTGACATTCTTCTTCTTTTTTCTTTTTGGACACTACATCCATGGGTCCATGATTTGGTATGGGTGAGCTTCATTGCATTTTGGATATTCCCTACATCCTTCATTAAAGACTCAACATCAACAACAATCAAGCATTGTTGATAAGGGTTCCATCAAGTGAGGTGAATATTTATATGTCTCTTACTTCCTTAATTTTTTTTTTTCATACTTTTCACTTTCTAGGTTAATTCCTAAGTGGGTTCTTGAACAAGGATGTCCCCTCCTCCCAAAAAAAATAAATTTTCTTCTGTGTAGGAACAGGGTATCAAAATTGAGAATTTAGATATGAAAACTATTAGTTGTAAGCTTTGAGAAAAATATGGGTTGACTTAGTTTTTGTGCTATGGGAACATGTTCATTATCACATAAACCTACTTGTCGACATCACTCAAATCAACCTATACCTAGCAATCTAAGATTTTTTGGATTTTTTAGGTTTCTCTTTTGATTGCAGATCCACTGTCAGATTTTTTGTACTTGTTTTGGATTCACAATTTTCAAAGGAAAAAAATAACTTTCCTTAGCACATTTTGAGGTTATTTTTCTACCCTTCCTTTTATCCCATATCATAGGTCTATTTTTAATATTTTAATTGGGTTGATTGCATATATATATATATATATATCCCATATCATAGGTCTATTTTTAATATTTTAATTGGGTTGATTGCATATATATATATATATATCCTTTATCTATCTCATCATTGTTACTTAATCAATTAGCTCAATCTACAAATTCACATTTCATATTTAAGGTTAATGAATATTGCATGGAAGACAATTTTCTTGCTTGCATTGTTAACATAACTCAAGTTTAGTATTGTCATCCCTTCAACTTATTTAAGTTTTGATAATACTATTTAAGTTATATTGAGAATAATGTTTGGAAGCTTGTCTTTCTCTTACATTTGAATGTTTAGAAAGTGGAAGTCTTATTTGATATGCATTTTATTAAGCGCTTCCATTTTACCCCTAAACATTTTGGTGAAACTGACACATCTCTACTTTTTGATTTTGGAGTTCACTAGTTGAACAGGTGACTTAGGTGGCTTAGATTTGCATTCTTTGCTTTTGTGTCCATACTTATTGCATGTTTAACAATATCCACTGAAATTACTTGTTTTGGATTTTGGTTTAGGTATACACTCATATGAAACATGCCAATACTTATAACAATTATAGAAATGGTCTTCAAATGAATTGGACTTATTAAGAAGTTTAATTCTACATACATTTCCTTTATGGCCAAATTTTCCACAATTGAAACATGTGGATTTATTAAACCTCTTACCTAGATTATTTTTGGTTTAATTTTGTTATGTTTTTGCTTCTTAAATTCACCTTTAAATGTCTCACTGAACATGATTGCTTCTTGGCCTTTGTAACCAAGACTCGATGTATCATTGTTTCTTCTCTATTTCTTTAGTTTCTCATCAAGCATTTGCAAGCTTTCGCTACATTTCTTCAGCTTCTCATGTGCATCCTTCTTAGTTTGTAGTTTTTTCTTCAACTTCTCATTTACTTCCTTTATCCTTTGAATCTCAGTCACAATCTCTTGATTCTCCATAGTCTTTGTATGAAGGTGTTCATTTATGGTATTCTCTTGTGATATACTAAAAAATTGTTCATCATTTTCATGTAGTGCATTCTCAACATTCCTTTTGGTATCTTCTATAACTTTCTTTGCTTCATTAGCTTTTATTTTTCCTTCAAAGTCTTCACACATTCTGACCAATTGACTTTGCATTTCTCTTTTCATATTTTTGACTTTTTCATTCATCTTTCCATTTGTCTCCATCATTTTTGTAGTCGCATCTTTGGATTCATTAGACATAGCACCTTCATACACTTGTTCAATATAGTCTTCACTTTCATTCATCCTGTCAATTGGTTCCCTTCTCACATTGTGGGTTTTCTCAACATTTTCTGAAGCTCTTGAATCTTCTCATTTTCTCTTTTAAGTTTCTTCTCGTACCTATAACTCTCCATGATTGTGGATCTTTCTCTTGAGATGTTAGAATTTTCAAGAGGACTAAAGAGCTAGTACCAATTGTTAGGATTCTTAGGTACAGAGAGGGGAGGTGAATCAATACAAATAGGTAACTTAAAACTTTAACCACTATTCTACAAATTTAAATTACCAACTTCCAAATAATAAAGAATATGACCAGCATCAATTTTAATAAAGCATAATATTATCAAAACCACCACTTATTCATCTAATTTTGGTATCACATAAACCCTTCTTAAAAGGTAAAAGATGCAATGGGAATGATACCCATAAAACTCACGTACTATAGAAAACAAGTTTTCCTTTTAAGAGTATGCAATTACCCTTTCTAAGGATTCATCCTGTTAGGAGTAACTTTATACCTTGTTAGAATTACAAAAAAATCTTCTAAGATCTACCTTGTCAAAGTATTTACAAAACTCATTTGAGAGCTTACCTTGTTAGGAGATTTACAACTAGAACCTTATTACGGTTCACTTGATTAAGGTATTTACCTATCATAATTAAGAGAAACAAATTAATCATTAAAATTAATTGAGGCACTCCTTGGATATCAAATCCAATTAGTTCTCTAGTTCGTTACCACTACACTATGCACTTCTCTACTCAATGTCTTAACCTTAAATATCTGATTACTCTACAATTTTTTTATCACCTTTCTTCTCTCTTACTCTAGCACCTGTTGTTTCTTTTCTTATACTACTTGTTCTATTATGGAGCCTTTCTTTAATAATTTTTCTTTTTTTCCTCTTATTGACCATCCTTTGAAACCTTAAGCTTCAAACATATCTTAAAATCTTAGTGCAATGGTCTCTTGATCATGTTGGCCTTTAGCTTGATTTACTCATCTCCTAAGTTTGGACTAGTCAAAACATGTTATCTTTCCTAATGTATCATTTCACCTTTCCCTTATACTAATGAAATGATCCAACTAATACCAATGTAAAAATCCCATGTACTTCACTCGAATGGATTTACAAACTCACAATGTTAAATGCAACCTTGCTTCCTAATCCTTACCAAGGATTACTTTCCACAATCCCTCTACTAACTAGTTCTTGATCACATTCCCACTTCCCATGGAGGATGAATGAGGTTTGATGTTAATTATTCCTAGAATGTGCCAATATACCCTTTGGTCCTCAAGAAAGACAACCCACAAGAGATCCGGTGTCATAAGGCCTAAAAGAGACCTAATTCTTATAGTCCTCCTAATCAAGTATTTGGAATTTCTTTCATTTTATTCCTTAATGACCCCAAGGTTAAAACACTATTTTGGATATACTTTTGGGGCTACCAAACAATATCATAAAATAAAACTTGGGTTTTACTCCTAACCCACCTAACCTAGATTGGGAAAAATTAGACCCTTTGGGCAATAAAGAACCTAACGTGCAAGATTTCAAACCAAAAACCTTCACCAGTCAACTCACCTCTAGTTTTGGTAATTAAAAAATTAACTGGACCTTCATAGGTAGCTCAAATCTACCTTTATATTCCAATTATCCATCCTCCTTATTTTGATAATGGACTTCTTTCTTGCCTTCCTGGCTCACCACCTCACTATGATCAACCTACGAAATCACTGTAAAAATAGGAAACTACAGTTGGAAACTCCAAAACTAGGTGGAACTATTAATGTAAATCATATCCTATCATTCCAAGAAATATTTTAATTTTCCAACTGTGGAATGCTAGGATATAGCCATTTTATCTCCAAACCCTAAGTTCTTTAGGGTTTAAGACTAGTATAGCTTCCAAAGCATGAATCTCATTATAAATGCAACTTAAGGACCTCAAACCAAGTTATTTGGATACTTAACTTACTCAGATAAAAGAAATGATCAATTGTAGAGTTGTACCAATTTGTACACAACAAAATTATGCAAAAAAATAATGAAAAAATCAAACTAGTTATGAAACTTTCTCAAAAGTATTTTGTGATTCCTTATACTGACTAGTAAGCATCAAATACCATTCCCAAGACCTTTTTATCTATCTCTTGGATCAGTTACACCTAATCACAATTGATTTTGGGCTTGCATTTGTAATTGTTGCAAAAATTGTAATTTTGCAACTTTTGAGCAACTTTGTAATTGTGCATTTTTTTTCTCATAGTCCCTTCTAAGTGGATTATTCCACCACAAAAGCACTAATTTATCCTAAATATCCCCTATTCAACAATTCTTAACCACATTTTACAATTTTGATACCCTTATTAGCTCTAGGCCCAAAATTGGCTATTGCTACCATTAAGGATCTTTACAACCAAAATGGGTCTTTATTAAGGCTTGACCCATCAAGGTTCTAACCTCTAGACCTTATTACAAAATAGAACACTAACACATAAATCAAACCAAAATTATGGGTGCTCCTACACCATACTCCTAGGGTACAAAAGATCTCAAGTGCCTTGAATTGATAGGGCTTGGATATTCTTACCATGTTTCAGTATGCCTGCTTCAGTCATCCAAATGGCTTCTGATTCAAGAAAATTGGCACATTTCACTAAATTCTCTTTGTATACTCCCTTCTTATTCTACATAAGTATTTTGAGTTTATGATGCATTCCAACTATAATGGATGACTAGGTGGAAGATCATTATCCCAATCTATGTCTTCGGATGTTTCATGATCTCCCTAACTTGTATCTATCATAGATCCTTTGAAAGGAAACAAGTCACTAATTTTTAAAATTGGTGAGATACCTACATTAGGTGGAAAGTCCATTTCATAAGCATTATTACCGAATTCATGCACTAGCTTTAAGGGTCATATATGTTTCATTGGCAACTTAGTAGGTTGCCCCTTTGGTAACTTTTATTTTCTCAAGTAAGCCATAAACAAATCACCTACCTTGAAGTTTACTCCCCTTCTTGTGTGGTCTTCTTGGGCCTTATACTTCTTTATGTTTTTTTGGAAATTCTTCCTAACTTTCTCATGGATCCCTTCCTTTTAGGGCCACTTAGGACCACTTAGAACCTATTATGACATATTAACATCCTTAAGACATATTAGAACCACTTAGGGGTGTTTAAATGGTCCTAATGTGTCTTATAAGGTCCTAAATAATCATAATATATCTTATAAGGTTGTAAGTGGTTTTAAGACACACTAGGACCACTTAGATCCACTTAGTACCACTTAGGATGTAATGCCCAACTAGGAAACCTAGGAAAAAAATCATCTAGCTAGTAAAAGTGTGAGTAAATTATTTTTACCGATGAGATATGCATCATTTCTAAAACATAAAATACACTTGTTTACAAAAAAAAAATGTAAGATTACTAGCCAACCTATGTCCTCATGAGTTCCCTAACATTGCTAGTAAAGAAACATCATCAAACACATTTAAATCTATAAATGTATACATTAAATTTTTAACCTTAATTAGTCTATCATCATTTTAATGTTCATATCTTAGTTAAACATAAGTTAGTAAACTATCATTGTTTGAATTATTATCTCAAGTCATTACTTAAAAATTAATTGTTAAATTTATAATCTTTGTTTAATATTACTTTTTTTTAGACCTTAAGTTAGAGATAAATGTTCATTAAAGTATGCACATTGTCTTATTTCTCTACATTCATTTTAAATGCATCAAGTAAACATAAACCATTCACATCTCAATGTAGCAGTTTTGTCTCTCCATCCATTGCATCATAACTATCCATTAATTAATAGTCTAATTTACCTAAGTTATGATTCATAATACATCCTTTGAACATTAAGTTAAAAGATGATATATTATTCCTTTTCTATCATTCACTTATATATATATATATATATATATATATATATATATATATATATATATATATATATATATATATATATATATATATATATATATATATATATATATATATATATATATATATATATATATATATATATATATATATATATAATAGCATAACTATCCCTTGATTCATTTTCCCTTTATCCATCAACATAAAATGATACTTAAATAAATTCCATTCTTTAACAACATCTTTTAAATGCTCTAAAATAATACAATATGTTCACTTTTCCCTTTCTTTTCTCTTAGAGTACCTTTTCATTTTACATTTCTTTAGAAATGAATTTCATCGATACAGATAATTTTTTCATATACTATATGGATTCTCTTAGGACATTTTATTTATATGAAAATATATAAATTAGTGAATCTCAACATAAACTAAGGTACTTGAATATAAAGTCTTCAAAGATCAATCTAGAAGGGAAAATTCACAAGGATCATACATGAGAATATGAACAATACCTCTATAAAACTAACTACCCAACAACATAAACTTATCCATTAAAAAAAGTGATTCAATATTCTTATCCATTATCCATTCGATTTGAATGATCAAAAAATTGAACTAGTAGCTCATGATAGATCGTTTAGGGCTCATGACAACATGATAGAATTTTTTCTTCACCAATCTGAATACCTGTCTCAATCAATTGTTTGGTGTTTCTCAATGTTGCTCATGAATATACAATTGAAAGAAAATTTATGAAATGAATCACTCTTGTCTATTTATCAACATGAAATAGATGTTAATTCAGTAGTGTTTTAAATAGTACCATTACCAATGGTAGGAATATTTTCTTGTCAACACTTAATGAATACCTACCGGTTAGTGCTTCTTCAATGTTTATGAAACTGAATGTAACTTATGAAATATTCAAAGAGATCAACTCATGAGTGGTCAAAATTTCCAATTAATTGTCAAAAACCAACAAAAAATACCTTTGCACCATATCTTTCAATTTGTATCAAACTACTCTTAACTATGGAGATTAGTAGATAAGTTTCCTTTATGTGTTCCCCCTAAAAAAAAAAAATTGTTTGTTTGAAGATGCATTTAATTACTACCTTAGAAGATAGTGATGTTTCTCAGATGAATTTGTGTGTTCTAGTTTCTCTTCCTTCTTTATCAAAGTATTTTCCATTTCATTTGTAATGTCATTAAGCCTCACAAGATTGTCATATTGTTATTAGGATTCAACTATGTGATTTTGAGTCAAACTCATTGACCCATGTTTAATAAGTAGTAATTCAACATGAATCCATCTCTCATGAGAATAAATAGAACACTTCACACTCATTTGATCTAGGTTTTTCTCATAAGGGTGAAGCACCAGGACTTCCTAGGAGGTCACCCATCCCAGTACTACTCCATCCTAAGTGTGTTTAACTACAAAGTTTCCTCCATGGTTAAATCCAAAGCTTGTAACCCCATTTCCAAGTTGTAAGCTTTTAGTTTAAACATGGAGGAAACTCCGTAGTTAAGTCCGCTCAGGATGGAGTAGTACTGGGATGGGTGACCTCCTGAAAAGTCCCAGTGCTTCACCCCTATGAGCATCACCTAGATCTAATGAGTGCTAAGTGTTCCATTTATTCTCATGAGAGATGGATTTATGTTGAATCACTACTCATGAAACATGGATCAATGAGTTTCACTCAAAATCACATAGTTAAATCCTAGTAGCAATATCACAATTTGATTTGCTATAGAAATTATCTCCTACTCACAAGATTCTTTATTTTTCCTTCATGTGACAAATTAGGTTACCAATTCTTGAATTTGCAAAATTTTAGAATACATCCAATCCTACTACACTAGAAACACAATGCTAGCAGATAATTTATAGAAATATATCCTCATGCTTTAATTATGAAAATCCATTACATGTCCATATTTCCAACATACAAAGCATGTACAGTTGCACTAGTGTTCCTTCTATAGGGGTTCACTAGTTGAACGAGTGTCTTAGGTGGCTTGTATTTGCACTCTCTACATTTGTGTCCATACATATTGCATTTTTAACAATATCCATTGAAACTACTTGTTTTGGATTTAGGTGTAGGTCTACACTCATATGCAACATGCCAATACTTATAATAATTATAGAAATAACCTTCAAATGAATTGGAATTGTTAACAAGTTTTATTCTACATACATTTTATTTATGGCATAATTTTCCACAATTGAAACATGTGGGTTTATTAAACCTCTTACTCGAATTGTTTTTGGTTTATTTATTTTTTGTTTGTGTTTCTTAAATTCTCTTTAGTTCACCTTTAAATGTCTCATCGATCATGACTGCTTATTGGTTTTTGTAACCAAGACCCGTTGTATCATTGTGTCTTCTCTAGTTCTTTAGTTTCTCATCAAGCATTTGTAAGGTTCCACTATATTTATTTAGGTTCTCGTGTGCATCCTTATCAATTTGTAGGTTTTTCTTCAATTTCTCATTTACTTCCTTTATCCTTTGATTCTTAGTCACAATCTCTTGATTCTCCACAATCTTTGTATGAAGGTGTTCATGCATGATAGTATTCTCCTATGATAAAAATAGAATAAAAATTGTTCATCCTTTTCATGTAGTGCATTCTTAACATACCTTTTGGTATCTTCTATAAATTTCCTAGCTTCCTCTACTATTATTTTTCATTCAAAGTTTTCACACATTCTAACCAATTGACTTTCCATTTCTCTTTTCATTTTTTTGACTTTTTCATTTATCTTTCCATTTTTCTCCATCATTTTTGTAGTTGCATCTTTGGATTCATCAGATATAGCACCTTTAGATAATTTATCAATATAGTCTTGACTATCATTCATCATGTCAGTGAGTTCCCTTCTCACATTATGGGTTTTCTCAACTTTTACCAAAGCTTTTAAATCTTCTCATTTTCTCTTTCAAGTTTCCTCTCATACATGTAACTCTCCATGATTGTGGATATTTCTCTGAAGATTTTAGAATTTTCAAGAGGACCAAATATTTTCTATAAACTGTTAGGATTCTTAGGTATAGAGAGGGGAAGTGAATCAATACAAATAGGTAACTTAAAAATTTAACCACTGATCTAAAAAATTGAATTACTAACTTCTAAACAATAAATAATATGATTTGCATCAATTAATAAATCATAATAATATAAAACCACCACTTATTCATCTAATTTTGGTATCACATAAACCCTTCTTAAAAGGTAAAAGTTGCAGTGGGAATGTTATCCATAAAACTCGCTACTATAGCAAATGAGTTTCCCTCTTAAGAGCACATAATTGTTCTTTATGAGGATTCACCCTGTTAGGAATAACATTTTACTTTGTTAGAAGTACACAAAAATAGTCTTAGATCTACCTTGTCAAAGGATTTACAAATTCATTTCAGAGCTTACCTTGTTAGGGAATTTACAGCTAGAACCTTATGGTTCAATTGATTAAGGTATTTACCTGTTGTAATTGTGAGAAGCAACTTAATCATTAAAATTAGTTGAGGTATTAATTGGATATCAAATCCAATTAGTTCTCTAATTTTTTATTATTGCACTATGCACTTCTCTCCGCAATGTCTTGATCTTAAATATTTGATTACTCTAAAAAAAAATTATCACCTTTCTTCTCTCTTACTCTAGCACCTCTTGTTTCTTTTCTTACACTACTTGTTCCAATATGGAAGATCTCTTTAATAATTTGTCTCTTTTTCCTCTTAATGACCATCCATTCAAACCTTAAGCTTCAGACATATCTTTAAGTCTTATTACAATTGTCTCTTGATCATGTTAGCCTTCAACTTGATTTACTCATCTACTACTTAGACTGGTCAAAACATGCTATCTTTCCTAATGTATCCTTTTTCCTTTCCCTTAAACTAATTCAATGATCCAACTAATACGCTCGTAAAAATCCCATATCCTTCACTTTAACATCACATTGTCCAATGTGATCACATCTCAATATTTGTCTTTTTCGATGACCAATTGTGAATCATCTAAAAATTTTAATATTGGAAGATTAGAAAAAGGTAGGATGTTGAGAGGGTGGGTGAATCAGTATCCTCTTAAAATTTGACCTTAAACAAATTATGTGATACTCTTATCCTTTTCACAACTCGGTAAGCTCTTATCACAATACTTGTAAATGAAATAACTTTATCTAATATAATTTGCATCAACCATGTAAACATAAAAGAAGATGCATAACACATAACATAATTATTTGGTCATGTAGAAACCCTTGATTAGAGGGAAAAATGGGGAGGGGATGGTACCCACAAATCCATCACTACAATGGTAAGAGGGTACCTTGTTAGGACTATAATATTTTTGTCACTTCTAGTAACTTAATCTACTAAGATCTACCTTCTTCAAGAATTTTATAATACTATGTTAAGTGTGTACTCAGTTAAGAGATTTTACATTGGACTATTAAGTCTACCTTGTGAAAGGATTTAGTCTACCACAATTATTAGAAAATAGTAATAAATTTATCTGTATAATGCAACTTACTTTGCCAATAAGATTTGTCTTCTACTCATCTTTATATCACCTCACTTTGATTGATCTTCAATACCTTTTAAATTTACTTGAATAAATGACCTCTAATACACTTTGACACTTTAATCTTATGTTTAAAAACTCTTCTCAAATAGAAGCAATAACAGTACCCCTCTTCCTCACTTCAACAACAACTTTAAAATGTCTCGATATAGGTCATTTTATCATTTTATTTTTCCTCCTCGATCTCTTACCTAATAGGGTTCATAAACTCTCTAGAATGTATCATTGATCAAAATCAACAATCTAGAATAATTTGTGTTCCTTAATTTTTCTTTCTACATTTTCATTGGCCTTCTCTACCTTGAAATCATACAACAATAAATACACTCTTACTAATAAATATTTTTAAATATTTGTCTCAATATGTGAGAATCTTGTTTCCTATTTGGCAAGACCATTACACATTATTTTTAGTGCCAATTCAAACATTTGAGTAGCCTTTGTTTCACTCAATGAATATATTGTTTCTACTCGGTAGAAACATTGTTGTTCAATAATAACTCTACTTGATTGTAAGTATTGTTTTTAGTAATATCTCTTCTCAAATAACATAGACTAATTCAGTAAGTACTGAGTGTTGGTGTAAATACGTATTTACTATTTACACTTTACTTAGGTTAATGCATTATTTTATTATTTATTTTGTGAGACAGTATTTTGCATACTTTCATGAGTTATCATGTTGACAACACAGAAGTATGCGACTCTAATTCAACACATGGTGTCTACAACACTGGAGTTTGCATCATTCACTGAGTTGCCATGTAGACAACATAGTTATTCACACTCCCTTTTTAGCACATGTTGTCTACAACATAAATTTGCATGTTACACCCTTGTAGGCTTATCCTCTCATCATCGCACTTACTCCTGTGCATAATGAAGGATAACTCATATCTGGTGGACACGTGTCTGGTTGTATGACTTATCATGATGTTAATTCCTAGCATTTCCTTGATTTAAATAAACTAAGTTTTATTTAAATCCTAACCTATTCCCCTTGCATGTTAACCCATTCACTTTAATTAAGTACTTTGTTTACTTAATTAATCCTTGCATAATCCCCCTTAGAATTAAATATTACATTTAATCCTATTTGGGCACATGGCTCCTACCTTTAACCCTCACCTAACCTCACTAGCCTACCTCACCCACCTTTCTAATCCTACCCACTTCCCTAATCATGCTTGCTTTGCATAATCATCTTGCTAACCACCTTTTAATCCTAAGTGTGTGCTCACACATCTGTGAGGGATGTTCACACTTTTCTCATCCCTCATGTCTTCCATACCTCTTGCACACTTGTCCTCTTTCATGAGAATCAAGTTGTCTCACACATCTGTGAGAAGCCATGCTTCTCACACCTCTTGCACACTTGTCCCCTTGCACGAGAATCAAGGTGTCTCACAGATGTGTGAGAAGCCATGCTTCTCACACCTCATTGAACATGTCACCATCAAAGGTTTCTCACACATGTGTGAGCATATTGCCTCCTTTGAATGGTCAAAACCCTAATCCACATGGAGTGTACTTGGCCTCCACCTCATGGACACCTCATTGATTCTGAGAGATCCTAGCCTTCCATCTTGCATTCAATATCAACAGTCCATTTCATCTCTTTTCCTATAAAAGGAGAGCTCCCTCCTCATTTCAAAAAGGCACTATCTAGCCTATTGTTATGCTGCAGGATTTGTGAACAACCACATCCCACAACAATGAAATCATCTACATTTGATGATTTCATGAGGTTTGCATATGTGTTATTTTCAATAGTTTAATGCTCTTTTTATTTCATGTTATCTTTGTTTACATGTTATCTTTCATATTTTGAGGTTTGCATAATCATGTAGGAATAGATGCATTAGTTGCTTAGTGTTGATTATGTTGATTACATTTTTATGCAATACACAATGTTATATGGAGCCCTAATAGAATTTTATCATTAATTTTTTTACTTCTTGGTGGTCTACCCATGAACTTCTTTGTTACAAAAAAAACTCTAATTTGGGATGAATCAGCATTAGATTAAGAGATAGATAATATGGGATTTGGAGTGATCGTGTTTTCCTTAATATTTTACTAACTCGAGTCATCCTCAAACTCTAGTAAAGGTGAATGATCATAAACTTCTTTAGTGTTAATTTCATTGATCTTCTCTTCCACCACATCAAACATAATCTTATCTACAAATTTCTCTAGGTCATTTCCTTTTAATCCATGGACTGCTAAGTTCCTCGTTTGTACTTCTTTTTTTCCACTTTTTTCAAGATAACTTTTTTGGGGCTCGATCTTTGTTTAGCTAAATATAATTAGTAACATCCTTGAATAAGAAATTTTTATCCCCTTTCTCAAACACCTAATCACCTTTATTATCCTGTGGGTCAAATTATTTTTATTAACATGATTGATTTTGGGAGAGAGATCGTCCAACTCTCCTAATTGTCTCAATATTACCATATATATTTGAGGCCCAAAATGAGGTTGGACTTCTACTGACCCTTGATCTATTCCTTGAATGATTTTAGTTATTTCCTTTTCATCCTCTTATCTATCTAACTTTATTTACCCTTCAATGATTTTTGTTTTGACATTTTCCTCCTCTTGTCATTCTGACTCTATTTCCCCCACAATTGCCTCTTTGGAGTGACCAATATTTCCTAGTCCTGAGCTTGATTCTTGATGCATGAGCATCCTAGGTTGATGTGTTATCCTGCTCATTTATGTTCATTCTACTAGTTGTTGTTGAGTTATAGTCATTGTTGAATCGCAGCAATTGTCGAGTGCCAGTAATTTTCCAATATCAACCAAGTTGCACTTATCTCAAGTTGTGTTAACATTTGGGTTAGTGTGTTGTCCCATTTTGCTCTTTAGTGTGTGTTGAGTTCTATAGTGTGTGTGGAGCTATTCAGTGTATGCCAAGTTATCCAATATTGGTCAAGTATTCCTTCATGTGTTGAATAAACCTGTTGATGTTGAGCATCGACATTTTTGGCTGAGTTTTCTATGGTTTGGTTCTTTGTGGGAGGAGCCAACTAGCGTGTTTAATCTTGATCACAAATTTAATGATACAATCTAGTCTTGGGATGTGTGTAGACCATTTTTAGGTCAGCCTTTATATTATGTAATATTCTAGAATCTTTTGTAAGCAATTTTGGAAAGTATAAATAGGGTGTTTAGGCTTAGGTTAGAGGTAGTAGAGAAAAGTTGTAGAAAATTTGGAGCAGAACTTAGAAAGTTCGATGCATATGTGTCTGGAAGTACAAATTTGGAACTAGATCTTGGATCTTGAAATTATTTTGTATGTGATCATAACCTAGAAGGCCTTACAGCTAGGAATGTATGTTGATTATTTGATGAATCAATAGAAGAATCTTGTTCTCTCTCTTTGGTGTTGTTCTCTTTGTGTTTTTTCTTCTATTTTGTTAAATCTACAAGGTAGTTTGGATTGTTAGGTGTGCCTTTGGCCCTAGTTCTTCATCCCTCCTTGTGTTAGGTGGTATCAAAGCTTAAGGTTAATCCTTGTGAAGATTGGATCATGTAGAACCCTATATGAATTTGGTTGTAGGGTTGTAGATCT
This sequence comes from Cupressus sempervirens, assembly GCA_028749045.1. NCBI lineage: Eukaryota > Viridiplantae > Streptophyta > Pinopsida > Cupressales > Cupressaceae > Cupressus > Cupressus sempervirens. The sequence goes on along the minus strand of CM053787.1, from coordinate 390,328,995 downwards.
GTGGATTTGACCTATAACTTGTAGAGGGTTGTGATCTTGTAGGAACTTGATTTGTAAAGATGTTTCAAGGTAGAGGAAATGTTGATAATTTAATATTGGATATAATGATATAAATTACAATTAGATTAGTTGTTGTGGAGACATCTTAGAGAAGAGTATCACATCTTGATGATGTGAGTGATGATGAAGCAATAGCACCAAATCCTAATCTAGAACCTGAAGAATATCAAGATGAAGAAAGATTGTTGAGAGAATTGTCTAGGGCACATTCAAAGCCTATTGTAGAAGTTTTTCCTTATAACGGAAAATTGGACACCAATGCTATCTTGGATTGGATCTCTAATATGGAAAATTTCTTTACGTATGAAAACACTCCTTATAATAGGAAGGTGAAACTTGCAGTTACTAGGTTGAAAGGTCATGTTTCACTATGGTGGGAGCATTTGTAAATTGATAGAAAAAGGAGAGGAAAGGAGAAGATCAAGACTTGGCCAAAGATGTTGAACAAGGTAAAGAAGAAATTCCTTTATGTTGATTACCAAGTTATCTTGTTGAGAAAGATGCAAAATTTGAGGCAAAGAGACATGACTGTGAAACAGTATACTAAGGAATTCTACATATTGGACATCAAATCTGGACATGTGGATGATGATGTTGAGAAAATTGCAAGATATCTAAATGGATTGATATCTAGAATCCACGATGATATAAGTTTTGTGAAATTGGAAAATGTGGAAGAAACATATCAAGTTTCTTTGAAAGTTAGGTAGATCTTGACAAAGAAGCATGAACAAAGACAAAGAGGTAGAGGTGGTAGATTCCAGAGAGGAAAAGGTAGATCTTATGGTGAAAGTGGCAGATTTAACAGTTCTATTCAAGATAAGGGAAAATCTGATTGGAAGAATGATGACAAAGAAAAGACCAAGTGGAAAGGTGGTAGTGCATACCAAGGAGGTACTATTTCTTACCAAGGAAGAGGTAATTCTTACTCTAAAGGTGTTTTTGTGGTAACTATTTCAGATGTGGTAAAGAAGGGCATAGATCTTTTGAATGTAGATCCTTTGAAGGTGGGAAAACTAATAGAAATGTTGTGGTTCAAAGAGATACTGAGGGTTTGCTTAGTGGACCTGAGGCTGGAGGAAATATAATAGTGAGAAGAACCTTATGTAGCAAGGGAAGTGATGAGAAACCTATTTTGAGGAGAAGTCTTTTCAAGACTAGATGTAAGATGGTTGGAAAATGTTACAAGGTGATCATTGATAGTGGAAGTTCTACAAATTTGGCATAAGAAGAGCTAGTTACAAAGTTCCAGTTGTAGAGGTGGAACAAAGATGAGTATAAGATATTGCTAAGTGAGCAATGCATTGTGAAGTTCAAGATTGGACATTACTTTGATGAAGTTTTGTGTGATATTATGCCTATGGATTGTTGTCATGTTTTGTTGGATAGACCTTGTCAATATGATTGATATGTTGTACATGATGGAAGATTGAATTAGTATACTCTTTGGGTGAATGGAAGAAGGAAAATATTGATGCCTTTGATTGAAAGTCCAAATCAGGGTAATTGTACTACTATTCAAGTTTGCATGGTTAATGGAAAGCAATTAAAAAAGCTAGTGAAGAAGAATCAATTTATTTTTTCCATAATCCCTAGAGGACCAAGTTTTGGTAGTAATGACCAAGTAGCAAAAGCTAGTAATGACCAAGTGACAGCAATAATTGGTAGTATCGACTGAGCAGCAGTAGAAATTATAGAATTGTTGAATGAGTATAAAGAAATTGTTGTAGAGGATATTTCTGATGGTTTATCGCCAGTGAGAAGTATAAGTCATTGCATGGATCTAATTCATGGAGTTGGTTTTCTGAATAAAGCACCATATAGATTGACACCTACAAAGAATGAACAACTTAAGAGACAAGTGCATGAATTTATGCAAAAAGGTTTGAGTCCATGTGTTGTTCCTACTATATTAGCACCTAAAAAGAATGGAGAATGGAGGATATGTATTGATTCCAGAGCTATTAACAAGATCATAGTGAAATATAGGTTTCCTATGCTAAGGATGGATGACGTAATGGATTGTTTGAGTGGAGCAAAGTATTTTACCAAGATTGATTTTAAGAGTGGATATCATCATATTAGAATCAAAGAAGGTGATGAATTGAAAACTACTTTCAAGACAAAAGATGGTTTGTATGAATGGTTGGTTATGCCTTTTGGTTTGACTAATACACCTAGTACTTTCATGAGGTTGATGAATTAAGTTTTGAAGAGATTCTTTAATAAGTTTATGGTTGTTTGGATGATATTCTGATATTTAGTAAGACTAAGGAAGAATATGTTGAGCATGTTAGACAAGTATTGTAGAGATTGAAAGAGGAGAAGTTGATGATTAATCTGAAAAAGTTTTCTATGCAAGAAGAGATTGTTTATTTGGGATTTGTGATTTCAGCTGATGGTTTAAGAATGGATCTTGAGAAGGTTAGAGAAATTTTGGAATGACCTACACTTCAGAATGTGGGTGAGGTAAGATCATTTCATGGTTTGGCTAGTTTTTACATAAAGTTTATATGGAATTTCAGTTTTGTTTGTAATGTTATGACTTAGACAATGAGAGGAGATAAAAAGGAATTCAAATTAACACATGGAGCTGATAAGGGTTTAGAGAAATTGAAATGAAAGGTTGTTGAGTTACCTATATTAGCTTTTCCTAATTTCATTAAGGTATTTCAAGTTGAATGTGATGCAAGTGGTAATGCAATAGTTGTATTGAGTCAAGAAGGTAAACATATTGCTTTCTTTAGTGAGAAGTTGAATGATGCTAAACGGAAGTATTATGTGTATGATCAAGAGTTTTATGCTATTTTTCAAGCATTGAAGAAGTAGAGATATTATTTGATTCCTAAGGAGTTTGTGTTGTATACTAATCATAAAGCTTTACAGTACTTGGGAAGTCAACATAAATTGAGCTAGAGACATATGAAGTGGGTTAAGTATTTGCAAAGTTTTACATTTATGATTAAGCATAAAAGTGGAGTTACTAATATAATTGTTGATGCATTGAGTAGAAGAAATTCTTTGTTGACTAAGATGAAGGTTGAAGTTCTTGGTTTTGATGAAATGAAAGAGTCATATGATATTGACCCTAATTTTTCTAAGGCATGGAGAGAGTGCAGAGCACCAAATATAATACATCACATGAGTAAGTATGATGAATATTTCATTCAAGAAGGTATGTTGTTCAAAGGTATTCAATTGTGTATACCAAGAAGTTCTATGAAAGTTAATCTTATTAAGGAAAACCATAGTGGTGGATTGGTTGGACATTTTGCAATTGATAAGACATTGAGTTTGTTGAAAGAGAAGTATTATTGGCCCCAGATGTATAAGGATGTCCAAAAGTTTGTGAAGAGTTGTGGAGTTTTCCAAGTTGAAAAAGGAGTAAGTTAGAATATTGGATTGTATACACTTATTTTTATTCCTGGGAAACCTTGGAGTGATATCAATATGGATATTGTTCTTAGATTGCCTTAAACAAAAAAGGGGTATGATTATATATCTATTGTTGTGGATAGATTTTCTAAAATGGCTCAATTTATATCATATAAGAAGACATCAAATGTTCAGCATGTTGTTGAATTTTTTTTCAAAGAGATTGTTAGATTGCATGGATTACCAAGAAGTATTATTTTTGATACAGACATTAATTTTGTTGGTTATTTTTGGAGAGATTTGTGGAAGAAGATGGGTACTGAGTTGAAGTTTAGTTCTACATTCCATTCACAGACTAATGGATAGAAAGGGGTTGTGAATAGAAGCTTAGGTAATTTTCTAAAATGCTTAGTTGGAGATGAACAACATAATTGGGAGATGGTATTGGCACAAGCTAAGTTTGCATTTAATAATTTTGTGAATAGGAGTATAGGGAAGACACCTTTTGAGATTGTTACTAGAATGCAACCTAGAGGAGTATCAAATTTAAGGGATGTTGCTAGTGAACAGAAGAGAAGTGTTGTAGGAGAAGAATTTGCTGATTTTATGGAGTCTTTACATAAGGAAGTGGAGCTGAAGTTGGAAAAATAATTTAAAGTACAAGGAGAATGTTGATAAGTCTAGAAAATATCATGTTTTTGAAGTTGGTGATGAGGTGATGGTTCATTTAAAGAAAGAAAGATTTCCTATTGGAACATACAGTATGCTAAAGATGAAGAAGTTTGGACCTTGTAAGATCTTGAAGAAGTTTGATAGTGGAAATGCTTATGAAGTTCAGTTACCTGAGGACATGGATATATCTCTTATCTTCAATGATGTTGATCTATATAAGTATCATGAGTCAGATGATGAAGTTGTCATATTAGATGATAATCCTAAGAAATAGTTTGAAGAGGTTGAATAGATATTGGATCAGAGAGTTGGTAAAAGAACAAGAGGAAAAGACTACTATGAATATTTGGTAAATTGGAAGAAAAGACCAACTAAAGATGCTAATTGGATTTCTCAATCTAAGTTGGATTCAACTCAATTTGTGACATCTCAATGATTTAGGAGAATCATTTCTTTCTACCCTGGTTTGATGCAAGAGCATCCTAGGTTGATGTGTCATCCTACTCATTTTTGTTCATTCTACTAGTTGTTTTTGAGTTGCAGTCATTGTCGAGTTGTAGCAATTGTCAAGTGCTTGTAATTTTGTAGTATCAGCCAAGTTGCAGTTATCCCAAATCATGTTAATATTCGGGTTAGTGTGTTTATCCCATTTCATTTTGCAGTGTGTGTCGTGTTCTACAGTATGTGTCAAGCTATCTAGTGTGTGTCAATTTATCCAGTATCGGCTAAGTGTTGCTTCATGTGCTGAGTGAAATTGATGTTGAGCATCAACATTTTTTGGCTAAGTTTTGTGTATTTTGGTTCTTTGTGGGAGCCAAATTGTGTGTTTAATTCTAATAATGAATTTAATAATATGATCTTGTCTTGGGATGTGTACAAACAATTTTTAGGTCAGCCTTTCTATTATGTAATGTTCTAGAATCTTTTGCAAGCCATCTTGGCAAGTATAAATAGAGTGTTTAGGCTTAGATCATAGGTAGTAGAAAAAATTTGTAGAGAAGTTGGAGCAGAACTTAGAAAGTTTGATGCATATGTGTCTAGAAGTGCAAATCTGAAGTTGGATCTTGGATCTTGAATGTATTTTATATCTGGCCATAATCTAGAAGGCCTTATAGCTAGGGATGTATGTTGATTATTTGATGAATCAATAAAATAATTGTGTTCTCTCTCTTTGGTGTTGTTCTCTTTGTGTGTTTTCTTTCATTGTGTTAACTCTGCAAGGTGGTTTGGATTGTTGGGTGTGTCATTGGCCCTAGTTCTTTATCCCTCCTTCCATTAATAATCCATGTCTTCATGAGTCCCATAGCCATCCACAAAGGGAGAAGCCCCTTCCTTGGCCTTTCCTTGAGAAACTTGCTCCTTTTTAGGCATGACCTTAGATTTTTAGGCATGACCTCAAATTCCCATTGCATGATCACTTCCCTCTCCACAATGATACTCATAATCTTCCTCTTTTTGGGCCATGTTGACACCCTTATTCTTGATGGCCTTGAAATTACTATCCAAACATGCCAAGTCTCTGCAAACCCTAGAAAACCCTCATTCCATTGATTGGTAGTTTGAAGGAAGATGTGTAATGCCCAACTCGGGAATCCAAGAGAAATAAACCTAACATGTTATAATATTTATAGAACTATTTTTTTAAAGTTTAAACAATATCAAATTAATGATGCAAAAGCAATATTCACATACACATAAATCACATCTATGTAATTACAATACATATTTCATTCCTTGAGGGTTCCTTCACATTGAGTCACATTTAAGAAGTTTATATTAATTAGTTTAAATCTCAAGAATAATGTTCATGATCATAAAGAAATAATAGATGCATCATCTCATAATAAAATGCATACATACAATTGATACAATTAAATGAATATAATGAATAACTTCCACTGCACATGTTGTGGGGTATGCAAGAATAGATGCAAGTACATCAAAATACAAGATACATAATAACATATGTACATCAACTAAGTAGGAGTCTCCAAGATAGGAATAAGAATGATGATGGTACAATTGCAAAAAAAAATCATCCAACATCTGTCAATATGAGGGGGATCTAAATGGTAAGAAGTCACTACCTCCCAACTATGTGGTTACCTAGTCAAGGTCCCATTCCCACCATGCAGGAAAGATAATGAACAATCTACATACATATAATCAAACCCTAAAACAATCCTAGACAAGGAATCCTAATAGATGAATCTACCTCAAGGGTACAACTAATGATGATGAAAAGATAATCAAATTGAACAGATGATCAACCAATTCAACAAAACATATACCAAGTAAAAAACTAGTATCAAAATCAAGAGAAAAAATCAATGAATGATATCCACTTCAAGTCAAAAGCCACATGTCAAAAGTACAATAACCAAAAAAACACCAACTGACATCAATGAAAGTAAATCATCAACAATAAATACATCCGACAAATAAAACACCACCAAAGGAAAATACAAAATCTATAGAGTAGACTCGGGTTTCATACTAGGGAGTTTCATCACATGAGCCAACTCTAAAGTTACCCTAGTAGTCTCTTAGGACCTTTCTCCACTAGTGACTCTATGCAGAACCAAAATACTCTCTTGTGAAGATGAGGAAAACAAGTCATACCTCTCAAGGTATCATCTCATTCTCATCCTTAGCCTAAACAAGCACTCAAGGCATGGGTGAGGATAAATGTCTAACTTGTCTTTTAAGTTTATTTCAAGGAAAGGGCTAGGAAACATATTTTAATTTATGTGTTATCACTTATTACGCAGCTTACAATGAGTTACCCTAGCAAGTAGTTTAGGCTCCAACCCCCATTATAATCCACTCCCATAGAATGAACCTAAACCACCTTCCCAAAAACTCACAAATCTGAATTGTGCCCCATACCAAAAAAATAATATTGATCAAATTTCGTTCCTTAATCAGCAACCTAAAAATAATATTGGTTTTCAAAACCTAAGCTCTCATAAATGCCTAACAAAATAAAACTCATAAATATAAATCTCATCTTGAATCATAAAAGATGCATCATGACATCCAATTTAATAATCATCCTTAAAAAAAATCTTAAAAAGAAGCCTATGGTGCACATCCTAGTTTGGCCAGCTATACAAGTCATATTAAACCATCACGAAATAAATATCACTATATGCTAAACAAATCATAAAGAAACACAAAGTTTTCATCCATAGAGTTTAATTTCATGATTTTCTATGTTTAAATTGAGTCATAAGGATGTGTTTAGCAATAAAGTAAGAATATACGTGTTTACATAAATTGTTAGGCTAATATATTGTTGCTGATTTTCAGTTTCTCCATCGTCAAGTTAGAGTTGTTGGTATTCTTTGAGTCTCTATTCAAATTGCATGTCTAAGTAGCCTCTAGGTGACTTACTTCTCATCCATTCCTAAGGATCTTACTTTGTACCTTTTATGGGTCTCCATTGGCTTGCCTTTACTTATTTCTCCACTCAGGTTTTCTTGTTTTTCTAATGTATTCAGGGTCAAGGTGATTTAGATTGGGGTGGGATGTGTTTCGAGCATCTTCTCAATGATAAGTAAGTTATTATTATTTATGTTTCTACTATCTCACTCCAACATTCCCATTTCTTTCATATTCTAAAGAATCAAACTGACCTTCCTCTTGAGGTGAAGTTCATCAAGCATGTATCCAAGGAACATGTTAACTCTCACTTCCAATGGCCCTTTTTACCCAAGTTGTACCACCAAATTATTCTAAACCTTTGAGAAATTGGAATTAATGACAGTATGTTTTCATCCCTTGGCAAAAATCTTATTTTGAAATTTATTATTTATGCTAGGCACCTAGGGTTTCTATGAGATTTTCATGAAAATTCTTTACACTTAGCATAACCTTGTTTTTAGGCTCGTACTTTTAATTTTTTAAATTTTCAAATACCTAAAAGGTGGCACCTTATTTTATATCTTTTATCTTCTAATAAGGGCTCTTATGTTTTAAAAATGTGACCACGTGACTACGGTTAGTTGCATGGTTGAGGATCCTAAATCAAACTACAATAATGACAGGTGCAACCCGATGAAGTCAACTTTTCCCTTTGATCTCTGAGTCATAGTAGGTTGCCAGTAAACTCTTTTCCTAACTGTGACCAAGTGAGGTAGTTAAGGTTTCCTTGATCTCGTCGTCACCTTTAAAAAGTGTTTTATCAAAATGTGGCAGTGAGTGGGAGATTGGTTTGATCACTTGGTCGAGCACTTGGTTAATAAAGTTTTGTGGTTAACCATGAAATGGTGAAAGGTTTGAAAGAAATGTTGAATCGCACAATCAAAATGTTAGCTAACCAGTAAGAGAAGTAAGTGGTGACCTGGCAATCATTGTTATAAAGATACATAAGTATTTTTTCACCTAGTTGCATCACCAAAAAGGATAAGCACTATTTACTCAACAATCCAGCAAAGACGGTTAGAAGGGTTTATCAATTGGTTACGCAATCAGTTAATATGAAAGGGAGTTTGACCATGACCATGTGATGCAGTAAAAGTTAAAGCTAAATGTAAGAGTCACTAGGTCACAAGAGAAAAGTTTTAAAACACTTAACTGTGCACAATGCCACAACTTCATGAATTGATGGTGATGTCAGGGTCACTTATTTTTAAGTTTTGATGCTAACATAAGGTGGTGACTACACGGTTGAAGCAGAATAAAGGATCAAAACCTATGATTGCTTGATCGCATGGTTAGTTGTCAACAACAGACAACAAATCGTGAAGCAGCAGAAAAAAGTAAGATGTTGTGGTCGTCAGGTTGTAAGGAGAAAATAATATGTAAAAAATAATTTTTGGAAACCCCATTATGATTTCAAAGATTATGTCCTGTCAAAAGGTGCATAAAAGAATTAAATGGCTAGCTATACATGTCATGGCTCTACACTTTTGAAAAAATTTAGATTTCCCATGCATGTTGACATTAAAAGAAATAAATGTTCCTCTATTATTTTTTATCTCCATTAAGAGGTTGATGTAACAAATTCCTCAATTACAGTATTTTGCATAAGTTGGAAACAAGAATTTGAGCACCAAGAATTTTCAAGAACTTTCAGAGTTCTCAGACCTTGTATTTATAGATATTATTCCAAAATCTTCAGTTACAGAGATCATGGCAGAAGAGGAAGGAAAGATAATAGCACAGGTTGATGTGGAAGAATCTTCACAAGCCATAGAGAAGGCAAAGCCAAAGTTAGAAACTTTATATGCAGAAGAGTGGGTGTATTTTCTCTCGGAGTCCTCACATACTCAACCTCTAAATGCCCGTGTCTTCAAAGATGTATACTCCTTCTGTAGGGATTCCATTGTGCTTGAGACCAATAGGAATGAGTTATTCTGGTATTCTTATCAATATAGGTATGCAAAGTCTCCAATCTGTAACCCATGTATCAGAAACATGGCAAAATTAATAATGCCAAAGGTGATAATGGATGTTGATTTTGTGAAAGGAATGATTAAGTCTTATAATCCAACTACCAAGGCCTTTCATAGAAAAGATATGAGTGTCCTCTACAAATTGGATAGGGAGACTTTTGCTGAGGCTTTTGACCTAGGAGTGTCTCTCATGAAGAAAATTGAGAAAGAAAAAATCAATGAGACCTTCAAGAATTCCAAAAGTTTCTACACTAGAACTATCATGAGGAGGGACATTCCCAAATCAAAGAAGGAAAAGGGAGAGTTGCCTAAGAAGGTAGGGGAACTAATTCCATTGGAATTCTTCTACAAATATTTCAGATACACTATCTTTGGGATTGAGAAAGTACTAGGAGTTGATGGTACCATGAATGCCCTAGGTTATGTATATATCATAGCATTAGATATCCAAGATCCAATTGGTAATTTTTTATGATTTTGTGGAATACATCATTGATAGAATGCATGAGGAAATTGAGATAGCACAAAAAGGGGACATGGGAAACTTCAGGTTTTTCCATTATTCATTGTTGGTGCACATCATCCTTTTCAAGAACATAGGGCACATTAGTCCAAACTTCATCGAGGCTACTAACAAGAATGGAGAAACCCTACCTATGCAATTATGGGCTCACTTCTGGCAAAGGTTTTATCCTTATGCTAGTATTATTGCTTTCTATAATGATTTTGTATATCCAATCATGAATATGTTAATAGATATATAAATGAAAGAGTACATTGAGGGGTAAGAATGTTAATTAGACCATCTGCCTGCCCAAATGAGGATAAGGTACTTAGCCATGATGGGGCTAGTTTTTTTTTATATGAAAACTTTTCAATTATAAGAGTATTTGGTTATCCTCAGCCTCCCCATGTACTACCTAGGCATGTCCCTAAAAGACTAGGCTAGTTAGAATTCTTCTGGCAAGTACTAATGATGAATAGAGAGTATCTAGGCCTTATTGTTAGGAAAGGCTCTTTGGTAGCCAAAAACACAAAAATAGGTGATTTTATAATAGGGAAAGATTCCATAGAATAAATAGATTAGTATTTAGTTGAATTTAAACTTCCCTCTACCCCCACTAGGACCTATGATCCAGATGATTTGGTGAGGATTTCTCTTAAACAAATGAGGAAGTACACCCTTCCTAACAACAAACCAATCTAGGAAGAGGATTGCATCATGAACTACCTGCAAACAAAGGTGTGTAGGACTCAGAATTGGAGAAAGATAATGAAGATAACAGAAGCCATGAAGGCTATAGACCTATCATGGTTTTCCACCAAGATGTGCCATACCTTGATAGATACAATAAGTGCCTAGATAATTTTGACAAGCTAATGACTCATGTCCCTGTAGAATTTAGAGATAGAGCAGAATCTCCACCTCCTCAACAAGAGGATGTTATAACTGTAGAGGTTAAAGATGATCAACCAAAGAGCTCTTCATGGGCTCAAGGACAAAAGAAACAAAAGATGATTTATATCCCTAATAAGGTCAAAGGAAAGGAAATATAAATTATGCCACAGGGATAAAAATTCTTTGATAGAATTAGACACAATTTTCTAATCAAATATGCGGGTGAGCATGAAAAAATCCCCAACATGATTGAATTGCAAATCCAAATGCTGGATGAAAGAATAATCCAGGAAGAAGAATTCACTAAGGATGATCAGTTTGTAAAGTCTGATGAATTTAAGGCATTCCTTTATAAAGTAAAATAGAATGAACTTGCCCTGTAGTTGCAACCTAGGGATTCAGCTGAGAAAATTGCAAAACTAGTGCAAAGGTTGTAGGATTATGATCCCAATAATGAGAATCTCATAGTTGAGGAGGCAAGAGAATTAGTGACAAAAAGTGGAATGTTTCTCTTTCCTAGTTGGGAACTTAGTTCCTCTTTTATGTTGGATCAAATAAGGAAACAAGACAGATCAATCTCTTTTGAAGAACCTAATATCACTGGTGAGTTGCAAGGCTTTGGTTTCAACATAGATAGCAAAGTAATGGTGATATAGAGCATCGCTCCAGATGATAATAAACCAACTCTTATGGAAATAAAGGAGCCTCCCTAGGGAAATGTGATTTTTTGGAATGTTTCCACTATATGCAGTGACCAAATCCACAATTTGGTGAATATAGCATCATTAATGAGGAAGAGAAAAATGGATACATTTCAAAAAAAATTATACACAACCTATAGTATATCCATTGATGCTAGGAAAAAATATGAAGAACAATTGAAGAGGACTTATGTCCTAGAAAAGAAAATTGGAAAATTGCTAACATGGAAGAAGATATAATGAGGTTAAGAGTTGTAACTAGAACTGTTACAGAAGTTGAGATTGTAGTTGTAGGGCAGGCCCAACATACGAATATTGATGAATTGGATAGTGCTAAGGAGGTGGAGATAAAGACAATGCAAAATCTTCTCAGGCACAAAATTGGTGCCTTACAAATTCTTTCACAAATTGTGCACAACAGCTACATAAGCTTGCAAGGAGTTAAATACAAATGCTCAGAGAAATTAGACCTTTTATCCCCTCTATTCACAACTTGGGGGACCTATGCTCAATTATTCGATAATTTGGTCCCTCTACTACCCCAGAAAAAGGATTTACCCATGTTAGTAATCATTAATACCAAAAAGATGATAAATAGGGTAAGAGATTTGCATGGTTTCTTCATAGGAAAGTTGCAATTAATCCAAGAAAAAATGAATTTGATTTCTATGGGAATACCAAATTTCATTCATGGTATAATAAATAGTAATGGAGATCTTAAGGAATGGTAGGAATGGTCTACTTCTTTTGAAGATATTTTGAGACATCCAAGGATTTTGACATATTCTACTAATAAGACTGATATAAATGTTGTATATGATTTAGTTGATTTTATTTTTAGAATAGAATCAAATATGAGTAAAGTCTCAAGAGAGGTGAAGGCTATTATTGATTCTAAGTGGAATAAATGTGTAGAATAGTTAAATGTAGTAAGGGATGCTACTTGGGTGGAAGTAGAATCAAATTTGGTCATTTGGGAATTGATTACATACATCAAGGCTCTACCATCCAAGAGGATGATTAGACAGAGATAGCTATGAAGCTGCTATGAGAAGACATAAGAAGATAGAAGAGGACACGAAAGTTAAAGAAAAGGCTCTTTCCATAAATGACATCTACTTATGCACCCACTCTCCATTCTATTCCCCAACTGTAAAGAATGTATTAATGTAACTTTTAAAAGGTTTTTTTTTCTTTTTGTTTTGACTAGATAGTTTTTGAAACCTGCCCTCTCATCTGAAGCTTGTTGCAATCCTCTATATAAGGATTCCTAAGATGTGGAGTGGAGGTGGAGAGTCCGTAGAAATTTTCATGTTTTATGCCCTTTTTATAGTCTATCTAGTTTTGGTAATTATATGAACGTAATTAATTATGTATACTCCAAAATACAGTAAATATTAAATATCAATTGTCAAGTTCTGAGTTATTTTTGAGTCTCTATTAGTATTGTAAAAAATTTCAAAGGAAACCAATACAAGAAGTAAATTCTCTATATATCTATGTCTTTGAGTTTTGTCTCCTTTATATATCTTTGATCTTGAGATTTAAATGAACAAGTTTCTTTTAGTTTAATTCAATTTGAATGAATTGTGTATCTCTTACTGATGGTTGTTAATTCCAAGAATTAAGTAATTAATTTTAGTAAGTGATAAATTTTAGGGTTTATAAGAAGGATAAGATAACAATGAAACTCAAAGCTCACTGTTGATAGATTTAGTTACAAGTTGACTAAATAGGTCTAAGCTATTGATTTTGACTCTATATAACAATGGATAACACATTGGCCATTAATTTTTAAATTGCAAACAAATGATTCATATAGTTGTTGAATACACAAATTATAAACAATCAATTTCACCATTTTATGTAATGAAGAACTAAAAGTGTTGATCATTACTTGTTTTCTTTTCCTTTCCTTTTGATTAAAGTTAGCTACTGTGATCAAGAAATTTATCAGCAAATCATAGAAGAAAATTGACAAATTCCACTATATGGGGTAGTCTTGAAGAGAAGAGTATAAAATTAGTAAGATCAATCCCTAAGGTTTTCCTACCTTGGCCCTGCAAAGCCTAAAGTAAAGTGAATCCTTGTGACTCTATTAATGTTGACCTAGAACTAATATTTTAGCCCTGTTGAATATAGGATTTGGCTCATGCTTAGGCTTGTCCCTATCTTATGCATCCTGGTATTAGGTCTATAACTACCTAATATGTTCCTTACCAATGAGAACTCTTATAGAATGAAGCCATGGTAATAATTAACAAGTTGTGCATATGATTATATCATAAGGGAAAGATCTAGGAATGTATAAGTTGAAGCTAAGAAGGTCTTGAATTTAGTTTCAAAGGTAATGTCCATTTCTATGAAGAAAGATGGGTCTATAGGTTTCTAGCTACTCACTAATGGAAATGTAGGTATTATTTTCTTCTTTTGAAGCTAATATGGCCTGGGCCAATTCTAAGCCTTTATGTACAAGAAGAATGAGCATAATGTTAAAAGGAACAATTTTGAGCCCATAATGAATGATCCATATTCGAGATCTCAAGTCATGGCCATCAGATCAAGATTTAAATGAAGATGTGTATAATTCTCTTTGCCCTGAAAAATGCTGCCCTCAGAGGGCTTTTCTAGCCCTAGGTAATCTAAAAGAATACTTCTCTGAAGGCTTTGAAAATAGAAAGCCAAATCACTAAGGCGAATATTCATCAAAGATGCTCAAAGATGTTCCAACAAAGCAAGCTATGAAGGTGTGACCCTAACATAAAGAAAATTAGATGTTAAGTGCTTAGGGTGGAAAATGAAAGAATGAAGTGCTCAAGCATTAAAAGATCATCCCCTACCTAATCAAAGAAACACAGGGCTTATAGAAAAGTTGATCTTCTCTCTCTCCCTAGAATATATTAAGTTATCTACTAAGTCTTTATTCCAGACTCTGAAGGGAAAAGAGGCACTTTCCACTAAAATGAAGTCCTTGTTTCAGTAAGTGGCCTTTAGTGATAAGACTTTACTTTAAGTAAAGTAACAAGGCTTTCAAACTTATGAGTTTCTATGTGCATGAAAATAGAAATTTTAAAGTCATTAATTATGAAATTTAATGCAAATCCTACCATTATTATCATTGGCTAAACTTAATTTCGTTCATGTGGCGCCACTATTCCAATTTCTATAGCTACTTCATCAAAATTACCAAAAATTTGTTTCCTCAAGTATTTCAAAATGGCTATTTATCGAGAATTGCATCCTATGAAATCATAGAAAATGGAAATTAGAGATGTAGGTTATGATAAGCTTATAGGCCTGGAGTGTGAGTTGAAGGATTTAATAGATACATCATTTACGTTTTATGATACAGGTGATCTCTATAGAAGACTAAACTCTCAACCTATTCACCCAATCACTCAAAAGCTAATATAGAGTGGATTGGTAGAAGAAATTGGATTTCCCAAGCTCTAGAGCTAGTAAGGGAGTGCATAGAGAGATACAATCCAGAAACAAAGAAAATTTTGTTTCTTGATTAGTCCATCATCCTCTCAATCAAAAAAGCTCCAATGAAGTATGTGTTTGGTATCCTTGTGAAGGAGGAGTATTGTGACATCAACTTTGGTTCCTCTACATCCATGTTCAATGAGAAGGCCCTTAGAAGGGAGGATATGGAGAGGACCTAGTTTCAAATGCCTCTCTCTACGAAGAGAAAGATGCCCAAGACCCTTTTTGGGACCAATTTGAAAAGGGAGATCATAGATATCCTTGCCTTTCTACTCAGACTGAAGGGAAAGGAGGAAATTTAGGAGTTTATTGAGCACCATTTCTTCCTAGTGCAAGTTATATGTGCCAAAGGTTTACAAATCAATTGGGCCTAGATCATCTGTGATGAGCTCACCTCATGGATGCATTCAGCTAAAGGATTCAAACACTTCTACATGTACTCTTACCTAATCTATGCCTTGGCTATGCACCACCTATGGCTTGGCCTTCCTAGCATTCAGAATAATGATGAACATTTAAAGGTGTATGAGTTCTACCTACACCTACAGTTGCAAAGGAGCTTTTAGGAATATGTAACCGTGAACAACATCTTTACAATGTGATTATGTTGGGTGTTACAAGGCTGCCTTGAGAGGAGATTTTCACCACAAGCCATTTTGGCTATTAGCCAATTTGGATTCTCATTCATCCAATATTTGACCTTCTCCTACCTATAGATAGGTTCTTGTGATGGCTTTCCCAAAAGACTTCCTAGGTACCTAGATGACAAGGTTGTTCTTATTGAATTGTGTCGACAAATTCTTGAAGTGAACACCTTGTGTTCAAATGTGAAGAAGATAGTCAAGATTTCCTTCCCCATAGTTTTTGGACGCTTTTCCTGTGCCTCTAGATCTGATGTTCAAAATCTAGTGAATAATTTTGAAAGTAAGATCAAATTAATTGATTATGAGGCACTTAGGCCTTAGTATGACCTAGTGAACTTCGTGAGAGATCATTTGAAGCTGGGAAATGCCTACATATATGTTCTAGCCATTAAAGATTATTGGGTGAGATGTCTAAATGAGTGTCAAACCCAAGAGAGGTTTTGGTCCCATTTAACTACTGATAAAATTAAATGTAAAATGATTCTATTAATGTTTCTGATCTTGTAGATGATGGCTCCTACATGCATCCCTTATCTTACGAGCAGATCAAAGGCACTCCTATTGTGTCTACCCCGTCTATAGGTCCTATTATCAACACCATGGAGGTCCTGATGCACAAGATTATCAAAAGGATGGACAAGTGGGTAGAGTAGACCCATGCAAGGAAGAAGAGGATAGGAAGCACTAGTTCTACTGGTGTAGTATATTCTAGAGCTGCTCAATCAATTGCATATATCAACTACCACCATGGTTTCTAATTCAACATCTACAAGCCCACCTCAGTTTATTGGCCAAGGTAGAGACCAACCTTTAAAAAATAATGTGCCAATTACTCCTACTTGTAGAGCTGGTTCTCTCCCAGATATCAAGAAAGTTGGGGATAAGGAAGGTGACAAGGACAAAGAGAAGAAGAAAGAGCAAGAGAAATCAGTGGCCAATCCTACCTCCCCTATTCAAGTCATCAATATAGATGGTGACACTAACCCCATGGATGGAAAAGATACATCATAGAAAGGGTATACCTTATCCCTCTTAGTAACTAAGATCATTGCCTTCCCCATTGCTTCTTAAAGAAAGCAAACTCCCCTAGTCATAAGGAAGTTGTTTGATCCTATTGCCTTGCAATCTCCAATCAACGTCGTCTCAACCAAGTCATGGTTAGAGGAAACCATTAATCAAAAGAAGTAGAGGTATGAAGAAGTCACCCCTATATAGCATCTTATTACACAAGCTACTTCTTCTTTGCCACCCTCCAAGAAGACAAAGAAGTAGAAAGCAATTGCAGGATTGGATATTGATCCTTCTACTAGCCACATGTTGGTGGAGATGGCATAGCCACAAAAAGAGGGTAAGTTCCATAAGCTTACCATGAATGACTTCCATATTAGAATGATGGATCTTGGGATCCCTTTTCATGATTCCATGGTAAACATATGGAAGTCTACTAATGAGAAGATTGAGGACAAGCTAGAAGAGCTAAGAGCAAAAAAAGAGGTCCTCAAGGCCTCAAATAAAGAATTGATGGAGTATATCAAGTCTACACTTGACCTAAATGTAGAGGAGAACAAGAATTTACTTCTAAAGCTATAGCAAGAAAGGTAATTTAGGAAAATTGATAGAACATGGGTGGATCAGATGAAGGCTCAACATCTCCCGTTAATTGAAAATTTGGGAAATATTCTGTTGGATGCTGACAAGTTGAGGGAAGCTACTTCTAGCCATCAGATTGCCATGCAGAAGGAAGCAAATAGCTTGACAGAGTAGATGTCCCTATTGTAAGAGGTGATCAACATGAAGACCAATGTTGTGATCTCTCACGGCATCCTCAAAATGGGCAAAGAGCCATTGTTTCATTGGAAACAATCTTTGGAATAGTGGAAAGCTTTGTGAGGTCTGCAAATGAGTTAAAGGACATGCATGACCTGGTGTAAAAGGTCATAGAAAATTTATTTGAATATATGAAAGTGTTGCAAATAGAGTCCTATGTGTCTACCAATGGAAAACTACTAGAAATTGAGAGAATGAAGTCGAAATTCCTAGAATTTTTTGATGAAGTTCCTGATCCACTCAATCTCTAGATGTCAAAGATTCAAGAGCTCTCATCAATAGACTCGATCATAAGAAGGGCATTAGAGAAGTTCCAGTCAAAGGTTTCCAGAGTGGACAAGCTAACAGAAATGCATAACTATTGGATGATTTGATCTGACAATACCATCATCCAAGGTGTCAAGGAGTTGGACGAATTAACTGATGCAATGAAAGCTCATAGAGCTAATTAGTTACTCCTAAGAAGGCATGATGCTTTGACATTCTTCTAGCCATTTATGGCATTCTGTTAGTTAGCTTAGTCTTTTTAATAGTCAATGAATCAATCATGTCATGCTTTCAGTTTATTCCATTCAAAGATGCTTTGCAATGCAATCATCTAATGTAACTAGTCATTTTGAAGAGGCCTGTATATGTAACTTTTTGAGATATTAATAAGATCAGTAAAATAACTTATGTGTGAACCCTGTAGCTGGGACTACTATCTATGACTCTAAGTCTACTTTTAATTATGTCATTCATTTAGTTACAGTAGAGTATTTGGAATGAGTATGCTATCATTGAAAATTGAATAATGCAAGTGAACTTGGTTTTATTTCCTTTATTCAGTGGATTGTAAGCTTTGCTTTCTTCAAGATAAGAATTATTCTATTCTTTGTGCTATACTTTGTAGTTCAAATGTGTGGTTTAGTTCATAGTATGAGAGGGACATAAATTGATTAATGGAGTAGTTGGAAAGTAGAGAATCTGGGTATTGTCAAACATTAGTTAACTAAGAAATCCAAGAATTGTTTGTTCTATCATCCTTCCTACTCTCTTATTGTCATAGCTTGTTCTACATGTATTTTTCGTTGCATTCAAGATCAGAATAGAATATATTTGAAGAGTTAGTCCCTATTTTTGAATTGTCTAGGTCATTTAAGGTTTTGATCAATCTAGTGTCTATCTCTTCTTCTCTCTAGTTAAGAGCATACCTTGAAAACTCAAAAAAAAAATTCATTACAAATAGTGTACCTAAGGGAATTGTACCTTCCAATTCAAGGGTCTTTGATAGATTACTTCAAAGACCCATTCTATTTTTAACTTCTTTGTTCTCCACTAGCCATTGGGCAATTAAGAGTCAAGGTATAAACCAAAGAATTAAGGGAGACAAGCTATTAACTAACAGTTTTTGGTGACTCTATTGGGGATGAACTCATATGCCCTAAGTTTTCTTAGTAAGTTTGTTTATGGCTTTCCTCAATAACTTAGAATTTATCTCTATGGCACTCAACATATTGAGTCATGCATATTAACTCGTAAGGAGAAATGGTGTTACATCACAAAGGAAAAATCTTGGTGGTGCAACCTAACCTTGGCTTCCATGATTAACAAGAAGACATAATAAACTAGTTGAATACCTTTGCTTGGAAAAATTGAAAGTCCCTTGACCAATATCGAAGGGTTAGCTTCACCCTCAAAAGAAAAGAGGCCAATGTTGAGTAATGGGAAGCAGTATTATGGGAATGAAGATTGAGAAAAGTACACCCTTTGTGAATTAAGAAAGTTCATCTTGGATCCTAAGTATACCCGAAGTGCTCATGGAAAATGGAAAATTGACCCAATGTTTGAAGAACTAAAGAAATTTGAGTTTCCTATATGGGAAGATCCTCTAAGAAGAGGAAGAGCCCAATCATGGGACCTAGTGTTTCAAGGTATTTGTGGAGCTCTATTTCCACCACCCCAACCTATCTCCTAAATTCCAAGTCATTCCTCTTCTCCTCCTATTTTCTGCACTCAAATCCCATCATTGTGTAATGCTCTCACTCTTCATGGAGTAGTTTCCCCTACTTCTATCACTTTTCATCCCATACCAGTAATTATTCCTACTTCAATGGTTGTGGCATGGGGTAATGTTATTGCCCCTCATTGGCTTACTGCCAATAATGACCTACCCAGACCTTCCCAAAAGAATTTTCACAAGTTTAGCAGTGATGGGAAGGTCTTTGTTGATGACCACATTGCATATTTCTTTGCTACATGTAGTATTATTTTTCCTCAGCATGAAGATGTAGTAGTAAGTATGTTTGTGGAAACCTTGATTGAGAATGTTAACAATTGAATATCCTAAAAATGAAGATGATTTTGTTCCCCCTAGTGACTCTAGAACATTTTTCTTGGACTATGAATCAGATTCAGATGTTGGAGGTGACTACTTCGCCACTTCGAATGGAATACAGATGACCGTGGTAACAAGAAGTCAAAGGGAGAAGACCCCAGTGAACTCAGTTCATGCCTAAACATGGCCCCTAGCTCTTCACCGACTACAGCTAGAGCATCTACTTCCTCATCTTGAAGGAAAGAATAGACAAGATTTAAACCAAATGGTAAGCCTCATGCCTCATTTGATATAATTCAATATTATAAAGATGCTCATATCCAGGTGTCTCCCATTGATTATCTAAAAACTCACCCTATCAAATTGCAAAAGCTAGTAGATTACTCTAAGGGTGAAGCTAGTTGTAAAATGCAACCCAATGTCAATACTAATTTTAGCAGTAACCAATCCCAATTCAATGGTGGCCCACTAACTGATGAAGCACATGTCCTACCTTTTCTCTTTAAAGAGTAAGAAATGCTAGTCTTGGTTGCCTCCCTTGGTTAGAAACCTAAATCATTTTACTTGTCCCTATACGTAAATGGTCTTAAATTGAGTAACTTAATAATTGATTTTGGGGCCTCTGATAATGATATGCCTTCCTTTGTTTCTCATGCTCTAGACTTGATCCTAACAAATTTTTTTGGAAATTTCTATTCCATGGATGCATAACAAGTCCCCCCTTTAGGACAAGTGAAAGATGCACAAGTAGCATTAGTCACACACCATGCAAAGAGAATGAAGTTGGCGATCTTAGTAGTTGATATTCCAAGTAGCTATGACATGCTTTTGAGTAGAATATTTTGTAGAGATACAAGAGGAGAAATCAAGATGGATTGGTCTCATGCCATAATTCTAGTTGGTAATAAGAAGATCAAGTTAGAACCCGAGGAGAAGGCCAAATTATTTGTCTTAAATTATGATGATCCTAAGGCCCAAATCCTATACCAAGAAATGCAATTTGGAAATTATATTTTGTTCTCTAACTTTAGTCATTTGGAAGATTAATCAGATCCTCCTAGTGATTAGAAGATTTGGACCCTGGATTTTGATGGAAATTGTGCTACTGTTGGATCTAGAGCTAGCATGGTGCTTGTTTCCCCAAATGGAGATGCAACACAACTTGCATACAAGATGCAATTCAAGAACACCAACAATACAACAGAGTATGAAGCATTGTTGTTGGGTATCACTATTGTAAAAAAGATAGGATTAAAGATTTTACAAGCCCAAGGAGATGTAGAGCTTATCATGAAGCAAGTCTAAGCACAACATACTGTGAAGAATGCAAGGCTTCAAAGCTATAGAAATAGGATTTGGGATGAGATTGAGAATTTGGACACTTTCTCAATACAAGTTATTCCAAGGGACCAGAATGCAAGGGAAAATATGTTAGCTGCATCATCCTCACTTCTACTACCACACCTAGATTTCATAGATAATCAATACAAATTCAAAGTTTTGTTCAAGCCCAATGTTCCTAACAATCCTAAATCTTGGCAAGTTTTCAACAATGACAAGAAACTTCAATGTTTTTTGGAAGGGTCCAAACCTTTTAGCAACCAGTACTTTGAAGGAAGAAAGTGCTAGTGTAAATAATTATTATTTACACTTTACTTAAGTTTACTTAGGATAAATGCATTATTTTATTATTTCTTAGGTTAGACACTTAAGAGTTTGTGTACTCATATGAGTTGTCTTGTTGACAACACAGGAGTAAGCAACTCCAATTTAGCACATGGTGTCTACATCATTGGAGTTTACATAATCAACTAAGCTTTCATGTTGACAACATAGTTTTTCATACTCTTAATTAAGCACATGGTGTCTACAACATAATTTTACGTGACACACCTTTGTAGACTTATCCTCTCATCATCACACTAACTCCTGTGATTAATAGAGGATAACCCATTCCTGGTGGACATGTGCTTAGTTGTGAGGCTTATCATATTCCTAACTCCTAGAAATTCTAGATGCACCATAGAGGCCTTTATATATAAGCACCTCTAGTGTACTACACAATCAATCAATACAATCAATTGAATATCATATTGTTCTTCTGATCATACTCTATTGGTCTATTTTGTGCTAGTTATTATGCTTCTTGGTCTTGGGTGATTTTTCCATAAGGAAAATTCTTACATGGTATAAGAGCTATACCAAATTCTTACATGGTATTAGAGCCATAGAGGTGTCATTTCATAGCCAAAGAAGATTTTTCTTGCTTCACCTCTCTGAAGACACCTTGATTCAAATCTAGAGTATCTGCAGCTATTGGGAGCATCTAGAGCCAAAGCAAACCTCGCCATTGCATCTAGAGAGTTGATTCAGTAAAATTTGACTATAAATTTGCCTATATTGGGCCATAGTCAAATTTGAGGCAAAAAAAATTGCCAACTTGAACCCAAAGGCTCAATTTGAAGAATTTGGTATTATCATTTTGGATCTCTGAATTTAATTTTCAGATTTTCATATTTTATTATTTCAGTCTCTGCAATTTGTCTACATTATTTTTTGGATCTGCATATTTTCTGAAAAAAATTGGCCATCGGGCCAATAGGAGAGATTTTTTGCAGGTGAAGATTGGAGCTTGCTGGTGCAAATTAGATATTTGCATCATATTCAGAAGGTCAAAAAACCCCCAAATTGACTTTTGTTTCACCAAAATCAGACATCTGAGGTGAAATTTAGAGTCACTTGATTTTTGGAGGTGTGACGGTGGCAATTCAAGAAAAATAATTATAGAGGTGATTTTCAAACAGTGATATCTCCCTCATACGGAATCCTTTTTTTGAGCAATTTTTTTTTTGTTTTGGGGTAGAATTTCATGATCTACACATTGGTGCAAGATGTTTCAAATCTCTATTACTAATTTTTTTAGCAAATTGCAATTCCCAATTTTTGCAACCTCAAAAGCTTAGTACGGGCTCATCTAGACACATAATTAGGTTCTAATTTTTTTCAAAGTCAATAATTTTTCATCTACTTTCTAGATCTACAGTCGTATTATAGGCTTGTGTGGATAGAAACACTACTTTCAGAAATAGGTCCTTTCTTTGCATTGTATTGCCTCAAAATTGTTGTATTTCTAAGCTACATTTTAAGTTCCAGATTTAAACTACAAGATCAGGTTGTAAACAACAAAAATCAGAAGTCCACTAAGTCCATTTTGACAAAGTCACCAACTGTAAATGCACTACCTATAAAGTTCCAAATCATGCATTAGGGGGGGTGGATTGATTATTTTGGGGGGTGCATACATACATTCATCTCATGGAGTTTTGTTTCACATGTCAATTTGGTGTAAGACCTAGGTTGACAAAGAGGAACAATCAATAATGGAGTGTCTTGATAATTGATCATCTAAGAAGAGAGCGTAAGGAAGTATTTCCTTATCTATGTTCCAATGAACTACACTCTTCCATTACTCATCCATCTGTCAAAATCATTTTGGATGTCATTTATTTTAGTGTCGCTCATTCTTTCTTTGAGGTCCTTGACAAGTTCAAACATCCTTATGACATTTGGATAGGTCTTTGGAAAGCATATGGAGATCCCACAATTCCTCCACTTCCAGAAGACATTCTATCTTCAGTCACTCTAGTTATGGTACCTTCAACTCCATATGAGATCACACTTCCTGATACTCCTATTTCTTCTACTAATCCAGTTCTAGCCACGAATGCTCCCAATTTAGTGCACCAAGAATTACCATGTCTTCCTACTTCAGCTTCATTGGATGACTTCCTTCTAGACATTATAGGGCTATTTATGGAGTCTCACATTGAAGATGTAGGAGACATCATCAATAACATCAATCTTCTCTTTGTTGAGGAGACTTCTTCACTCATTGTGAGGGAACACTCTAACCCTTAACCACTTGAGCTTTCTTTTGAGACTGACATGATTGTCCTATTTTATGAGGATTCTTCCTACTAGTTGGGGAGCATTCTCTACTGCACCTATGGCACTACTTCTTCCTAAGGAGGAATTTCATTCAACTTTCATTGTGCAGCTTCTTCAGTCATTGAGGAGCTTCTTTCATGGGTGTACCTACATTATTGAGGGGAGGCGACATTGATTCTCTTCCATTATCTTCCTATAAGGATGCTTCACCATCTTTGGAGTTTGATTCAGCTTCATACATGGACATGTTACCTTGTTTGCCATCTTATTTTGGGCATCCACCAGATTGGTTCGTGGCATCTACATTCCTCAAGGACTTGTCAACATATGAACAAACTTCAGAGGCAACATCCACACCATACTACATATGGATCCCTCTTTCATCTTCATATCCACAGTGGGAGACATATTTGCACCTATACTTGGTGTATCTTCTTCCTAAAGAGAGAAATGTTGTTTGTAAGCATTGGATTCTCTTTTGTCTTCAAGCACTCATCATCAGAAGATCCTTCACTAAGGGGGGGATTTCATCGAGGGATTCTCTATTGTATATGGATGATGTATGACATAATGGGGGGGGTGGGGTGGTCTTGATTACTCCATCCATAAATGTATCTTTCTTTATTGTACTTATCTCTCTTTTTTGGAGGAGGGTTTTTCCCATGAGGTTTTCCCTCTTTCTTCATTTGTAAAGAGATTTCATTGCATTTGTACTTGGGTACCTAACATGGCCTAGTAGCCAAGACCCATTATGCATTTCATCATAGCTTTTGTGAGCTTAAGCGCATTCCCCTAAGTTGCACTTAAGGGGGGGTGTTAGTGTGAATAATTATTATTTACACTTTACTTAAGTTTACTTAGGATAAATGCATTATTTTATTATTTCTTAGGTTAGACACTTAGGATTTTTCATACTCATATGAGTTGTCTCATTGACAACATAGGAGTAAGAAACTCCAATTTAGCACATGGTGTCTACATCACTGGAGTTTGCATAATCAACTGAGTTGTCATTTTGACAACATAGTTGTTCACACTCTTAATTAAGCACATGGTTTCTACAAGATAATTTTATGTGACACTCCTTTGTGGGCTTATTCTCTCATCATCGCACTAACTCCTATGCTTAATGGAGGATAACCCATTCCTGGTGGACATGTGCTTAGTTGTGAGGTTTATCATATTGCGAACTCTTGGACATTCTATATGCATCATAGAGGCCTTTATATATAAGCACCTCTAGTGTACTATACAATCAATTGAATATCATATTGTTATTTTGATCATACTCTATTGGTCTATTTTGTGCTAGTTATTGTGCTTCTTAGTCTTGGGTGATTTTTCCCTAAGGTAAATTCTTACAGAAAGAATGCTTGTAGAGAATCTTCCCCTAATATCAAGAAAGAGTTGGAGCTTGGTGTTGAACAACTTAAACATAATAAGATTCCTAGACACCACATCTCCCTTGAAAAAATGTTTGATAGGCATGATGCATTTATCATAAGGGAAAGGGGTAGGAAAGGTGGAACTTCCAAAGAATTTGAAGGAATGAATATTGGCACTGAGTATAAACCTAAGATGGTTAATATTGGTAGCAACTGCTCAAATAAAGTAAGGACTAAGGCTAAAGGATTACTTCTGAATACCAAGATATATTTTCTTGGGGATATGAGGACCTAAAGACCTTTAGAAATGGTGAGTTCAAGCACAAGATTCTCCTCAAGCCTGAAGCCACTCCTTTCAAACAAAAGTAGTGTAATTACAACCCAATGATCTCAGATGCCATTTTCAGAGAGGTTGACAAGATTCTATCTAAGCAAGAATCATCTACCCCATACACCATTCAACTTGGATAGCCAACATTGTCCCTATTTCGAAAAAGAATGGGGAGATCATAATTGGTATGGATTTCAAAAATTTGAATCAAGCTTCTATGAATGATAACTATGCCTTGCCCAACATGGATCATCTTCTACAAATAGTGGTTAGCTTGGAGATGATGTCAATGTTACATGTATTTTCGGGTTTCAGTCAGATAGAGGTAGACCCAGAACATTAGTTCAAGACAATATTCACCACCCCTTGGGGAATGTTTGCCTATAATAGAATTGCCTTTGGGCTCATTAATGTTGGAGCCACCTTTCAAAGGGCCATGAATTCATCCTTTGTTGACCTCAAGGATAAGATTATTGTCATATACTTAGACAATTTGACAATCTTCTCCAACAAAAGAGAAAATCACTTAAAGAACTTGGAGCAGGTGTTGAGAAGGGGTAGGGAGAATGAGATTTCACTTAATCCGAAGAAGTCCATTTTCTGTGTTATCAAAGGAAAATTTGTGGGTCATATAATCTCCCAAGAAGGTATTAAGATTGATCCTAGGTGTGTTAGAGCCATCCAACAATTAAATATGTCAGCAAGTAAATCTAGAGTCAAGTCATCCTTTGGACAAGTGAACTTTTTGAGAGTCTTCATCCCTAATTTTTTCAAAATTACCAAATGCATAGTTGACATGATGTTGACATGATGAAGGGTAGCCAAAGCTTCAAATTTAATGACTCTAGAAGAAATTTTTTTGATCAAATCAAGGATTCCATAGCCAAAGCTCTAGTCCTGGTCCACCTAGGTTACACCAAATAGTTCATATTGTACTGCTATACCTCAACTCACACACTTTACACAATACTCATGCAAGAAAATAAAGAATGCATTCAAGCACCAATTGCTTTCATGAGTACTCCTCTCAAGGAGCATGAGTTAAGATAGTCTATCTATGCAGTGGTGAGAGCTCTCAAGAATTTTAGGTTTTACATCTTACACTCTCATTATGTTATATATGTACTTGATTTGACTATTAAGAGAATATTAACCTAGAAAGAAATAGGGTGTAACACTAGAGGTGTATGGATAGCCAAAGTTCAAGAGTACGATAGAGTACGATATCGAGTTGAAACCAACAAAATTGGTGCAAGGAAATGGCCTATGCAAAATGATTGTAGAAAACTAGGACTCAAGTCAAGAAAAGAAATCCCCAAGAGAATTAATGGTTAGTCTCCAAGAACCTTTATTTTCAAATATTTCCTATTTTCTCACTTACGGAGATTTCCCTGATGGACTAACATATAAGCAAAAAAGTGACCTCTGAACTAAATCAAGTAAGTATGTCATATATGATGACCAATTGTATAAGAGAGCAATTGATGGAGCCTTCCTAAGATGTGTGCATAAGCCTTAACAAGAAAGATTACTTCATAAATTCCATAATGATGCATGTGGTGGACAATTCTCATCTACAATTATAGCATACAAGATTCTGAGCTAGTGTTACTATTGGCCTAGTATGTTCAAAGATGCTTATAATTGGGTGGCCAAATGTGATAAGTGTAGGATGTTTCTACCAAGCCTCAACTAGTTTCCCTACCACTAAAGCTATTTGTAATAGAAAGCCCCTTTTAACAATGGGGAATTTCTCTATGAGTTTATCAAAGAGAAAATCCTAGTAAGATTTGGGGTGCCACTAAAGCTTGTCATGGATAATGGTACATATTTTTCTTCTATGGAGATTGTAGAGTTCTACTTCGACAAAAGCATACACCTTAGTTATTTTTCGGACTACTTCCCTCAAGAGAATGGTCAAGCAAAATCAAGTAATAAAAACTTGATTAACATCATGAAGAATTTGGTCCCTAAGGATCAAAAGGACAGGCACAAAAGAAAACACAAAGCTCTTTGGGTGAATAGGGTGACACCTAACAAGGCCATCAAAATTTCTTCATTTGAGCTGGTATACAGAGTTGAAGCTATCCTTCCACTCTCACTAGAACTATCCATCTGTAAATTGCAACAAGTAATCGATGATATAGTATTCCATAATGGTGTGGAGAAGCACATCATGTGCCTAACAAAGCTGGAAGAAGAGCGCGAGAAATTGGTTGATTACATTACAGAGCATTATAAGTGTATGAGTGTCTTCTTTGACAAGAAGGCCAGACCAAGGAAGTTCATGAAGGGAAATTTGGTCCTATTATGGGATAAGAGGCATGAGCTCAAAGCTATGCACCATAAGTTTGACTCCCTTTGGAAAGGCCCTTTCCAAGTTATGCAAGTTAATCTAAATAACTCTTTTATTCTGGCTTATCCCACTGAAGAAATTCTATCATTATCCTATAATGACCAGGATTTGAAGATTTATCAAGTTCATAATTGAAAGAAGGTAACACCTCCAGTTAGTGTTGCTATAGGTAGGCTTTTACTTTTGCATATTTTCCTTTCTTTGTTTTCCTACTATCCCAGGTTAGTTCTTCCTTTCTATTGCATGTGTAGTTTAGTTTTGCCCATTGTAGTTTGTCATTCCTACTATGTGAAACCAAAGATTCTAGGCCCCTTCTTAGACATTTACAATGCCTAAATCCTTGGTCAAAGCCAGTTGTTTCCAACCTTTAGTTTATCCCTTGTCAAGTTAGATTTTTTGGTATTCATTAAGTCTATGTTCAAATTGCATGTCTAAGTAGCCTCTAGGTTACTTACTTCTCATCCATTCTCGAGGCTCTCACTTTGTATCTTTTTCAGTTCTCCTTTGCCTTGCCTTTACTTATTCTTCCATGTTATTTTTCTTGTTTTTCTAATGCATTTGGGGTCTAGGTGATTTAGGTTATCTCTTATTCTTATTTATGTTTATGTTATCTCGCTCCAACTTTCCTATTTCTTTTAGATTTTGAAGATTCAAACTAATCTTCCCCTTGAGGTGAAGTTCATCAAACATGTATTCGAGGAACAAAGCCATGGTAATAATTAACAAGTTGTGCACATGATTATACCATAAGGGAAAGATCTAGGAAAGTATAAGTTGAAGCTAAGAAGGTCTTCAAATCGAGTTTCAAAGGTAAAGTCCATTTCTATGAAGAAAGATAGGTCTATGGATGTGCAGTTGCTCACTATTAGCAACATAGTTATTCTTTTATGCTTTTGAAGCTAATATGACTTGGGCCAATTCTAATTCTTTATGTACAAGTAGAATGAGCATGATGTTAAAAGTAACTATTCTGAGACCATAATGAATGATCCATACTTGACATCTCACCTCATGGCCATCAAATCAAGATTAAAATGAAGATGTTGTAGAATTTTCTTCGCTACGAAAAATGTTGCCCTTAGAGGGGTTTTTGGGCTATGGGTAATGTAAAAGACTACTTCTCTGAAGGCTTTGAAAATAAAAATCCAAATCACTTTAATAGGCAAATATTCTTTAGAGATGCTCAAAAGATGCTTTTGGCAAAGTAAGTTATGAAGGTACAACCCCGACATAGAGAAATCAGATGTTAAGTGCTTAGGGCACAAAATGAAAGAATGAAGTGTTCAGGTATTAAAATATCATCCCTCGCACTATAATTCTAAATGAAATCAAAGTTGTGCTTATGGAAAAATTGATCTTCTCTCTCTCCCCTGCACATGTTAATTTATCAACTAAGTCTTCATTCTGGACTCTAAAGGGAAATGAGGCACTTTTTGCTAAACTAAAGTCTTTGTTTTGGTAAGTGGCCTTTCATGATAAGACTTTACTTTAAGTAAAGTAAAAAGGCTTTCAAGGTTATGAGTTTTTATGTGGATGAAAATGGAAAGTTTAAATAGTCATTGGTTATGAAATTTAATACAAATTATGTCATTATAATCATTGGCTTAACTTAATTTCATTCATGCGGTGCCCATGTTTGAATTTCTACATCTACTTCATTAGAATTGCCTAAAATGTGTTTCCTCAAGTATTTCAAAATGACTATTTATCAAGAACTGCATCTTGTGCAATCATAGCAAATGGTAATCAGAGTTGTAGGTTATGATAATCTTATACACCTGGAGAGTGAGTTAAAGGATTTAACATAGTCATTTAAGTTTTATGATTTAGGTGATCTCCATAGAAGACTAAAATCTCAGCCTATTCACTCAATCACTCAAAAGCTAAAAGAGAGTGGATTGGTAGAAGCGGTCAGATTTCCCATGGCAATGTAAGCTCCAGACCAATAAGGGAGTGCATAGAGAGATACAACTTGGAAGCAAAGAAAATTTTGTTTCCCAATCAGTCCATCATCCTCTCAATCAACAAAGCTTTAATGTAGTATGAGTTAGACATCCCTGTAAAGGAGGAGTATTGTGACATTGAATTTGGCTCCTCTGCATTCATCTTCAACAAGAAGAAGGCCTTTAGAAGGGAGGATATGCAGAGGACCTGGTTGCAAATGCCTCTCTTGAAGAAGAGCAAGATTCCCAAGACCCTTTTGAGACCAATTTAAAAAGGGAGACCATCAATATCCTTGTCTTACTGCTCAGACTGAAGGGAAAGGGGAAATTCTTGATTTTATTGAGCACCATTTCTTCCTAGTGCAAGCTATCTATGTTGAAGGTTTAATTGACTAGGCCTAGATCATCTGTGATGAGCTTTCCTCATGGATTAATTCAATGAGAGGATTCAAACACTTCCACATGTCCTCTTAGCTAATCTATGCCTTGGCTATGCACCACCTATGGCCCAGCCTTCCCAACATTCAAAATTATGATGATCGTACAAAGGTGTATGAGTTATACGCACACCTACAGCAGCAAAGGATCTTTGAGAAATATGTGGCCTTGAACAATGCCTTTACAATGTGGTTGTGTCGGGAGTTACAAGGTTGCCTTGAAAGGAGATTTTCACTAGAAGCCATTTAGGCTATTAGCCAATTTGGATGCTTATTCATCCAATTTCTAAGCTTCTCCTACCTATGGATAGATTCTTTTGATGGCTTTCCCAAAACACTTCCTAGGTATCCAAAGGACAAGGTTGTTCTTGTCAAATTGTGTTGACAAATTCTTGAAGTGAACATCTTGTGTTCAAACATAAAGAAGATAGCCAAGATTTCCTTCCCCATAGTTGTTGGACCCTATTCATGTGCCTCTAGATCTGATGCTTAGAATCTAGTGAAGAAGTTTGAAAGTAAGATCAATTATATTTATTATGAGGTACTCAGGCCTCAGTATGACCTAGTGAACTTTGTGAGAGATCATTTGAAGTTGGGATATGCCTATAGACACATTCTGAACATTGAAGATTACTAGGCAGGATGTCTCAATAAGTATCAAACTCGGGAGA
The DNA here is from genome assembly GCA_028749045.1 of Cupressus sempervirens. Lineage (NCBI taxonomy): Eukaryota > Viridiplantae > Streptophyta > Pinopsida > Cupressales > Cupressaceae > Cupressus > Cupressus sempervirens. The sequence continues at coordinate 390,298,044 of CM053787.1, read as the reverse complement.
GGTTTTGGTCCCATTTAACTATTGATGAAATTAAATTGTATAATGATTCTATTAATGTTTCTAACCTTCTAGATGATGGCTCCTACATGCATCCCTCATCTTACATGTAGATCAAAGTCATTCTTATTGTGTCTACCCCACCTACAGGGCCTGTTATCGACACCATGGAGGTCCTAATGCATGAGATTATCAAGAGGAAAAAGAAGTAGAAATCAATTGCAGCATTGGCTACTAATCCTTCTACTGGCCACATGTTGGTGGAGATAGAAAAGCCACAAAAAGAGGGTAAGTTCCATAAGCTTACCATGAATGACTTCTAGATCAGAACGGTGGATCCTAGGGTCCCTATTCATGATTCCATGGTAAACATATGGATGTCTACTAATGAGAAGATTGAGGATAGGCTAGAAGAACTAAGAGTGAAAAAAAAGGTCCTCAAGGCCTCAAATAAAGAATTGATGGAGTATATCAGGTTTGCACTTGTGAGTACCTCAACAAGCCAATTTAACCCAAATGCATAGGAGAACAAGAATTTGCTTATGAAGTTGCAGTAAGAAAGGAAATTCGGGCAAATTGGTCGAACATGGGTGGATCAAATGAAGGCTCAATGTCCCCCATTAATTGAAAATTTGAGAAATATTTTGTTGGACATTGACAAGTTGAGGGAAGCTACTTCTAGTCATCAGATTGCCATGTAGAAGTCAACAGATAGCTTGATAGAGGAGATGGCCCTATTGCAAGAAGTCATCAACATGAAGACCAATGTTGCCATCTCTCACAAAATCCTCAAAATGAAGAAAGAGCCATTGTTTCATTGGAAACAATTTTTTGAATTCATAGTGGAAAGCTCTGTGAGGTTTGCAAATGAGTTAAAGGATGTGCTTGACCTGGTGCAAAAGGTCATAGAAAATTTATTTGAATATCTGAAAGTGTTGCATATAGAATCCTACGTGTCTACCAATGGCAAACTACTAGACATTGAGAGGATGAAGTTGAAATTCCAACCTTTGTTGATGAAGCTATTATTCCACTCAATTTTCAGATGTCAAAGATTCAAGAGCTCTCATCAGCTAACTCGATCATAAGAATGGCATCAAAAAAGTTCCAATCAAAGGTTCCTAGAGCATCTCTGAATAGAATAAGTTAAAAATATGACATGATTGAATCATTTTCCATTATAGACACTAAGCTAACTGATAGAATTCCATAAATGGCTACAAAAGAAAGAGAGAGAAGGGAATGAAAGATGTTAGAGCATCATGCCTTCTTAGGAGTAACTGCCTTATCTCTATAAGCTTTCATTGCATTGGTTACTTTTTCCAACTCCTCGACACCTACAATGATGATATTGTCAAACATCAGTTAACTCAGCCATCCAGGAATTGCTCATTTTTTCATCCTTCCTACTCTCTCGTTGTCATAGCTTTTCCTACATGTATCCATCTTTGCATTCAAGATTAGAATAGAATACATTTGAAGAGATAGTCCCTATTTTTGAATTTCCTAGGTTGTTTAAGGTGTTGAGCAATCTGGTCTCTGCCTCTTTTGCTCTCTGGCTAAGAGCATACCCCCAAAACCTAAAAAAAAAATTCATTACAAATCTTGCACCTCAAGGGAGTTGTACCTTCCAATTCATCGGTCTTGGATAGATTACTACAAAGACCCATTCTATTGTTAACTTCTTTGTTCTCCACTAGCCATTGGGCAATTAAGAGTCAAGGTATAAATCAAAGAATTAAGGGAAACAAACTGTTAACCAACAATTTTTGGTGGCTTTGTTTTGGATGAACTCATATGCCCTAATTTTTCTTAGTAATTCTATTTGTGGCTTTACTTGATAACTTAGAATTTATCTTTGTAGCACTCAACATGTTGAGTCATGCATATTAACTCATAAGGAGAAATGGTGTTGCCTCACGAAGGACAAATCCTGGTAGTGCAATCTAACATCAGCTTCCAGGATGAACAAGAAGACATAATAAACTAGTTGAACACCCTTGCCTAGAATAGCCAAAAGCCCCTTGGGCAGTATCAAAAGGTTAGATTCGCCCTCAAAAGAGAAGAGGCCAATGTTGAGTATGGGGAAGGAGTATTATGGGAATGAAGATTGAGAAAAGCTCACTTTTTGTGAATTAAGAAAGTTCATCGTGTACCCAAAGTGCTCATGGAAAATGGAAAATTGACCCAGTGTTCAAAGAACTAAAGAAAGTTAAGTTTCCTATATTGGAAGATCCTCTAAGAAGAGGAAGAGCCTAATCACAGGACCTAATGTTTCAAGGTATCAGTGGAGCTCTATTTCTGCCACCCTGACCTATCTCCCAGATTTGAAGTCATTCCTCTTCTCCTCCTATTTTTGTACTTGTATCCCATCATTGTGTAACGCTCTTACTCTTCACAAAGTAGTTGCCCCTACTATTGTCAATTTTCAGCCCGTACTAGTAATTCTTCTTGCTTCAATAGTTGTTCCCTAGGACCTAGAGCTTCCCAAAAGAATTTTCCCAAATCTAATGGTGATGGGAAGGTCTCTGCTGATGAGCACATTGTGACTTTCTTTGTTGCATGTAGTATTGTTTGTCCTCAACATGAAGTTGTAGCAGTAAGGATGTTTGTGGAGACCTTGGTTGAGAATGTAGCTGACTGGTTTCAACATCTCCCAATGGGATGTATCACAGCCTGGGACCTCGTGGGTTGTTTGTTGGAAGGATAAGTACTAGAGGGGGTAGGGTGGGGTTCGATTTGAATCAGTACTCCAAATTACTTCACCAATTTTAAACTTCTAACCTCAATTTGTTAATCTAATATACTCTTAACCTTTAACTTGTTGCAATGTAATGATAGTCTACCTATTTGCTGAAATATAAAGATGTAGAGTACAGATCAACAAAACAAAGCATTTATTATTAACAATATTTTTTTTTGTTTTGCAGAAACCCTTGCTTAGAGATAAAAATTGTAGCACATGGATGGTAGCCACAACTCATCATTGTAATTGATAAGCTTTCCTTTTTAGGAGTGACAATGTTGTCACCTTCTAATTAATTCACCATGTTAGGAGTGATTATGTCCTGCTAAAAGTATATAACAATCCTATTTAAGTTGTCATGTCCTTCCCCGATGAAATCTAATAATAAATTAATAATTGATATATTAATAATAAATTGTAACATAATTTATTATTAATAAAATAATAAAAGAAATGACGTATAATCTATGTCATAATAATAAATTAAAATAATAAATCATAAAATGCTAAACAAAAAGTAAATAATAAAATGCTAAATGTAAAGTAAATAATAAGCTTTTTAATACAACAAGAATATATATGTATGTATGTATGTATGTATGTATGTATGTATGTATGTATGTAGTGAACCATAAATTAATTAATCAATAATAATGAATCTATAATTAATATATATTCAATATAGTAACATAGTATATTATGAATTTGATAATATTATTATAAGCACATTATATAACTTTGTGCGACTATGGTTATGAACCTAATGTCGTAGATAAATAAAAGAATGTAGAATATATGTATGTCGCCCAAGAAACCACCTACAAATATATTGGTTTGCATGCCATTAATTATTAGTCCTTGCCTATACATAGGCAGGGAACTAGTGTTCCTAGTGATGGGACACAATTAATTTTTATGATTAAAACTAGAGAACTCTAAAGTTCAAAATTCAGTTTATTTTTAAATTAATTGTTAGTGACTAATTTATGTTTTATGATTGGTTGGATGAAATTTTTATAGGGATATTTTTTTAATTTAAAAATATAAAAAATTAAAGTTGTTCAATTTCTCCAAAGTTCTCCAATTCTCCATAGGCTACTATTGAGGACCCTCTCCAAATTGCCTCCTGAAGATTTCACTACTTCATCAAACCCTGCACTACTTCATCAGACCAAAGGAAAACATAAGGCTAATTTGTAGATCATTATATCAAGTTATGGAATTCTCCACCATGGTTGGTCGGTTCAATATGTTGGTTTTATTCCCTACAAATACTAAGACAATATGATTTTATTACGCGGCTATAGAAATGGCTCCACCCAATAAGAATACCTTAGCTGAACCATTTAATCCATCCAAAAAAGTGGTTCTCTGCATTGATTGGGCCTTAATGGTAACGAACCTCTGCCAGCATCATAAGAGAATTATTCACATGGAATAAGGAGTTATTTTACTGTGATTTCTCCCTTGTCATGGAATTTTTTTAGCTTGAATGCACTCATAGGAAAGATGGGGAAATTAAAAAATAATTCTCCAAGCAATTATTGTCCATAGATGATGGAAAACAAAACGTTCTCGATCATTCTTTTCTGACTTATGAGTGGAACAAAATTGCCCATACTCTTAATTTCCCCAACTCAAATTCAATGTATTCCATTATTGAATTTACAATTTAATATTTTAATTGTTTGTTGTTTGTCTTTTTTTTTTATTAGTCCATGCCATGGAACTTATGTTCCCAAGTGCTCTACTCAATTAATTTTTTTAATCATGGTTCTTGTTTTTCTAAAAGTTCAAAATAGATTTATTTTAAAATTATTTCTTAATAGATTATTTTTTAGTTTTTATTGGATTTTTAGTTTTTATTGGCTCTTTCTAATTTTCCCAAGTTTAATTAATTTTTCACAAGAGTTGATAAGTTGTCATATTAGGAGCTACAATGTTGTCACCTTTTAAGTGACTGACCTTGTTAGGAGTGATTGATACCCTATTAAAAGTATCTAGTAGTCTTATTTAAGATGTCATGTCCCCTCCCCAATAGAATCTAAAACTAATTAATAAATTAATAATTAAAATATTAATAATAAATTACAACATAATTTATTATTAATATATTAATAAAAGAATTAATGTATAACCTATATATCATGAAACAATATTGATATATACTCAATAAATTAGATAATCAATAATTAATATATATTCAATACATAGTATATTATGAATTTAATAATAATACTATAAACCTTTTTGTTTCTTAATGGCTCTCGTGAAGGTTGCTGCTCATGGTGGATTTCAAACTCCCACTCTAGCTTCTCCCGCCCATCATCTGCTAGTTGATTCAGGGAAGGTTCTTCATTCCCAAGGTGCAACTCTAGATGCTCCTCCTATTGTGGCATGGATTGTTCATGTTGTTCTTTCTCCCATTGCCCCTATTGTTTATGTTGTGCACCATGTTTCTGGGTCTCGGGCTGCTATGGAGAGATCTACTATCTCGTATGCAGATGTTGTTGCTTATGAGATAGGTATTGGTGGTCCTACTGTGAAGGGGGGGTTGGTACTAGTGGTCTCGTTGTGAAGGGGGCTGCCTATCCGACTATGCCTATTTCTATAAGTAACCCACTTGTGCTTCACCTAGATTTATATATTATTGATGAGATCAACACATATGAGGTGGATTACTCTGCTACTATTGCTATTTTTCATTTTAGGGGTTTTTTTCCCTCTCTTTCGGATCTACATGCTTGGATCTCCAAATATTGGAACCTATCATTTCAGATTTAGTTCAGATTTACCCTGTGGCAAGGGATTTTTTCATTATGAAATTTGCAAACGCTAAAGATAGAAAGTCTATCATGTGTTGTGGTTTCTCTTGGGAGGAGAGGTTCCCCTAGATGGTCAAACCTTGGTATAAGAATTTTGACCCAACTTCTGTATCCTTTAATAAGATTCCTCTGTGGATTTGGTTGTTGAATCTTCCCCTTCACTTGTGGTTGGATTCAGTCTTGGAGGCTGTGGGGGAGGCCCTTGGGGACTTTTTGTTGGTTGATTCAGAGTCTTCCAATGTGTATAGGACAACGTATGCTCGCATTCTCGTGGAGATTGATGTCTCCAAGGGACTCCCTGAGATGATTACGTTGGCCTCCCCTTTTGGTTCTTGGATTCAGCTTCTTGATTATGAGGGAATTCCCTTCAGATGTAGGAAATGTCATAAGACTAGCCATCTTGCTACGCGATGCTCCTCTAAAAAGGTTAGATCAAAGAAATCACCTTCTTGGTGATTGAGGGTTTCAGATGATCACTACACAATTTAGAAAGTATCCTCAATTGTGGATGGGAAGGATAGCTCTTCTCGAATTGATCTTTCTTTGATGGAAGATTATGTTGTTGGCTCTGATGATTCAAATGTTGTCCCTATGGTAGTGACTCAGAATGTTGTTGTTGTCCCCTCTTTTATTGTTGGAACTATTGGCTTGAATGTTGTCCCTTTGGCGGATCTGATTTAGCATGGTGTTGTTGTCCTTTCTTCTATTGTAGTCCAAAACATTATTCCCAGTGTTATTTTGATGTTTTATCTCCTATTGGGAGGGTGTTGGGGGTTGGTTGTGGGGTTGATTTCCCAGATTGGTAGAATATTGTTGGGAAGGTGGAGGATGGATGGACATTAGCAAAAGGAAAAAAAAGTTAAGTCCTCCAAACCTTCATTTGATATGGCTTTACGATCTCAAAAGATGGGACTAAAATGAAAATCTTGATGATCTGTAATGAATAAGGTTTCAGGTCCTTTCAGAACCTATTGCTCGCCTATACTTTTAGAGGTTTTTCCTTTTTGTCAGGCTCTCCTAACCTTCTGTGGCCTGTTGTTTTTTTGTCAGTTTTGGACTTAATGTATGTTTCTTTTGTAAAATGTTGGGTTTCAGGCACTCATTAAAACCTTTTTTACTTAATCAAAAATAATAATACTATAAACACATTTTATAATAAATATGTATGACTATGGTTATGAATCTAATGTCATAAATAAATCAGAGAATATAAAATATAGGTTTGTGGCCCAAGAAATTACTAAACATAGCTACTGTGATCATAAACAAAGATGAGAAGTTAACGAAACACGAGGCTCATTTCACCTCCAGAGATATCAGTTGAGATGTCATTGATTATTGACAAGTATTCATTATAGCTACACTAGAGAATAATAAACATGTTCATGATGACAACAGCTATAGTAATCCTTCAAGCACAACAACGTATAAATTAACAAATCAAAACCCTATTATGTTTTGGAGATTCAACAAGAATCAACAAAATCATTAGTAATGAACGACGTTAGATCATTGAACAATTTCTCAGTACATATGAGGACAATTAAACAACATACACTAAGGTTTGATTCCTATGCTAAAAGTGTTAAATAGTCAAAGTTGACTTTTTTTTCAACCTTAATTTCTTCCTTAATGTGTGATGTTTAAGGGTCGTTGTAGATATAGCATAAAGGTGATGTATAAGATGATTGGCAATACTCTAAAATGATATGATTAAGGATAGAAAACATTTAAAGAAGAGGTGTGATGTTTACATAGCAAACAAGAGATTGGTTATGAAGAATTGTGATCTCCTGAAGACTAGACATGACATTTGATTTCAGATAGACATAAATAACTATTTAGGAAGATATAAATAGAATGGATATCAAAGAGGATAAGGATATATAGAATAATATTAGAGATAAGTTGGACAGGAAAAGAACATCACGTCAACCTCTAGCAATATATATCTTAGAACGTACTTTGTGTACAAATCTAGAGTTGTAGATTGCATAGGAGTAAGGAGTCAGTATAGATACACTTTGAAACTAAACACACAAGGAACAAAGATAGTGAGCCATGCCAAAACATTTGTGGTCATAATAGGAGCCACATATATTTCTAGACCAATGATAATTTTTGTTTGTATACAATCAATAATATCAAGAATAAAAAATTGGTTCCCAATCACCTACAACAAGGGAAATAGGGATAGGAAGTGAAGAGGAATAAGCAAGGCAAGATTAGATAATATATTTAAGCTTACACCATAAGTAGACATATAGATTATTATAAACATGAATTATAAATAAACATCATGACAAAGTAAATTAAATACAAAAGATATTAAGAAAAAATTCCATTGTATGTACACTAAGAAACCTCAAGCATACGTGTCAAATCATAAGAAGGAAGATATCAAATAATAATAATACCATTATTCTTAGACATATAATATTCATTATCATTTGACTCCTTGATAAGGAAGGACATAAACACTTTGAACGATCATTTACATTTTGGATCAACATACATACAATACAATCTTTCATTCTTGAAATTGAAATATAAGAAAGAAGTATTATAGGTGACTTAAGAAGGGGACATAACAAATGACTACTTTATTAAGAGATGGTATCCCACTTTTACAGTGTTCATCTTGTTAAAGGAATTTATAATCAAGATTTTTAATTTTTGGATTTCATATTTATTTAAGTAATTGTAGATATACTTTTTTGTATATATTTAATTATTATTATTATTTTCTATGACTTATTAGTTCCACTAATTTTGAACTGTTTTAATTTACCTTTTTTATTATTAGGTTGGAGTCTTGTCTTTTCACTGTTGCACTTTTCTTCTCTCTCCTCAACCCCCCACCCCACCTCACCTCACCCCACCCCCACCCCCACCCCCACCCCCCATGTTTTCTTTATATGGTTTGCTAGATCTGCAATCTATCATTTTTTGTTCTTCTTGTTCTCTTGCATCATGATGATGGATAATGTAGTATGATCTGAAACGTTGATGGTAAAAAACTCTTCACAATCAAATCCAGAAATTAAAAATCTCATTTACATGGATTGTGGAAATCTAATAGATCTAATTTATAATCGATCATGTTAAAGACTTTCAGTCTTGTTAAGAAATTGCTAAGAAAAATAATAACAAGGGTTTGACCTATAATTGCCTTCTCAAAAAGCTTATCAAATCCCCTATGAATTGCCTATGTCCAAATAATCATTTTGTAACTTCTGTAAGATCAGCTATGTAATCGCTCCTTGATTCTACATTGATTACTCATTTATTATTTTTCATCTCATCCAACTCATTCTTCATTAGCTTCTCTTTTTATTATGTTTTTGCCTTCGGTTAGAAAACCTAATTAGGGTTTTAGAATCATTCTTTAGCTTCCTCTGGAATTCTCCTTGTTCTCAAACTTTCCAAAATCTCTAACCGCATCTTATTTGAATTATGTCATTCTTGAGGTGTAAAATAACTTCATTTTTATTTGCTAAAGTTTCCTTCAATTTGTCACTAAAACCTATTCACAAATCTCTCTAAACCCTTTCAATTGATTCCTTGATCTATTTAACATGTTTCAATAGTTTTCTAGATTCAATGAATCTCATTACATCGTGATCGAACATCAATTTTATCAAAATTGTTATTACTATTACCCATTATGTTGACTAATTGATAGGCCTATTTACCTATTTGCTTAATTTGTTATTTATCGATAACAAACTTTTCTCCTTTGTATTGATTGGTCTTGTATTCTAGTTTACAAGTAACACTTTGCATGTTTGTCTTTACTTTCCCATCATGTTTGTTGATAGTGCTTAGTTCACTTGTTTGCTGTTTTCACCAATAAGGTATTTTTGTTTACCTGTTGTCTCTACCTATTTACCTATTGATATAACTTCTCAATAGTGACTTCTCCTATACAATGGTTTGCTAGCAATTACAACCATAGTCCAAAATCATCATCAATAGTCATATTATGATGTTCTAATCAACATTGTTTGTTTCCCCTATAGTGTGCATGGTTGAATCTCCCATGCCATTGCCAAATCTAACCATTCTCGTTCCTACCAAATTTGTCCATGTACAGTTGTCAAATATGTCTTCTTTGATCATTCCATTGACTGTTGTGAGTTGTCTACTTATAACTGAGGTTTCAAGTCCACATCATGAATTATGATGCCACGTCAATATGTTTTTTGCCAAGGTGTCCAAAACAACCCAAATAAAAAGTGAGACCAATGGTCTTGCTAAAAAAGTTACCCATACTTGTGTTATTGATGTGGCATCACATCATTAGTTTTTTTAACGACCAAGGGTACATTTCATTCATATATGGGTAGTCATCATCATACTAACAACTTTGAAATCATAATTATTGGTGTAATGTTATTAAAAAAAATTAGACAACATACCAACAACTCCTACAAAAAACTAGGATGCATTGAGGTGTTGGGTCTTTTCTTCTAATGATGTACAATAAAATTCTCCTGGAATTTAAGGTCACAGGATTCACAATATTGGAAATAGCTATCTAACTAAATATTTGCAATTTGAGGTCACAAGATTCACAATGTGGGAAATGCTATCTAGCTAAATATTTGCAATTTAAAGGTCACATGATTCACCATTTTGGAAATGACTATTCAACTAAATGTTTCACGTGTCGTGACATTTTAAATTATGTTTTTAACATTTGTTAATTAAATTAAAAATCAAAGACAATAGCTCTGTGGTTTTAAATGTATCAAGTTCAAACATGAGGATTCATGATGTTAAAAATGGTTATCCACATAAATGTTTGCAATTTAAGGTCGCGAGATTCACAATGTTAGAAATGGCTATCTATCTAAATGTTTACAACTTAAGGTCAGAGACTTCACAATGTTGGAAATGACCATCCAGCTGAATGTTTGTACCTGAAGTAAGATTTTAAATGACATTTTTAACATTTATTAATTAAATTAAAACTCAAACAAAATAGAACTGTCATTTTTAATTTAATTAATAAAAAAGGTTTAAAATGTCAAATCAGGTTCAAACGTTCCGCAGATAGCCATTGCCCACAATGTTCAAGATTCCGTTTTTATTTGACCACCCCTTACACGTATTCGTTGAATACTATACAAAACATGCTAGATTTTTCCCCGACAGTTTCTCAACTTTCTTTTGTACGTGCGTGTTCACATGGGCCTGAACCGACGAGACCAGTCCCATCGCTCCAGTCCATTATAATTACCTTTAAAATGAAAATCTATGAACATTTTCTGCAGAGAGTTGAAAAAATACAAAATTGTCTAATCTGTCATTTATTTACACCTCTCCAATGCTCCATAGAGTAGAGTGAAAACACATGCATAGAGACGTCCAAGTTAGATTAACAGTGTGTTAGGAAGTTTTAAATCAATGGCACTATCATGGCGGAGCCCCGAACCACAACATATGCTTGCGTAGACAAATGAGTGGTACACTGTATCGAGTTTGAGGTTCATAAAAATTTAACAGACGAGTTGAGGACCAAATCCTTGATGGAATGGATGTACCCCTTTATTGTGGCATCTAGACCAGAGGTATGCCCCTACCATGATTGCAGAAAAAAAGGCCAATTTATTAAAATCCCAATAAGCATATTGTTGTATACACCATGAAAGAGCTTTATCAACAAGCCAAAAGACAAACCCAAAGAGGATTTTTAGTAGCTGGTAAAAATGAGTAACTTTGGAATCTGTTTATATAATTTGTTACAACTTTCTTACAGGAAATAATAAATATGGGGAATTCTATATATATTATGAATTTGCTGCAACTTTTCTACGATGTTCTGAAATTGGGGAATTTTACATTTAAAAGGTGTTTAAATGAATAGTGTTCAAACTGATTTCTGCAATAACTACAACTAATCTGCTTGTAGCGTTGGCCCTTATTTTCATACATCCCTTTTATAGGAAATGAATGAGGGGCAGAATCTGTAGATGTAAAGCAGCAGCTCCAAAAGAATATCAAGGACCACAAAATGTAATTAAGATATAAATTGGATAATTGAGCTGTTTTAACCAAACATTCATTTGATTTGACCCTGGATGATAGATTAATCATATCATGAAGCTTTCTTCTAAAATTCAAAGATGATTTTAGAAGATGCATAAAACTCTTCACAAACAACTGAACCATGCAGTAGTAATTTCTTCCATTCTATTAAATTAATAGATCGACCCAAAAACTAACTATAGAAAAAAGGAATGAAAATTTCCACAAAATTTCAAATGATATATGTCAACAGTGCAATTTAAGTTGCCGAGCTTGAATATGTTTACTTCTTGTAAGCTCTTTCCTTCTCTTCCTTGCATCAGATGCCGCTGCAGCTCCTACAAGTCTTTTTTCCAAATATAAAGAATCTTCTTGCACACAAGTTGGCAAGTTTGTCCCCAAATTTGGGAAGCTGCGACAAATTAGTGGATTGGGTAGTCCTTTTGATTGTAAAGTCCAATATCCCCAGTGATTAGATGTATGCATATCATAAGGGAGACCGCCATAAAGAACCTTGTTCTCGTTTGATAATGTTATGGAGCTTGATGAAGTGTTGATTGGTAAAACTGAAATCGTCCTTCCAAATATATGGGTTTGAGGATTTATGTCTGATTTTTGCAAAGGGCTGTCAATGGAGCTTTCTTGAAGCATTTGATTTTTGGGACTATCCAGATCCTCTAATCCAGGCATTGTCTCTGCCTTTGCTTCGACTAAATTATTATCACCATCTACTCTGACTTTCCTATCTGAGCCACTGTCACATGCCGAGTAAGCACAAGCTGCTGTTGTGATCGCAGGTTTTTTAGTGTCTAATGCAAAAGGTTGAACAGCTAGAGAAAATGGTGGCATATAAGGAAGGAAGAGTGGAGGCGCATGCGATTGGCTGTTTCCATAAGGGTTTGTGCACATATTGGACATCATGTTTCTATATGCTGTTGGAAGTGTATCATTTTCCATGGGTATTACATGTTTATTTTCAGAAACTGATGTTTGAGTAGCACTTGAACCCTGTATAAAGGGAGGTGCCCAAAGAAATTGGTGCAATGGCATTCCATTGTCATAAATTAGAGGTGATTGCTTTGATGGTAAATCCAACGTCTGAGTGCATGATACTTCAGAATCCGATGGAGTTCTGCACACTTGGTCCTTTGAAGTTGAGGACATCTGCATTGTCGAAACCTTCATTTGCTATAAGAAAAGACAAATTATACAAGTCAATCTAGTTAATGTAATAAGGAATCAACTTCTGATTCATAACTACAATGAGAAAGGATAGCAAAGATGATTTGTTCTATCCTTTTTTATTTATTTAATTGATTAAGCTAGTTTACCTGTTCTTTGAGTTGTTTGTTCCTATCTTTTAAAGAGTTGCACTCCTGCATAGCCAGCTCTATTTGCTATTCTCATTCCACCAAAAAAAGAAATCATAGGAGCTCTGTTAGTTCATTTAAGCTAATAAGACAATCCTTCAAAAAAGATGTTCCTTCTAACTATAATGATTACCAAAAACATGGCATATGGCCATCAGGTGCATATAGAACTATTGCAATGTAAGAAAAACAAACCTGCTTCATAGTTTCATTCTCATGTGCAAGCTGAGCTGCCTTTTGACTTAGCTCATCACGTAAGGCCTTCACATAAACGGAATAAATTGTTTAACTTAAAAGCACAAGAAAAATTTATCCATCAGCTAAATGTAAATCAATTCTTGAATGATCCTTGTTTTGTTGATGCAAGAGAAATGTATAGAAACTGAGATGAAACCTGTTAAGGATTTTTTCTTTGATAAGAAAGAGATGCATTCATAAAACTAAATGGGGTAAACAAGAAATAAATAGAGTAAAGGGAATAAATCACTGATAATGTCAAAGGTGCCAGTGATAACAGGAGTGCCATAGAAGCCAATATTCCTCCAAGAATAAGAAAGAAAAATTCTGAAGAAACATTGAATACATTCAAGCAAATATTTAGGGACAAAACCTAGAAAAAGAGGTATGTTTTGTCTCAACTTCAAGTAAGTTAGGATATTCAGTCATCTTCTTAGAGTTTACGTGTATTAAAAAGTGTACAAGTATATATTAAAATTTCTTAATGCAATTTAATTTATTGTCATGTAATATTTCCACACTTCTTTGAATAAAGGAAGGTGCTCTAAAGTACTCAGTTTATTGGAGTGGCTAGGAAAAATGAAGAATAACAGATTTTTCCATTTCGCCCAATTTTGCTACTATGAATAGAATAATGCATTTGATAGAAAACTAATTTAAAATTGCTCTGTTGTTCGTGGTGCTTTGCCTGTGCAGGCCAAAGGCATCCTAAAGGTTTTAGCCAAGGCTTCCACTGTAGAGTAAAATAGAGTTTGCATGATTCAAATTACAAGAAACTTTTCCCAAGTTTAATGGAGATAAAAAATAAATGAACTTTGTCATAAAATAGATGTTCACGTTATTACAGGTGTTCATTAGGAAACCTTGAAAAATACACATATCATGATAAGACAAAAATACTGCTATATTCACCACTTCTTCCTATGCATATAGGTTACAATCCAGCCAATAGCATTCATCAACCTCCAAGCACCGGGAGACCACTTAAACTGATCATCACAGATTTCAAGAGGGCCATCTTTGAAAGAGAAAATGGCATACTAGAGCTTGAATTAAAAAGTGGGGTACACCCACTTGCTTTGAATCTAACCAGCAGTGTCTGACCCATAACTGTCCCAATTATTACTATTGCATGAAGGTCACCGTCTGACTATTTTTTCAATAAAAGCCAAGTCCCAACCTGTGCAGAGTTATGTCCAACTGTCAAGTTCTCCTCTTTCTTGGACTGTAACTGTTGTGGTTTGTATTGACTTACTTACTGAGGTCAGTTTGAATTTCCCTTGTAAACTTACCTTATTAAAAACCCATGAAAGCCTTTGTCCAGATACATTGTAGAGAACTTTCATTCCATCAGTAAAGTACAATAATGCACAGCTGGTCACAACCTACACTCAGATCACCATGAAAGTGACTGATTGAGAAGAGTGAGTTCTTCCTTTAAAGCAATAAAGGAATCCCCTCCTACATTCATATAACCAGCATCAAGCCATCCCCTGCAACTGCTACCTCTAATTCCTGTTGTCATTCGAAAAGGCTCTTTGCCTCACCAAAAAAGAGGACACGCTAGCATATTATCACCTCCTACAATCCATCTAACCTGCAGGATGGAGCAATTGGGACAACTCAGGCTTAATGAAGCAATGCAGACAACCATCAGACAGACTTGAAGCTTCCAAACCCACGGCTCTTTACCTGTCACCAGCTTCCAATCATGAGTAATGTCATCCTGTAATGATGCCCAGATATGCAGACAAATCTATAGCTTATAAGTTTTAGCATTTGCTTGTGAATGAACGAATAAATAGAAGCCTTGCATGTTTATTAATCGGTCAGGTAGATAATCCTTATATGTGTGCACCAATTCCATATCAATCCGTTTGAGCTAATTTTTATTATTTAACCTGGCCTGTCTCATTTTCAGCTTAATGTTTTTGTAAATTTTAGTAATTAATATCGTCTTTTCTGATTACAAAGACAAATATGCGCACAACTTTTTTTTATCTTTTCTATCACTTTTATTTAATATTATGTCCAATTTTGGACCAGTGATTGATTGTGTCACTGTACATGCTTTAGTTAACCACTCTAATTATACTGACTCCACAGTTGATATATTATTTTCTAGATACAACTTAGAAACCAGATCACAGCTCACAGCTTGTTTGATTATAAGATGGAATCCAAACCTCCAAGTACTGCCTCAGCCATCGCAGTGAAAGATTTAGTATTGATTAATTTAAAACGCATGCCTTCAGAACTTTTGACCACAGTTTCACACTTCAGTAGAAATTTTGCATACCATTGCAGACATCAATTAACAATGAGCTATTGAATCAATGCTTTGCCACTTTTGAAGTTGTGACAATGTCCAATACTAAAGACATTACTTATCATTGTTAGTGTGGAAGCAAAGCATATTCACTTTTGAGCAGAGTTATCTAGGGATCCGACCCTGGCCTAAAAACCACTGTACCTGTCCCCAAAATGTTTCCCAGACATGGGGACGGCCAGAGGACGTCTCCCCACCATACCCAAATTCTGAAAATTGCTAGGAAACATCCTGAAAACTCAGGGATGGCACTGCAAGGTGTGCAGGATGTACAAGCATCCCTTGAACAGTGTGGACATGTCTGGGACATCCCCTGTTGTCCTTGGGATGGCCAAGCGACCCAGGCCAGGCAGCACTTTTGAAAAAAAAAACTCATTTAGACTAAGAAAAAAAAAGTTTCTTTATAAGTATTGACAATGAATTCTTTCAGACTGCATATAACAGTACAACAAGCAAGTTATTAAAAAAACTGTCACTACTTTGCAGCGTTCCATGACTGGCCACGAGTCAGGTGGGTATCCCAGGTTGGCAGGCCAAGCCTTTCCCGGCAGGTCATTTTGACCCTGACCCGTGAATCAGAGGATCAAACTCTTTAACCTATGTTACTGAGTCAGTGGGTTAGTGGCTGACCTGCCAAGTCCGTGGGATCCATGACTTGACCAGCATTAATGTAAAATAAACATATGATAAAAAGAATTTATTTATTTCCCCTTAAAACATTCAATTTGAGATGCAAAAATCACATTTAGAAATTGCATTTTTCTGACTTTAGCAGTAGTGTTTTTGGCATCTTAAAATTCAAGAAAATGATGCATGTTGTTGGGTGGATATTTTGCAACCAACAGTTTTAGGTAAAATCCAGTTGCAAAATAGGATAACCAGCCACAGCATGTGAGACAGAGTCTCTCCTACCTTAAAGGGAAGGCTCCACCTTTTCACCGTTCCTTGGATCAACTCAAGGTAAACAAGAAGTCGAGAGATTTTGTAAGGGGTATTACCAATATTCTTTCCTCTTAGCTTTTGAGAAAAAATCCACTTACCTGCTGAGCAAGTAATGGGCAAGATGAAACCTCAAACTACACTTCTATCTAAAGAAGTAAATGGTGATACCTATAAACCAACACTAACTCAAAGGCTAGCTGAAAGCGTACCAGTTTGGCTCTAAGTCATGTTTTAACCTATTCTATTAGAATAACCTCTACCATTGGGGAACAAAGACTTCCAGAAGTAACGAATTCTAACTAGTTCTCGTGAATTTAAGATGGTAATACAAGCTAGAGTCAAAGCTCTTAGTCTATGTGTTGCCACAATCGCTCCCAATCAAAGCTTCAGCTCCGATTGCTTCTTAAATCACTATGCTCTATTATTGAACACACAATAATAACATGAATCAAAGACAATAGGCACAAATTATAGTCAAAGCTTCTAATTTGCTCTATCACAATTGCTTCCAATCAAAACTTCGAATTCAATTTTTTATTTTATTCACTTTTCTCCCAAATACGTACTACATAATCAAAGTTATACTTGCACAAGTTTGGCAGAGCTGTTTTGTATACAACAAAAGATGATTTTTACAATGAGGGGGCAGGGGGCACTCCTTATATAGGCAAAGGAGTTGAGAAAAAGGTGGAGGAAAAAGTAGGAGCAACTCAACCAACTTTGACCCGATCTAACTAACAAGAGAAATTATTGGATTACATGTAATTACACATTTTCATGTAATATGTTCTCTTCAATTACAAACATGAAAGAAGAAGAAGAGGAAGAAAGACGGAAAAGAATTGAAACAATCTTAGGGATTGTTCTAAATGGCCTTGTTGTTGGTGATGCAATCCCATATGGTAACAGGATCGGGAGTTCCTGTATTTCGTGCCACTACATTCACCTTGATAATCATAGTGTTATGTCTTTTGATAACCTTTGACTCTCTTTGATAAATTGTCCATTGTCGTTTGAAATCTTGATGTAATCAAGTTTTTTCTCATTCAAGTTGTCATGAATTCTCCTTTGTAGATTGGCACATTCAAGAGTCTCTAACACTTTGAAAACCTTCTTGATGGTGTTCAGATTTAAACTCGGATAACTTTCCGACAAACATCTACTTCTTTTTTTTTCGAAACAAAGTGCTTGGCACATTCCCACACGAACTCAGGTTCTCGAACAACCATTGGGAAAATGAAGATCAAATGAATTAATGCTTTTTGAGAATCAAAACGTCTTCTTTACTTGATATCTCTATTTTTTTGAAGAAGTTTTGACATATCTTGAAGAATGTGCTGCAACATGAAAATAATAACATCTTACATTGAGATTGAATCCTTGAGAACTTTGGGATTTGAGTTACAATGACTAATCCATGAGGGGTGGGTATTCAAAGTACAGATTAGACACTTATGGAACACATATGATGGCTGAAAATGAACCCAAAAGCATATGTATTTGGATGGAAAGGGCCAAAGTTGGACTTGGAAAGATGGATTACATGTGGGCAATGATGGGCTTTCATGGGTGTTGGTTTCCAAAACCGCAGATTGGAAATTCAAGAGCCTACCACTTCTGCAATAGGATTCCACAATCAATTCTAGCCAACAAATGGAAATCACCTTGATTCCCCTACACTTCAGGGTCTACTACACCTAGGCGGGTAAACCTTCTCGAATCTGATCACTTAGTTCAGAGCTTTTCTAAAGCAAATTTAAGCTTTGGAGTTCTCTGACTAGCAAGGTCCTTGAACTCGATCAAAATAAGGTTAATTAAATGTTTGAAATAATTGAATGTTTTGTATAAGATTTTTCAATGGATTTGATGCTTGTAGGAGAGAAGATACAGATTTTCTGACTTCAATAATAAAAAGACCAGTGTCTTTGCTCATTCGGATAATAGAATCAACTTTAGTGAAGATTTTCATGTACAATTTTATAATGTTCTACGCACTTATACTGCCAACAATTAAATAATCAAGATGCAACAGATCAAATATATGTGCAATCTTAAATTAGTCAGATTGAGCTTTAACTCTCCTAGTAGGGAGACAAACTGGACATAGATATGGAAAGAACATGCTAAATGACCGTGTCCACTTATCTAACATTTAAATTGTACACAAAATTTCAAAAAAAATTACAAAGGACGAATTATCTGCAGTTTATATCTCCGTGCCATTTAGAAATAAATAAAGCACATTTTATTTTATTATTGATATATAATATATGACTTTATATTACAAGTCATATTATGCTCCTTATTCCTCCATACAATATATGAATGCTTCTTGTTGAATGTCTTTTTCAATGTCGAATATATCTTGTTCTCTTATGATATATATATATATATATATATATATATCTTTTAAGTTTGAAATTCACTTTTCTTTTATATAATCGCTTCTCTTAATTATTAGTTCCTACCAAAGGCAGTATACTATTTCATTCATTGAATGCAATTTTTCAATTAGATTAACAAAGCAAATGAAAAAATTTAAAAGTTTATATGGATCTTATAATGTGTATATCTATTTTTCATTTTTCCTTATTTTATAAATGACATTTTGTATTCATTCTATTGGTCCATACTATTTTTGGTAGCGAGAAAAATCAATTTTCCTTAACAAAAATACGCATATTTTTCCAACAACAATAATGACATGCAATTAATAATAGATTTATCTTTTTCACAATTGTGACAAATTAATTGAAGTTTCCAAAAAGTAATTTTGTTATCTTCCACCTCACTACTTAAGACATAAATGCATGTTTAATCAATAATAACTAAATCATTTTTCTTACCAAAGATTGTAAATATATCAATCTAGGTTATTTTTGAGTTTAAATTTATTTAAAATCTTACTAAAAACTAATTATCATATCATTTAAAAATACATTTACTTAATTTTTTCATCACAATAATTTAAAATTATTTTATTCTAATTTTAAAATTAAATTTTTTTATTCCAAATTATAATTAAATTAATTAATAACAAAATTATATTTTTATGAATATAATGATTTGATAAATTTTTACTAAAAATATTTATAAATTTTCTTACAAAAAAATTTAAATTTAGTCTTTAATGTTTTGAATTTTTTATTTTAAATATATTATTAGTTCTACATTGTCCCTTACTTTTGTCAAATGCAAAATGCTAAGTTTTTTCACACTATGTTTAACTAGCTATTTTTTTTCAATCTTGTTTTAATTCTTTTTCGCATTTTAAAATTTGTAAAACTAATATTATTCTTCAAACTTACTAACTCTTTTGTTGATTTGGATCAAGTAATCAACAATTTATATTTTAAAATTTAATATTTGAATTTATATTGAAAAAGGTAGAAACAAATACTTCATTGATTTAACTCAATTTTATAATTGTGATTTAAATATTTCTTAAAATAATATAATTCTTAATTATTATTTTAAATTATTTTTCAATTATCTCTATTCATTGTCTTTATAATAACATATCATTCTCTCTCTTATAAATCTCTTCGTATCCTTCATTTCTATCTATAAATCTCTATTATAATTATCTCTCTTTTCAATCTGTCTTCATATATATATAAATCTCCATTTTTCTTCTTTTCTAACTATTACAAGGAATATATCTCTTTAACTCTCTCTTCAATGTGTCTTTAAAGTACAAATAATAATGTTTTTATTTTTTGGATATACGTGGCTCAACAAAATAATTGCACAGGTGGAATCCCATATCGTATCACTTATTTTTATAAATGATCCATTCATCGCTTCTTGTGAGTCAGAAGACCTTCACTCCAGCAACTTTGTCATTGCTCCTTTGTCACCGCAATGTACTTCCATCGGTGTAGTCTTCCGAGCTTCTTAAAATAACCTATAAATTTTAGTGGCCAACACTCCAACAACATTGTGGCTAGCCTAGGGGCATGAAGTCCCATGCATTTAGCTATTAACTAGTAATAGGATCACTATTTCATTTTCATCAATGCACATCTGTTAGTTTTTTCCTTACTGCTTTCCATCTTATTTCGACTTTTTATTTTTTCAACTTACAACATTGCAACCATTATGCAACCATTATGCATATGGCAGGAACTATGATGCTTGCGTCTAGCACCTTTTAATTAAATCTTTAATTATTTCTCAATACATTATGGCATTCTTCATTTAATCGTGGAGATAAGCCTTGGCTATAACATTTTTAATTTTCAGACCTTCGATTAACATTCACGCCCATTCTCTGCCCGCGTTGGATTATTGGAGTTGTGACCGCCTATGGATGAGATTGTGACAGAGAATTTGATAGAGCAATGCCATTTCTGACTGGTGCTAGACAATCTTGACATGCCGTATTTGCCAGAGGGTTATCACCACGCAAACGCTAGATTTCTGGTGGATGTGAATTGGTTGTTTTGAATGGAATTCTTGAGAACCTCTTGCGTTTTCCCTTTGACTGTACTCGTTGCATATGCTCTCAGTTTTTATCTCCTATCACCGTCTGCCCTTCTCCCTTGTCGTTTTCACCATTACACATATACATACAGAATATACTGCCGTCTATACAATTAATGATACAGTATGCATCAAGTTTGACTCTGGATTTCACAAGTCTCTTTAGCGGGTTTCAGTATGATGACAATCTGTTGTAACGTCTGCCCTCTGATCGGGCAAGTTTTATATATACAACATTGATCTGAATCTCATTGAGACTTCTTCTGCATGTACAGTATTTCCTTGGTCTGTTCTGAATACAGAATAAAGTGGAACAAGGACTTCATTCATTCCTTGGACATATCGAATGGTTCATCCTTAGCAAATATGAACAAAATACACTTCATGGTTCCTTGATTGCAGAATTTCCCAAAAATAAAAGCCATATCTGGATGTGTGCCTTAACACTGTTGTTATTTACCTCTGCAATCACCAAGCTTCAGGTATCCTGTATCCTACTGTGGATAATCTCAAGGATGTTATTAGTCAGAGGAGTCCAAATCACGTTGGACTTAAAACTTTGCATCTGGGGTGGTATCTGGACATGAATCTTTGCCTAGAAAGGAGAACAACCAGTAAAGAAAACATTTATTTTTTAGATGAGGATTCATTTAAAATTTTAGAAGTAAATGAAATGCTGGAGACATCCGTGGGAAAGATTAGGAACTCTGAAAACTGAAATTCTTTGTCAGGTGGATAAGATAGAATCAAGTTCACAAGAATGTATGAATTAAAGATTCAGCTTCTCGTTCTAATATACACCAAGCAACAAAGCAGTCCATTGTCCAAAAGTTTGTGAAAATCAATGGGCAACCAACTTAGGCCTTTCAAGAAAATACATGTGCAGAGATGTTGTTTGGGTGGCTTTGAAGGGTTCATCCTCATCTGCAATGATTGATGAATATTCATTTCTGCCAAGTGTTCCATCTCACGGTTTGTCCTCAACTACAGCAACTGACCCATCAGCTAGTACTATAACAATCTTGTCGTAGCAATGATTATAATTTCTTCATAAATTGCTCACTAAGCTTCATATATCTTCTCAAGAAAGCTTCAGTATAATCATCACCCATGGGAACCTTGTCTTAATACTTGCCATTAATGTAATCCTTATCTTCACTTTTGAGATCCACGAAAATAATTCTTTCTTTTGGCATTTATGACTGTATTTCAATCATAAATCTCAAACATTGTTTTTATATGGAAACCCTAAATCCGATGAAAATTTGGGCTGCATTAGTGGGTATGACCAAGAATGCAAGTTAGGATGCATATGAATGCGTGCAAATGATAACTTTTGACTTCAAAAGAGTGACCTTTAATCAAAAACGGGTTCTCTAGATGTCATTACACGTAAAGTGGATTACATGTAAAATGAACATGCATTTAGGTTTGGAAGATGAAAATACGTGTAAATGGGAACGAAGGATGAGATTGCATGTAAATATGGATGTAGGGTGAGAATACATGTAATCGCATGTGGAGAATGAAATGCAGTGTGTCATGATATGGAAAGTGGAATTACATGAAATTGACTTGAAGTGTAATTGCATATGAAAGGAATAGATGCAATGTGCCTTGGCATGAAATGAAATGATGCACTTGCATGTGATGATGGAAGATGGAGTGAAATGAAACGTTTTTTGGGAAAGAACTTGCAACTTCTTCCAAATGAAGAAAAACAGAAAAGCAAGCAAACAAACAACAAAAGCAAACACAAAAGAAACATGTCAACAAGGAAGATAACTCAACATGCAAACTCGAATTTGGAATTTAGGGAAAAAACCATAAGTACGAAAATGACTTTTCATCATTTTTAAAGAGAAAATGCACTTTTCATGGCATCTATATCAACAAGTGTGTAACATCAAGCTAAAACATGCATCAAATCAGCAAGATAAGCATGAATTAATTAGCAAAATGGAAAATGTCCACTTACTTGAAGATCAATATGTCAAGAATGAAGGGAATGAAGTTCCAACTTCGAAAAATTCTCAAACAAACTTTTCATCATTTTTAAAGAGAAAATGCACTTTTCATGGCATCTATATCAACAAGTGTGTAACATCAAGCTAAAACATGCATCAAATCAGCAAGATAAGCATGAATTAATTAGCAAAATGGAAAATGTCCACTTACTTGAAGATCAATATGTCAAGAATGAAGGGAATGAAGTTCCAACTTCGAAAAATTCTCAAACAAACTTGGACCTTTTCAACCTTGCAATGATGAATTCGAAAAGAGCATCCAATGAGATGTTTTTGGATAAGAATGCCGAAAACATGCCCTAAAATCCCTCACAACTCCAACGTTTTAAATAATGCAAGCTTATGGGACGTTTTTCATTAAAAACATGGTTTCAATCTGCCATTACATGAGTTGATTTTGGCATTGAATATCAAAAATGTGACTTCCAATAGCTATGGAATGCATTAATACCACAAAACACCTCTCCTATATGCAAAAATGTGATCCAAAAATGGCCAAATCTGGGCTTTTTTTGACAAAACGTGCCCTAAAATGGAATGAAAAATGACATTTATTGAATGGAGATTCAACGTTTGATGCATGGAAATGCATTCAAATGCAAAAACGACCCTAGGTAGAAGATTTCCTTAACTTGGAATGAAGAAATTTGGAGATTCCAAGCAAAAATGTGTTCTTGGAGGGCAAGTGCATAAAAATATCTCTTCAATCTTCAAAAACAGATTTCTTGGAGACAAATGCATGCATTTGGAGACATATCGCACCTTTTGGGTGCCATTACATGTTTTAAAAACTTAAAAAATGGCTTCCTCATCAAAATTGCACCTTTTGGATGCAAATGCATGTTTTAAAAACTTTAAAAATGAGTCTATAGGCAAAATCGCACCTTTTGGGTGCTATTGCATGTTTTTAATTTTGCCCAAAAATGACCTTAAGTGCAAATGCACCTTTTGGAGGTCACTGCATGTTTTGAAAACACGTGTAATATATGTCTCACCTTTTGGGTGTCATTGCATATTTTAAAGCACATGTAATGACATGTTTTGTGTTTTCAAATCACATTTTTATTCAAAATCACACCTTTTAGGCGCAATTACATATTTTGATGAAAATGTGCTTGTAAACATGTTATGCACAACTTAAGTGATAAATTAAGCACATGTAAATTTAATTTTTGAAAAATTATTACTCAAATGAGTCATAAATAATTTTTACATTATATAGTTAATATAATATGTACAAATATCATCTTAAAAGTAAAATTTATCAAAATGTTTTGATTTAAAACTCAAAAATTAAATAATAACCATATAGTTAATATAGTCACTTAAGTGAAAAATTAAAAAGCAACTCAACTTAAAAATATAACATAAAGTGCACTATAGTTACTTTAAGTGAAAAATCAAAATGATAAAGCAACTTAGAAACATAACATAAAGTAAAATTATGTTACATTTTTCAAAAAGTGAATGCCAACTTCAAAATATAACATTATATTTTTTATTCATTAACTTGCACCTAAAAGGTCCACTTTTTCAGCACTAAAATAGTCATATCTTTTGATTGCAAACTCCGATTAAGCCCTAAGATCGAATCGAGGGGAAAATCGTAAGCAATGACTTGAGCAAAACCAAAGGACCAAATGCCAAAAAACACAAACTAAAAAACGAGAAAAAGGATGTTGAAGGCTTCAAAAATCAAACATAGGCTCAACAAACAGAAAAACTAAAAAGGCTTACGAAAGCCTTTAGTAAAAAGATTCATTATATCAATTAAAAATGATTGATTGATCAATAATAACCAATTAAATTAAGAACTAAACTCAAAGAAATGTGAAACTAACTTGAAAAAGTTTTGTACTATTACGTACATTTTGTAGTGACAAAATGCAGGACAACACATGCCAAGGATTCTTAAGCTTTATTCAAACTATCTTCTTTTTTATGATGTTAATGTGTCTTTAAGCTTTATTCGATAGTGGGTGCATAAAACAAGTTTTAAATCCTTAAAAATCTCAAAATTTCAAGGGTTTTTTCACTTTGTCGAGTCATTGGCATGCCATTGCCGAGTCATAAGTCAAGTCCGCCTTGCCAAGTCCGAGCTGAAGTTGAGTCTGGGAACTATGCTACTATGCATAGAAAGAAAAATTACAACTATAGAATAAGAGTATACAAGTATAATGCTTTTCTAACAATAGGAAAACATACAATTGCATAGTATGCAGTTGTATGTTTGCCCATTGTTAGAAAAGAGTTATAGGATACAGTCGTGCTACACACTC
Source organism: Cupressus sempervirens (assembly GCA_028749045.1). NCBI lineage: Eukaryota > Viridiplantae > Streptophyta > Pinopsida > Cupressales > Cupressaceae > Cupressus > Cupressus sempervirens. The sequence goes on along the minus strand of CM053787.1, from coordinate 390,272,774 downwards.
AAAATCATATAGCAGATAGTTGTTAGGAAAGTCTAAAGAAAACATTACAGACTTAGAAGTTGCATCCTTTTGTCATTTTGTGCCAATAAATCAGAGTTGGGTTGGCTCTAGGTTGATTTGGGTCATTTTTGGAAGGTTTGGTGAATTTCGAAGGTTGCATCATAGTGTCATCTTTCTTTAACAAACCTATATTATGATTGAAACTGTATAGCAGACCTATTTATATTAATATCATTCCACTTACAATGAGTTGGAAGTGTAGTCTCCGGGTTGCAAACCCGATTTAGATCATTAGCGAATGTGGTCTAGAGAAAGAAGAGCATTGGGAGACATACTTGATCCACTGTCAATAGAATCCTTTCTGTAGTCAATATCAAACCTGCAACAGTCAACTCCAACACAGTTTCTGTGGTATTTCATGTTGATATTTTATAAGAATGTTATTTCTTGTACTAGCACTACTGTGTGAATGATTATCTTCCAAAGCAATTGTAACGCTATGATGTATCAGACTTGGATGATAGTAGTATGTTTCAATTTAGAAGGCATTGTTCTTGTTGCTATTGACAATGAATTCTGAATTATGTGGTAAACAGTCAACTCCAACACAGTTTCTGTGGTATTTCATGTTGATATTTTATAAGAATGTTATTTCTTGTACTAGCACTACTGTGTGAATGATTATCTTCCAAAGCAATTGTAACGCTATGATGTATCAGACTTGGATGATAGTAGTATGTTTCAATTTAGAAGGCATTGTTCTTGTTGCTATTGACAATGAATTCTGAATTATGTTATTGGGTGTATTTCAGTTTGTATGTTATTTTTAAATATTACATGCATATTGACAATGAATTTCAAATTATGTTATTGGTTGTGTTTCAGTTTTATATGTTATTATTTTAATATTACATGCATATTGGCAAAGAATTCTGAATTATGAATGCATCTTGAGTATTGACTAATGAAATGTTGTATGCTATGGTTCTATGATGTTTAAATGGCATGCTTCATCCATGTTTTCGTATGAATTTAAAGTATATATATGCAAATTTTCCTATATATTTTAAAATTTCCCTATTATTTATATGTAATGTCCCCAATTTTTAATAAAAAATTTAATTAGGTTAATTAAATAAATGGTCCTAAAAATCAAATAATATCACAAGCACTTATTTAATTAATTGGTTTAATTAAAAAAGGGGTGCACTCTTTATTTTATTTTGTCATAACTTGTCGACCTGTCGGCATTTTTGTAATCCTTCGGGAAGCTTCCTTGAAGCCCTTTATATGGCCATCTTGGAGGCTATTTTATGTATGTGATTTGGATTATTTAATTGTATGCAAATTCCTGTTGAAGTTTTGTGTTATTTGTCATTTCGGAAGTAAGAGATATTCCCTATTTGGCTTTTACAGCTTCGGTGGGATTCAACCCACCCTATTCTGTCCTCTATACTACTTGTTTGGATCTGGCAAGTCTGAGTTCCATCTTCGTCTACAATATAATGTTGAGAATTGTCTACAATTTATAACATCTTTGTATTTGGCTTACTTTTGGTATTTGGTGAATATTTGGCATTAAGTGATTCATAGTTGTCTTCAATTAGTTGAATTCTCACATTATTATCTTCATTCCCCGTGGCTTTCGCCTCCCTTTCCATAGCCTTCAAATCCCTCTCACACAACATTAGGTTCCCTTCGGCTCAGCATCAGGCTCCCTCCAACACGGCCTCGGCTACCTCCAACGTGGCTCTTTCAGGTGGTTTCCCTCAGACACTTTCCATCGAGTGGTTTCCCTCAGGTGGTTTCCATCAGGTACTTACTCTCAAGTGTGTCGTCGAGAACATTACAGTGGTATCAAAGCTAGTAATCTTGCCAGCCTGTCAAGTATTAAGTTCAAATCATGGTGCCGAGGGATGCGTTGGTTGAGATGTTGAAGAAAATCAAGAAAGATTGGGTGACTGGTGGATGGGAGGGAGACATATCTCTAAAGGATTATATAGATTTGGGAATGAAGTATCCGTTGTCTCAGTGCAATAAACTCTTCAACAATGGTCTAAAGCGGGAGATTGATAAGTGGCTACAGGATGAAGTCATACAAGCACAAGAGGAAAATAAAGTCACCTAAGGATTTACAAGAATCTATTGCTATGCCTAAGTGGAAAGCACCTGAAACTTCCAAATGACAGAAACGATGAAGAAGATGTCTGCACTTATTTCATCAAACCAGCACTCGTCGATCACATCGATGAAAATTTGGGCCCTATTGCTGATCCTCAAAAGGAGCAAGCTCTACCAACAATTGTTCAAATTCATGGAGATGCTACAGATGATTCCTTGCAAGAGAAACCACAATTGCTTGAATATGGAGTTTATCCTTCAGTTGTGCCCGTCTTCAAGGCACTATCAGGCATGGAGGTTGTGTTTGTTGTCAAGGCTATGTGTTTATCACCGAAGCTATGTCCATCTTCCTAGTCATGTCCATCGCCAAGGATGTGTGTTCATCACCATTATTGTATTTGTTGTCATGTCCATTGTCATCATCATCGTTATTTCTTTTGTCATTATCATATCTGTCACCGTCACTGTGTTAGTTACCATCACCGAGTCTGTGTTTGTCATTGTTGAGCCTGTGTCTATCGTCATCGAGTCTATGCATGTCATCATCGTCACTATCGTTGTGTCTGTCATCGTCGTCAAGTCTGTGTCCGTTGTTGTCGTCAAGTTTGTCTCTGTCGCCGTCAAGTCTGTGTACGTCATCGTCGTTGTGTCCATTGTCATCATTGTGGCTGTCTATCATCGTCATCGTAGTCGTAGTTGTGCCCATGTCATCGTGGTTGTCTCTGTGGCCTTTGTGTGTCTGTCACCGTGGCTACATCCATCGCAGTGGCTACTTCTGTCGCCATGTACATTACTAAGGAGATATTCATTGTCGAGGCTCTGTTCATCGTCAAAGTTCTATGTGCCACCGAAGCTCTATTCGCAGCTGAAATTTTGTTTGTCATCGAGGTTCCATCTGCCACTGAACTACTCTCTATTGAGGCTCTCTCCGTTGAGGTACTTATGGTCGGGGTTCCCTTTGCTGAGTTACTCTTCGTCAAGGTTCCCTTCACTGAGATACTCTTTGTTGAGGCTCCCTTCGTCGAGGCACCCTTCACCACTCCTGTTGCCGAGGTACTTATGACTGAGGACCCCTTCACTGACATACTCTCTACCAAGGCTCCCTTTGTCGAGGCACATTGGCTATGTGACTGTAGAACCTACCTGTTGTACCGCCTGCATACCGTCATCAAGTCTCTCCATTAAGGCTCCCTTCAATGAGGTACTCACGGTTGTGACTCCCTTCTGTGAGCTACTCACGACCAAGACTCCCTTCATCATTGAGGTACTTTTTGTTGAGGCTTTATCCACTAGGAATATTCTACAAGGTTTATCCAAAGGGCATTTGTCAAACAAGAGTATAATGGTGGTCACTATGGTCATGTCAGAGGCTAAGTTTGTGCTAGCATCAACGTCTATGTTTATAACCATACCCAAAGTGATTTTTGAACATGACAATGTAAAAGATTTCATTGATTGGCATCATTGGCATCATACTGACAAGTACAACCATGTTTATATCAAAGTGTTGCAGCGGAAGTTGGATGACTATGTGTTGCAACAAAGGTTTGATGTCAACTCACATGATCTAATTGTGCATTTGATTTGGGATCCAGGAATTGATGGTGTGGATTGGATAGTGAATTGCTTGAGGACAAGCAATCTTTGGGCGGCAAGGATTTGTAATATCCCCAATTTTTAATAAGACATTTAATTAGGATAATTAGATAATGATCCTAAAAATCAAATAATATCACAAAGACTTATTTAATTAATTGATTTAATTAATAAAGGGACACACTCTTTATTTTATTTTGACGTAACTTGTTGGCCTGTTGGCATTTTTGTAATCCTTCAGGAAGCTTCCTTTAAGCCCTTTATAAGGCCATCTTGTAAGTTGTTTTAGGTATGCAATTTGGATTATTTTATTATATGCGAATTCTTGTTGGAGTTCTATTTTATTTGCCATTTCAAAAGTGAGATCTTCCCTATTCGGCTTTTACAATTTCGATGGGATTCAACCCCACCCTTTTCCGTCCTCTATACTACTTGTTTGGATCTGGCAAGTTCAAGTGTCATCTTTATTTGCAATATAATATTGAGAATTGTCTAAAATTTATTACATTTTTATATGTGGCTTACTTTTGGTATCTAGTGAATATCTGGCATTAAGTGATTCATAGTTGCCTTCAATTAGATGAATTCTCACATTATTATCTTCCTTCCCCATGGCCTTCACCTTCCTTTACGTAGCCTTTATATCCCTCTCACACAGCATTTGGTTCCCTCCATCACGGCATCAAGCTCCCTCTGACACGGCCTTGGCTACCTTCAGCGCGGCTCCCTTGGGCACTTTCCATCAGGTGGTCTCCCTTAGGTACTTTCCCTCAGGTTCTTTCCCTCGGATACTTGCCCTCGGGCGGTTTTCATTAGGTACTTACTCTCAGGTGTGTTGTTGGGAACATTACAGAGCTTACTTTTGGTATTTGGTGAATATCTGGCATTAAGTGATTCATAGTTGTCTTCAATTAGTTAAATTCTCACATTATTATCTTACTTCCCCGTGACCTTCGCCTCCCTTTCCGTAGCCTTCAGATCCCTCTCACATGGCATCAGGTTCCCTCTGGCGCGGCATCAGGCTCCCTGTGGCGCAACCTCCGGGTGGTTTCCCAAGGTGGTTTCCCTTGGGTGGTTTCCATTAGGTACTTACTCTCAAGTGTGTCATCGGAAACATTACATTATATAGCCGCCCTCTTTGTTGTCATCTTAGAGACTTGTCCCTCATCTCCTACAGTCCCATGTCCTAGAAACTTGGGGTAACCTTGCTTTTTAGTAGTTTTTACTAAGAAAACTGCAGCATTGCAAACTACGGATCTCCCATGATGTTTGGCACTTCATGAATTCCTCAAGGATATGGAGAATTTAGAAGGATATGAATGAATTACTCCAGTATTATGTTAGGCTTCTTCAAAAACAATTAGTAGGCATTATGCCTTAAACACAAAATCTCTTGATATGTTCTTAACATGGATGAAAATTGAATTTCAAACTAGACAATGTGATTGGGTCTTTCCTTACAATAAATAAATCAGTTGCAATCGTAGAGCTCAAGAAAATATATTTACATCAAAACAGTTTTTATTTGAGGCAGTAGCCACCTTTAATTCTGTCAAATGCTATCCAAGCAGCAAATTCTCCAAATATTCTCCCTCTGGCAGTTTGCATCTGTCTGGCTATATTTTCTTGCCACAAAATACTAGGTTCAGGAGATTGTCAATTCCATTATTCCTTCAAAACAAATTATAAAGATAGTTGATTTCTTTATTCCCTGAAATTGGTTTATGTGGATTACACTCAATTCCATTATTCGATGAAACATTTTATATGGATTATGTTTTTTCTTCCACTGCCTTTAGAAATTTTTCCATGATTACATTCCTGTCTCTATCTTCAACCTCCCTTTCAGCTGTTTTTTCCTTGGACACTCCTCAATTATGATTTTTACTTTTAAGTTTATATCTACATATTAATTGGAAATTTAAGTTGTGAGTTCGGATTGATACTCCTTTTTGTTATATTTATATATTTCTGAAATTAGCTTTATAATATTATATTCATGTAAGTATGTAGGCCATACTGATAACTTGTTGATTTCATACAGATATCATACCTAAGCTTCAATGGTGTTTGATATCTTCTCCTTCAATTGTCAAAGTCGCAGTGTTGGAGATTATTTCTAGAGCTGATTGAGATTTTTATCAAAGTCCTTCACATATCTACTGGTATTTTTCTAACCATTCATACTTGTTGGGAGTGTTTGGTTTGGGCGGCTAGGGTTAGACAACCCTCATGTCCCTTATTTTCCAATATCAACAACTAGATATGTGAGTTTCGTGTTTGCCATTGGTTTTCACTACTTGGGTATATCTAGTTTGATTTGCATTGTAATTTTTACACTAGTTGCATATTATAAGCATTTATTTCAGCGGCAATGGTGGCAAACCTCCACTCATTTAAATAATTGCAAAATCATTTCCTAATTGTTCTAATAAAGTGGCAATGGTTGCAAACCCACATGAATCTAGATAGTTGGAATCTCATGTTATTTCATGTTATTGTTCTAAGTGTGTTAGCATGGACGTCCCCCAGTCATCCAATTAGTTTGTCCATGAGAACATTTGCATATATGGGTTTAATGTGCATGAAGGTGATATGAAGCTAACATTCAAAATTAGTTATATCTTACTTTAATTATTTCAAAAGCGAAAAAGAAAATCAAGTGTAGTCATTACAGAGGCATTAGAGCTCAAAATTTCCTGCCACTGTTGAGAAATTCAAAAAATGATTTTCATTTTTAAATTGGCATCAAATGATAGATTGGAGTTGGCCAAAGTTCTTTATGAGAAAGGTAGAAAACTTAGTTTGGAATTGCAAACAAGGAAAAATCTTCTCATGTCTTTGATCCAGTTACAAGGATGTTTGAGCATTGTAGAGCAATCACCTCCAAATTCATTGCAAATATCTCTTGCTTGTCCTCTTTACTAGTACCCGTTGGATGCCCCCACTCATATCCTCCCTTCACGTTAGTAGTTGAACAGGCACATCAGGATAGACACCTAAAAGCAATATATATGTATGACTCAAGTTGTCCCCCCCAGGAGGGCTACAGTCAAGGATTGCATTCTATGTAGAGAAAATTCTTGATATACAAGATGGGGTCATTGTGTGGTCTTCATAACTCTCTCAGCGTTGGACACACGCACTGTGCATCTCCTTAGGATCTTTCAAGGTGGGACCTCATTGGCTTCGTATTCAAGCAAACCACCAAATTGATAGGGAGGATCTTATTTGTCATCTTTGTGACATAGGGGGAGCCTGAGACAGAGACACATTTTATCTTCTATCGCTCCATTTATGGTGAGATCAGAGGGAGGGTCTACTATCTATTCCAAGGATGTCAGTTTCTCTCATCCTACTTCGAGTACACTGATCAACAGTGCCTAGCCCTTTATCTTTAGAAGACCACAAGGCTTTGGGATCACACCTTATAGATTTAGTCTCCCTCAAGACAGACCAAAGGTCGGCCCATCACCTCCTTCTCAATGGTCTCTCCGGCTTGGGGTACCAAGCGGTCACTTGGTCTCCCTACCTCTAGGCACATCAGGTCACTGAGGCCTCGTAGGAGTTACATGCAGCAACAACTCTCCACTTCTAGCAAATCTGAGAGATAGTATAGGGCTTCCTCTCATCCTAGGTCATATCCTTCAGTTTGGAATTTCTTCTCCATAGCGGGGCGCATCTAGCTTGTTGGCAGCGGCACCCTCTATCTCTTATTTCTGCTTTGTTCTACTTTTTCCTAGGCATCATTTGGTGTTCCCATTGTTAACTAGCTTCTACTGTTATGTTCTAGCTTTCCCTTAGACCCTCTTTGTGGTCTCTTGTTGGACATTACTAAAATTATCTTATCTTATCTATACCAACTCATTTGAGTCAACACAGGTGATTAAGGCATTTAGATGGTGAGATAAGGTTATTGGTTGCTACTTATTTGATGGAGATCACAAGTATTTTAGCACCTCAAGAACCTTATGGAGATAACACAAGGAGGAGGTACTTGAGCTAATCGTTGATGGCTCCAACATCTTGGGGAATCGAAAGTAATCATTTCTCTAGTAGGGCTTCCATATGGAAAACATTTGCAAGAGTCTGATTGGGTAATATTATGCTAGACTTGGGACTGCATGATTTAATACATAGCATGTTTCAACATTTCTTGGTCATAATTAGGAAATAACACGATAAAGATGTTATTACAACCATGAAGACTATCATGGTTATGTCAATTAATGATCCAAAACCTTATGCACATATGTTATTAGTCATTTCAAGGCAAGAACGAGATGCTTCTAAATCTGCTTATGAGTTGGTCAACAAGGTGCTCAAATAATGTGAATGAAATTGAAAACTTTCTTGGACTTTGAGGAGGTTAATGCAACAAAGAATGATGAAGAGAATACCATGGAGCATGAAGACCTTCTGGATATTTCTTTAGTTATGTGTGCAGCTACTAAGCAAGAGGATTTTCATGTCCAATTTCAGATTTATCTAGTGATGCTACTAAGACTAATGATTTTCATGATGCACCTTGTGATGAGTTCACTAATCCTTGTTGATGAAGAGAATGGTGAAAACAAATTTTCAGAAGGGGGTCAAGAGAACAAATATGATGATGAAATTGGAATCAGTTATTTAGCATCCCAGGCAGTATATTCTTCAGTACTGATTTTTGCCCAATCTTGGCTAGTCTTGATGCTAACATGTGCATTGTTTATTCACCATCATCCTCCATGCAATCATTTTATCTTCAAACATAGTTTGCATTCCGACATCCCTTTTTCCATGAGATGTGTGTAGTTGCAATTCGATCATCATCCTTGGTTGAGGTTTCCAACAAATATGGATACACAACAAAGATCATTGTATCAATGGTGCCTTCTTTATGGTGACATCCAATCATTTTGCAAGGCATCTCATAATCCTTTCCCCCAACATTGTTGAAGCTGTGATGTTCCTTTACTTCATGTCACTTTTGATGTTGCAATGATCTCTCTTTCAGGCCTTGTCCTTGAACTCTCCTTAGTGCATGCACTTGATCATCACCCCCTACAATCATCTCCACTTCACCTCCATGCACCCATCCTTGCAAAACAAGAGAAACACTTGAGTTTATAAATAAAAAAATGCAAAGGCTTGAAATATTTTGTAATAAAACATCTTTTCTGAAGAACATGATTTCAACTTTCAATTGGCAATTTTACTTCTGATTTCTGTTATGCATTTTTAAACTTAAGTGAACTTGATTTTTACCTCCGCCCTTTCACGCCCATATACATCACATCTTAAAAATTTTACACCATGATGTTTTACAGATCATTATCTCTGATTTTTGCACTTCATTATTCTATGTTTTGCCTTTTAATGACTGATTTCTGTTCTTCCAATGACAGATGTCTGTCATTTATTCCTGACTTTATTTACAAATTTGCCTCGAGATTACATGTGCACTTGCTCTGGTCTGCTTATGACCAGATGAGATTTGTGGTTGAATTGATGTAGCAATGCCTTCATCTGATGTTTATTGTACCCATCTCATCAAAAACTAGACCCAGTGGATTAAAAATGCCGACCTTGTATAGTCCTTTAAATTTTAAACCAATTATTCAACAACTCTCCTTCCCCAATGGTAGCATTTAAACAATTTAATTTAACAATTCTCCCTCTCTGAACTCATAAACAATTTGAATTTCCACTCTTAATGGGAGTGACTAAATCAATTTGCAAATTAATCCTATGAGGGGTCAGAATTCAGACCCTCATTAGGAATTCACCTTGAGAAATATTATTACACATAGGGCTTCCACAATCAATTTGGAAATCCACTGTTTGTCTGCAATTTTATCTTGAGGCAGGTCAATATTCCACTAGGAGTTAGCGATTTTGTCCAAAAGCAGCATGAAATTTTACTATAAGTCGGGACTTTTTTCATCAAGCCATTTGGAAATCAGCCTTGTTTTAGGATTTTCTTCCAATGGATGTCGGATTTCCATCAAGTGTTAGGAATGCCTTAAAAAGATGGAGCGAAAATCAAAGACTTGTTTAACCAGATGCCTTGGAGGAGGTTGGAATTCAGGCCATTGTTAGGGATTTTCCAAAAGATCAGGTTGTAAATCCATGTTAGAATTGTACTTGATGCTGATCAGAATCTCCACCTTTGTTTGGAATTTTCATCAAATTGAAATCCCAACAAAGTCTCTTACAAAAAATAATGATTAGTATTCTAATTTACAAAGTCTCTTTTGAAATTTGGTTCACTACAAAGTCAGATTTAGTTCAAATTCACTCAAAATTCTGCCACAGTCGAGTAAATTCACTCAAAATTCTCTCAAAGGGACCCTATAAGAATTTTGGACAAATTTGGAATACTCTTGATTTGGACAGAGGAACCCAAAACGAATTTGGGGTGAATTAACTGAAAATGTCATTTTTATTGACTTTTTCGTAAAGATATTTTGCCAACTTAGGTCTGTTTGCCCCTCCAACCCTAAAAGTGACCACTAAAAAGACCACAGGGGTTGTTTTATATGTCATTTGTGCATTTGTTAATGAAAAGAAAAGCTACTTACCTCCATTTGTGTATGAACATATTTGCCAACAACCTATCCCTTTAGACACACTAACAAATGTTACCTACTTTTACCAACAAACATCTACATCAATCCTTGTATGTGATTCCATGCCACGGCTTTCACAGTTGAAGTAATTTGTTATTTCAGCATTTCTATTAGTGTTTAGTCTTGTCAGACTATTACATGTGAAAAAATTCAACAAGGAAAAACCTTAGACTAAGGAGGGTTCCCTTATCCTACTATTCTGAGTCAAACTTTTGGGAGACAACACTTCAGAACCTTTGGTCTCTATTCCATCTCAACTCTATTAGTTCTTGACACCTTCAGACTAGGACACCTTGCACCATGTTTGGCACTTTCAGCTCCAATTTCCAAATCCAGGTTTTTTTTGTATCTTGTTGTACATCTGGCTTGTTGTGTTTGTTATATTTATGTAATGCTAGTGTTTTAAACTTTACTGCATTTTTGCTATAATTAGCCTAGATTTCTTAACAATCTCAGTTTATTGCACTTCAGCTCTCCTATTAGAACTATAGCTGAACCTATTGGCATTCCAATAAAATGAAAAGGATTTTGATATCTTAATTTACATCAATAGGCCTATGCCTTCATTTTCCACCATTTCATTTTGGTGAACCCAACGTGTCTTGCACTTGCATACTTTTTTGATTTCAAAGCATAGATCTGTTTTACTTCCACATATAGATGCAACCATTCCTGAAATTTATTGCTTATGTATGTGCATTTAATTAAATAGTTATCACATCACTGCTCTCATGTCATTCAATTTATCGGTTGATTAATCACATCATTGTTATTATAATTGTCAATTTATTGGTAAAGTAATCATATCATTGTCATTGAATATCACTCAATCGATTCGTTAATTAATTGAATCAGTATCATTCCGTATTAAACTTGCAATAAATCTTGTGGGATAAACCAGAACACTAAAAATATAAACAAAAATTCATTTTCTTCTTCTCTCTTTCTTCTATTGCTTTCAAGGAGAAAGTGTGTATTTTTGGAGCTTACACTTGTTTATGAGTTTCATAATCCACTATTCTGAGTCTGATAACTTCACATGCTTTCGCTTGTAAAGGTGGTAAGCCTAAGTTGCATGTTGACTTGTTCCCATCAAGAAACTTAGAAGAGCAATTTTCCATTAATCAAACACATGGCTTGCCTAAGACCCTACACTTAGCAGAGCAATCCATTAGCAAACACATAGCTTGCCTAATATACCTCAAAATAATTCCTCTGATGATTCCCATGATGAGGATGACCCTACACAAGTGTCTAACAAACAATAGAAGAAGTTGGACAAGGAATTGGAAGGTTTTCAATAATTTATGAGTACAGAACACTTGGCTGTAGAGGCTATCCCCTTGATTATGAATCTAAGAAAATTGATACAAGGTGATTTGTATGGTGTGGATATTCTACGTAGCATAGCTCACATAGTAAATGAAAACACTAATCATAGCTAGTTGCGCATTAGTACTTGGATATGTGGCTCCTCAAAACCAAATGGAGATGTATGTATTGATACTCACAGAAATACCTTGTATTTCTATATTCACTTATTCTATCATGTCTACTGCCTTACAAATTAACAATGCCACTCATGTTACTCTTGGGTCTCATCCTATTAACTAATGCACCCGTGTTCCACCTTCCTCCACTCTCCCTTTTTGTTTCTCAAAATACCCACCTACTTTCTCCACCTCTCACTTACCACAATTTTACACTTATCATAATTAGTACTTGGATACGTGGCTCCTCAAAACCAAATGGAGATGTATGTACTGATACTCACAGTAATACCTTGTATTCCTATATTCACCTATTCTATCATGTCTACTGCCTTACAAAATAGCAATCCCATTCATGTTACTCTTGGGTCTCATCCTATTAACTAATACACCCGTGTTCCACCTTCCTCCACTCTCCCTTTTTGTTTCCCAAAATACCCACCTACTTTCTCCACCTCTCACTTACCACAATTTTACACTTACTTATCATAAATAGCAATGCCACTCATGTTACTCTTGGGTCTCATCCTATTAACTAATACACCCGTGTTCCACCTTCCTCCACTCTCCCTTTTTGTTTCCCAAAATACCCACCTACTTTCTCCACCTCTCACTTACCACAATTTTACACTTACTTGTCATAATACCCCTCCACCTACATACAATTCCAACCCACCTTCACATTCCAATTTCTCACAAACCAATTCATCTTTTGATTTCATCATTAACCAATTGTTGCAAAATAGTCATAATTACAATAATAATCAGCCGACATAAGCCAAATCCAATCCCAACCAATTCTTCCATCATATTGTATAGTTAGCCCACTTTCACATACCATCCTTAAGACTACCACAACACAACACACAGAGGTGCCACATTTTGAGAAATATAATAAGAAAGGTGACTGTAGCACTTATGTGGTGGCTTTTACCTCTTTAAGAAGCAATTTTATTCTTGAGGATGCTCTTCTTGCAAAATGTTTTAACTTTTCCTAGATCATTAAAAATAACTTTAGATTGATTTTGTTCTTTGCCTAGTAATTCAATAAACTATTTTTCACAACTTGTTAATCTGTTTCTACAGCATTTTCAAAATAATATTTAACCTGAAATAACATTAATTGATACGATACATTATTTAAAAGGTGTGAATTTAGGCCATCCTTCGCTCACCTCCATATAAGCAATCCCTTCCATAGTCCATAAGAGTATAAAATTACCATTTGGAGGACAAATGCATACTATATTTCATAGTAGGTTTCAGCCCTTGCCTGGGTGTGAAAACTTAATACTTGACTACTTTTGGCCTCATCAAACTCAACCTCTTCGACCTCACAAAGACTCTTTGTTCCTTTCCTACCAAAAATTTAAAGCCAAGAGAATAGTTGAGTTAGGTAGTTCCTCAGGGTCCACTGCAACTACTTGCCTAAGGACTTTATGATGTCTAAGGATATTGAAGTAACTCTTCCTACACCATAGATAATGAGTGAGCCACATCTTGGACTGAGAATCCTTTCCCTTCCTAGAGTGTCTACTATGCATGTTGTGGCTACACATCCACCATCCTATAAAGTTTCACTAAGGCAAACAACCAGCATTATCTAGACCTCCTCCTCTATGTCTCAACCTTTAGAGGTTCCTTTCATTCTTCCTTTTGGTTCTAGAGCAAAAGAAGAAAAGGAATCGATGATGAATGATACCTAACCTCTTACAAAATCTATAAATTGTAACTGATGAAATCATAGTGCAAGAAAACGCCATAAAAGAGATTGTGCATTTCTTGTGAGCTTTCTATGAGAAGTGAGTCTTTAACTAAGCAATTGGATGTTGATTTTCCCCACCCATCAACTATGTTACCTTCAACCACTCCAAAAGATGATCCTTGCCCAACCTAGTCGAAAGTTGAAGTAGTTGTTTCCAAGGGATTCTTCTCCTATTGCACCTCCTATGGTAATAAATTTGGATGATTATTTGGATGACAAGGTTAAAACTGTTAAAAAGGTTCATGTGGTATCCTTGATATTTTCTAAAGCATCGACTTTGGCTTCTAGTGATACACACAGTGATCCTTCCTTAGGGAGTTGTCTATGTTTGAACTAGACATAACTCCTTGTATTGTACTAGTCGTAACCCCTCTAGCATCTTGCTTGCCATCTCTTTTTTATAATGAGAAAGATGGGAGGCAGATGATTTGTGATATACCAACTCACATGTGTTGTGTGTCTTTCTCTTTGTGTGTTTGCTTACATGGAATGTGATTCCCTATGATGTGTTGATTGGCATGTATATTGTTTGTTGAGCTTTCTTTGTATGACCCTTGATGCTCCATTGGCACAAGGATACAAAGAAACTGAGCCCAATTGTGGCATTCTTCTATTTGTCGTATATATGTTTTGTTATAAAGGTGTTTTTGTGTTGTCTTCTTTAGCATCTTGCTTGCCATCTCTTTTTAATAATGAGAAAGATGGGAAGTAGATGATTTGTGATAGACTAGCTCCCATCTGTTGTATGGCTTTCTGTTTGTGTGTTTTCTTGCATGGGATGTGATTCCCTATGATGTGTTGTTGGCATGTATATTTTTTGTTAAGCTCTCTTTGGATGACCCTTGATGCTCTGTCGGCACAAGGATACAAAGCGACTGAGCTCAGTAGTGGCATTCTTCTATTTTTCGTAGATATGTTTTGTCATTAAGGTGTTTTTGTGTTGTCTCATGCTTGCCATATCTTTTTAATAATGAGAAAGATGGGAGGCAGATGATTGTGATAGACTAGCTCACGTGTTGTATGTCTTGCTCTTTGTGTGTTTGCTTGCATGGAATGTGATTCCCTATGATGTGTTGTTTGGCATGTATATTGTTTGTTACGCTCTCTTGGGATGGCCCTTGATGCTCCATTGGCACAAGGATACAAAGCAACTAAGCACAATTGTGGTGTTCTTCTATTTGTCATCTATATGTTTTGTCATAAAGATGTTTTTGTGTTGCCTTTAAGGGACGAGGCATTTTTAATCTTTTCCAATAGTCCTTTGTTTCTTCTCATGTGATCTTCCTTCTTTGTACTCATAGTTCTACTAAATTTTGGGGATGAGGTCATTTCAAAAATCATATTGATGTACATAATTTATCTTATGCGTATGCAAGCCCCATATATTTGGATCCCTTCTATTCTCTTGCATTCTCTTGTTTTTATGTGATATCGCCTCAATTTTTTTTGTGTTGGGGGTGTTTCATCATTGCAACATGCTTCATGTTCAATATATACCATCTTAAAAGAACTTGCCCCAAGTTGGCCTACACAATTACTTTAAGGTGGAGGCGTGAATTCCGCTATGCATTTTACTTTTTGCATACACCACAAACATTTTAATTCTATCGTAGCACCCTTTGCAAATCCTATCAAGACTACCCAGCAATAAGAGGTTTTTGCTAGGCCTTCTAATTGCTGTTTGCATGAAGCTCACCTAGCATAACACAACTTTCTAGTTTTGAGGCCTCCACTTGTCCATGCGCCCCCTCACATAACAAAACTTACAAGCCATGTAACTTCTTGTGAACATGGCTCTTAGTAAGCAATTGAGGATCTTACTAGTCCTAAAGGGCATGCTTTGTATGTTGTTATATAACTCCTCATAAGTATTCACAGATCTTATTTTGTCCTAGATGTCATGCATTCTCTTTGTCGATATGGCTTCTAGTGAGAAAAAGCAGATTTTACTACTCTAGATGCCATACTATATGCATGCTCGAAGTGTGTTCCCAATGTTGATCATATTGCTCACTTTGTACTTGCATTTTATCTTGATATTGTAGATTGATAAGATCTTAGGTCTTGGGGGCTACGGCCACGCCAAAGTTAGAGTTGTCCTATCTCTCCAATATCTTGATGAAAGAATCTTTGGCTTCTCTATACTTCATGAAGATTATGAGTGTAAGTTCATACTCCTGCTAAACTGGGGGCTAAATATATTGTTGTGAATTGTATACCCTTACAATTTCACACTAAGTTTGGACCCACTTTGGTAATTTGCTTCATAGGGCTCAATTTCAAGACTGTTTGCATAAACTTGGTGCATTTCACTATTCGTGACCTTTTTTGAGGCTCATTTTGGCAAGACTGGGGCAATAGGCATCCCTGTCCAAGAAATTAGAGCTTAAAGTTTGAAAGATGAATGCCAGCTTTAAAATATCATGAATTTGTCCTCCAAAATCAACCCTCTCTGAAAATTAAATTTGAAAAGGTTTAAGTTGCATCTAAACACAACTCCCTCTTTCATTTCAAGTCCCTATCAACCAAATCTCCTAAATGAAGTTCAATCAAACATAATCAAGCAATTTGTAACTGTTATTAAATGTATGATCAGACTTCCAGACTGATGTGGCAATATCTGAAGGACAGAATACTAACTTTGTTTGTATCTTAAGGACAGAGATATAAATCTGAGTGTCTAATATGTAATGGACAGTTCCGCAATTACCGATCTGGAGAGAGAATACATATATGTATTTTGATGTCTTTTCTCATGTGATCGGTCATTATATATATGGTAACCAAGAGGCATGTTAAGGGCAGATGTGTCTGTTAATTAACCAAAAGACCCGAGTGTTATCAGGCATGCTAATATGTTAAGGTGATTTCATGCTAAGCGATAATCATCTACAGCCTCCGATCTGTTATGTGAAGTGGATCATTTACTCAATCCATACTGAAGCACACAAGATCCATAATGATCAGGGATAAGCAGCCTGATCTAAGAGAAAGATATAATCAGATTTTCATACTTGATTTGATCAGATTAGTACAAGGATGATCTCAAAAGAAGTTTATGGCAGGATAATTTGATGTCTATCTATATGTGTGTAAGTATGTATATCAGTTCACATGGTCAACTGGTATACATTCATACACATGCATATGCATACAGTTTTCCATTTGATTTGTCCTTGAATTCTGACCAACGCTATCATGTCTTAACAAAATTCAATTTCAGATCTACATTTAAGGAAAAAGGCATTCAAAAGCATACAACTTTGTTACAGCAATAATGATAAAATACATTGTGTTTCTCCATGGTGAAAGCATGCACTAACATGTTGCAGGATTCCATTCCATTGACATGAAGCCTTGTGTAAGATTCCATGCCAAGGGTTTCATAATTGAGGTAACTTGTTATTTCAGCATTTCCATTATTATTTAGCCTCTATTCTCACTAGAACTAACACTCTTTTTCATCATCGTAGTTGTTGTCAAGGTGGGACTGGGAACAGCATGGGATTTGGCTTTTGCAAGCCCTATATAGCACAACCATTCATCCCCACTTTTCATAGTGAAGGCTCAAGTTCCAACAATAAAAGTTGTACAAACATTGTACGAAGGTGCAGAGCATTCTATGACAGGTTGCAACAGACTTTGAATAAGAGAAAAACTCTGGACTAAGGAAGATGTTGCCCCTATTCTATTAATCCAAATCAAACTTCTATGAGACAACACTTCAAAAACTCATGGCTGCATTCTAGCTCATCTCTATCAATTCTAGACACCTTCCGCCTTTCACCCGTGTCAGATCCAAGTTCTTTTTGATGCATCTCTGTCCCCAATCTAGCTTGGTGTGTCTGATCTTTTTTAATTCTAATGTTTATTGCCAAAATCACAATTTATTATATTATTTACCTAGATTACATAATAATCTCTATTCCATTGCAACAAAGAAATATAATCCCATCAGTCAGCTCACCTTTCAGAACAAGAAGTGAACCTATTTGTGTTCCAATGATATGCAAAGGAGAGATCCAAGCATCCTAGGAAATGCTTCGTGGAGATATACTCGATCCCCAAGGAACATTCACAATTGGTGATCAAGGAGCCCAACAAAGCAGTTTTACATTAGGATTGAAGTCTGCATTAACACTATCCATTTAGCTAGACAAATTTATTTCAGGAGTGCTAAGCTGATCTTATGCAATGATATGCATTTCCATAAAAAATGTGCCATATGAACAGTAGTAATTATATAAAGCATACACTTGGAAAGATTTAAGGACTAATTCAGCCAAATGGTTATCTATCAGCAAAATTTCCAATTGGGTATGCAAAAAAACACATGACAAAGATATTTTCTTTATATGCAAGCCAATTGAGAACCATAAAATGTCCTAAAGACAAATGCTTAATTTTCTATATTAGTGAGTGAGATTCGACATACTCAACCAATCAATCAACTTCTTTTGACATATATGGTTTGTATTGACAAAATGAATTCGAGATTATCTATGTTGAACTCTTGATTATAAGCCTTTCAGAAAAGAATTACAATCTTTAAAAACTTCGGCTGTGATATGTTTACTCATTCCACAAGGAAAATGCCATTGGAAAGATGAAAATAGTGTTCATACA
This sequence comes from Cupressus sempervirens, assembly GCA_028749045.1. NCBI lineage: Eukaryota > Viridiplantae > Streptophyta > Pinopsida > Cupressales > Cupressaceae > Cupressus > Cupressus sempervirens. The sequence continues at coordinate 390,254,562 of CM053787.1, read as the reverse complement.
TTCCAAATGAGTCCCTAAGGAAACCTTTTAATACTTAGGCTACTTTTGCCAATACATTTCTCTGTTGAGTGCCCAGCCATCATATAGATCCATAGGGAGGTGAAGAACCTCCATATGTCAATCTTCTACGTTCTATCGGGGTAGCAAAATCATGTCCATTTATTCCAATTCGGATTGAATCCGAACTAATGTATTCCATCTATTAGTCCCCTTTATTCTGGTTAAGTGTGGATGCAAGTCCAATTTAATAAAAACACAGTGTACTGAGTTCACATAAAATTAATTGAAACTTGGGCTCCTGTATTGTCCCCCCTCCATCCTGCAATGTGCTTCCCAGTCCCTCACTACCCAACTTCCGCCCACTGCTTCTTGCCATTTTGGGATACAAAACTACAGGCTTATTACATAGAAAAATAAATTCTTCTAATTAGATTGTTTCTAAATACATGAGCATGTTTTAAAAACCTTGCAAGGACCTTCCATGAGTACATCCAGTTAATTTGCGACTGTCCTAAAGACAAGGGAATGAAATGGCTAAATAACAGCTGCATTAGAATATTATTAGTAATAAGCGACTAAGTTTTTTACACCATAAGCATTTGCCATGACTTCTCATTCCTTGAAAAATAGGTAGCATCAGTATTTACCTGCTTTCGACGTATCGTCTTCCTTGCCGATTCCCTATTTGCTTGAACCCTACGAAGTCTTCGAGCTTCTTTCTCAATCTGCCAATAAGCAAATCATATATGACGCTACAAATTTTCAAAGCAAAAAACTGTTACTCCTGCTAAAATAGAACTAAAACGATAGTTCCAAGACAGCTCAGAGATTTTAATACCTCTGTAAAAGGCTTTCTAAGCTTGTTCCCAGGCTGAGATACAAGAATTGATATTTTAGGTTGCACATTTAGTGTATCATAGATTGCCTCAAGTTTTACATTTTTTGGCTGAACAAAATGGCATGCATTTGGGGGTTTTCCATTTGATTCTTCTTTCTCAGCAGCAAAACCCTGGTAGCAAGAACATGTCAGCATGCAAGTTGATCAGAATAAATGCAGTAGAAGATATAAGATGATCAGTACTTATGATGCTACAGAGGGTAATGTACAACCTATTTAGCATCCAAAATTGGATCATCAAACCAACAAAAACAAGCAAATAAGATCAGAGTTCTTTCCTGATAATGATGGACCTAATTAAAAACTAAAATGTCAGTAATAAGGAGGATGCGAGAACCGCTCTCGTCATGTGCTACTTACCTCTCCCAGAACTATATAATGTTTTCATTCTTGGACTGTCTTATTGTCATAAAAGGTTATGGAATGCTTGCAATCAAATTTGAATCTCCAGTTTGCACAGACAAGAAGGCATTCCCTATATTTTGCCTACATATTTTTGCTTCATACAGAGCAACTACCCCAACCTTCAGAAGGACCTTCATCAAACCTACAAATTGACTGGGAAAGGGTATGGAGAGAACATGTACAATTTACATAAACCATTCTGCAGGGGCAGGGTGGCCAGGGTGAATCTACTCCAGCTTCACAAGATGGGCAATAAACTCAAAGCAAGAAAAACATTTCTAAATATAGATCTCAAATCAAAACGTCTTACAAATTTGATAACCTAGTATTTAAAAATTAGATATATTGAAGTAAATTGCCAACGAATTTGATTCTTCTCAATTCTCACCGAATCAGGTTTACAAAGCAATACGCACTTCCACCCAAAAACTATATAGGTCAAACTAAATAGAGTTTTGGTATTTGCAAGATCAATTCCCATCGAATTCACTATTTCAAACAAAACCCACTTTGAAAATCTTGGGAAAGTAGCACAAATACCTAAAAGCTACACACTAGCACCATCTATCCACCCTCGTACTTATTCAAGAGAAACCAGTATAAACCTACCTTGGCTGTTTGTCGAGCAGTCGAGTATATTTCCAACAGACTCTCTGCAATTACTGACTGGCACTCTTCCTTAACTGTAACAGTAAGTTGTGAAGTTGACCTGTGACTCGGTGAACCAGACTTGTAGGATTTCCTCCTCCTCCCCTTCCTTCCCCATTGCTTTATTAAACGTCCTTCACCATTTCTATGAACCACCTGAGCAAACTCTGCTAGTGTATAGGCTGCATCCAGCTCAATTTTCACAAGCTCACAATTACTCCCTCTAAAATCAGCAGATGGCAAAGAACTTGACCTTCTTTTATTCCTCCCTAAAGCCATCGCTCTCCTTTCATTCTTCTCTGTAGAATCTACCATGGTTGCAATAGCCAGAGAAGAAATAAAGTGCTAAAAATTAGTCATCGGATCTTCCGGTCGAAGCCGCCTCAGAGACCACATTTACATCAACCAGCAAGAGGGCAAAAGTTTCATGCACTGCTGTTTCCAATTGAATGGGGCTGATGCGGAAGAAAACCCAAGACTCAGAAATCCCTTACGTGTCTCCAATAAGAAACCCACAAAACCTGATGGGTTTGTCTTGAGGCCAGCTGAGAGGCTCTTTGAAAATGTACCAAGTCAGAGTCCGGGCCAATTGAACGTAACATATTCCGCGTGGCATTCCAAGCAGATCTTTCGCGGACACAGTTACTTGTTCCACGTAGCATTTCTGAAAAACTTTCGCCAACATGGCACTTTTTCCACAGAATTGGCGGCTTTTCACACGTGTAAACGTTCCAGTTATGGATGCTACTTATCCTAATATGATGAGTCAAGAGAGCCAATTGGCCATCTTTTCTTTAACTTGTTTTCCCTCGCATGCTGCTACCATGCAAGAGGTCGGACCAGTTTTGTCACATGCCTTGGCCAAGAAATTTAGGACTCGAGACGACTAAATTATAGGCAGATTTCTGAACATAAAATGTACGGGAGTATTTTTTAGTAGCAATCGTTGTTTATATAGGAAAATCTAAAAAGTTATTAATTTGAATTTTAAAGTTATGAGGGTCTGAGTTTTTTCGCTTTGCTAGGGTTTTCTTGCTTCATGCGAACTTTCAGTCTTTTTTGCATACGGCCTTTCGCTTGCACTCTCCTTCTATCGGCACTTGTCATACCGCATTTACTACGGGAGCTTTAGGTTAGGATATAATGGCTTCAGCCAGCGGTGAACCAATTGTTTCTGGTGTTCACGTTGCTGCCTCACACTGCCATGGCGCCGCCACCGAACAAACGCCCGCGCAAGTTTGTCCCGAAGGTTTTCCACGAGGTAATCCTAATATTGTCCTTCCTTTGCAAGAATTTGATGCTGCATGTGACTGGTTAGAACAACATACCTTGATAGGGTATTTTGTTGGTAGGACTCCCCCTAAAGCTATGCTCAGAGAATGGGTCAACAAAAGCTGGACTCCTCATGGCGTCCGCCTTGACGCTGTGCAAAACCTTACCAAAGATTTTTTTTTATTTCGCTTTGCTAACCCGTCGCAAGCTGAAGCAGTTTTTACCAACGGCCCTTGGTCTGTGCGTTCCTCTCTTCTTGTTTTTCAAAAATGGTCCCGAGACTTCTCTGTCTCGGACGATAAAAAGCTTAGGGTTCCTGTTTGGGTCGAATTCCCAGGTCTACCCTTGCCCTGCTGGCCTTTTATTGAGTCAATTGCCCAAGCCCTTGGCAAAGTTGTTACCAAGGAGCTAGAGAAATTTTTTAATGCTCGCCCTCAGCAGCGTGTTTGCATTGAAAATGATCTTTCTAAAGATCTCAAAGATTCTGTGGAAATTCAAATTGGCGCTCAAACCTTCGCACAGAAGGTGCTTTACTTGAACCTACCTAACACCTGTTATAGGTGCCAGTCTGCGAAACACAAGATCAGGGATTGCCCTTTGGCCACGCCTAGGGTCAAACCCCAGCCTAAAGCGACGCCTGTCAAGCAGGTCGAAGGAAAAAAAGAAGAATGGGTTACTGTTTGGCGCAAAGGCAAGCCTGCCTTGAATCCTTTGGCCCCCAAGCCATCCTATGCGGCAGTTACCGAGATTCCTCCTGCTTCCACCGAAGTGTCAGCGCCTGCTAGCGTGGAGACGCCAACGGCTTCTATTGCACTTGTTTCGATTTCGCAAGTTTCAAACCCTGCTAGCTCGCAGGGGATTAAGGCAGCCGCCAGGACCTCGTCATTGGCTGGGGCTCGTTCTCCTCTTGCAGTCTCTTCCATAGTACCACCAGCAACAAGGCGTTCTCGCGGTCCTCCTAGACGTGCGGAGATATCAGGGGTCAAACAGCAGGCTGTAAGTCCAGAGGATTTCCCGTCTGACTTTCACCCGGTTTCTACCTTTTTGCAGAATAGTTACTCCTCTCTCGAGGACGAGGATGATATGGAAGAGTTTTCATGAACTTCCTCTCTTGGAATGTTCGAGGTCTTACAGACCTCCCCAAAAAGTTCTATGTCCGAGATACCCGTCATAGACTTGGGAATTTAGATTTTCTTTGCCTGCAAGAAGTTAAGATTTCTGGTTTCATGCTTTCTGCTGCATGCCGCGTCATTTGGCAGGATAGCGTCATGTTTTCTTCTCAGCATGAAGCTGGCCGAGGTGGTGTAGTTACTCTCTTGTCACCTCGCCTTCATTCTGCTATTATTTCGCATGGTTCTGACCCCACACACCGTATTATTTGGCTTTTGCTTTCCATTAACAATCATTCTTTTGGAGTCATTAATGTTTATGCCTCCAATGATGCTGTGGAAAGGGCGCAAATGTAAGTTTGGCTTGCTGACAACCTGCCACCAGCTGCTTGGGTCTTGTGTGGGGACTTCAATATGGTTGAAGTGGCCTCTGACAAAGATGGCATTCTGCCTTTCCGTTGGACAGCTGGGGAAAGAGAAGCCTAGTTTTACATGCGTCATAAATTGGGCCTCTTTGATCCCAATACTAGGCGCCGTCATGATAATGGGGCTTGGCACACTTGGTCCAATTTTTGAGCCGGTCCTGACCGCATATTGAAATGTCTTGATCGTGCTATGATCTCGGCACAATCATTTTTTTATTTTTCTGAAGATCGTGATCTACCTGTCATTCCCCTGACAGATGTGATGTTGTCAGACCACTATCCCATTTATTTTGGCATTTCTTGGCAAATAGCTGTCCCCAAAGTGGTTAAGTCTCAATTCTTCCTCAACACGTCTGTGCTATTGCATGCCTCCACCATCTCCCACATACAACGTGTCTGGAATTTGGAACCACGTCCACATTCCCATCGAGGTTGGATTCAATGGTGGAATGATGCCATTACCAGAACGGCTCGTTTTTTGCGCATCTACGGGCGTCAGCTGGCAATTTTTAGAAAATGATCTTATGAAGCCAACACCCTTGCCCTCAAAAAAGCCTCTGAAGCGCTCACCTTCAACCCCTTTGATGTGGATCTTCAACTTCAACTTGCCAAGCTTCGCCATGAAAAGCAAATTATTGATAACTATGCTGCCCAAGGAGCTCAAATCAAAGCCCGTCTCCACTGGTTGGAGGTTGGCGACAAAGCCTCAAAGGAGTTCTTCCAGGCTCTCCGAGCCTGTCATACCAATATTGGGATTAAAAAGATAAAACAGGGAACTGATGTTCTTTCCAGTCTGCCAGACATCCTGCAAGCTTTTGTTCTTCACTATGAGAATGTTTTTGCTTCGCAGGGCCATTCGGTTGCTCAAGAGGAGGCTCTCAGAAAGTGTATTACTGTTACTCCAAACTGCCTCGCGGTTGAGCAACGCGCTTTCTGTGAGAAACTTCTTTCCCTCTGAGACCTTAAAGAGACAGTTTACTCCATGGTGGGTGACAAATCCCCTGGGTGTGATGGATTTCCCTGTGAATTTTACAAACATCTTTGGGAGCAAATTGGTCCTGATCTGCACAAAGTCTATCTTGAAGCATACCATTCTAAAAGCTTAGGAGCGATCATAAATAAAGGCAATATTAAATTCATACCTAAAGCTGGTGATCCTGAGGACATCTGCAACTGGAGGCCCATCACCCTCCTGAATGTGTCTTATAAGATCATTGCTAAGGCACTCTCTCTCAAAATCCGCCATATGCTTCCTCTAATTATGCGGCCTGAACAAACTAGCTTCATCAAATCCAGGTATATTCTTGACAACATCATTGATGTCTAGAAAGGTATGGAATGGGCCCGTAAGTCCAAGCAGCAGGCTATCTTTTTAAAGATAGGTTTTGCTAAAGCCTATGATCACATTGAATGGCCTTTCATTTTGGCTATGCTCCAGGCTCTGGGTTTTGGTCCCAATTTCTTTCAGTCCGCGGAGATGCTCTTTGGTGACGCTAATGCTTGCATCACCATCAATAATTCGCAATCTGAAGCTTTTGGACTTTTTCGCTCCATCAGACAAGGTTGTTCGTTAGCTCCAGCGCTTTATGTCCTTGCTGCTGAAGGTTTTGGTTATTTACTTGCTCACTCTGTGTCTTCAGGGCTGGTCCGTGGCATTTTCTTGCCTGATTCTTCCTCCCAGTTAGTCAATGGTCATTTTGCTGATGATTCTTTTCTTACTCTTCTTGAAGATGAAGAAAATATCAAAAATGCTTTAAATTGTCTCGACACTTTTTGTCAAGCCTCTGCCTCTGCCATTCAATGGCATAAAACGCTCTGTTACTGACAATCTTTTTTGCCAGCTCCACCTTGGCTCAACCAATTCCAATGGAAATGGGTTACTCATGGGGAAATTTTCCGCTTTCTTGGCATTCTCTTTGCTTTCCAGGCTTCCCCTGTGGAACTTTGGAATGTTGTGCTTACAAAGATTACCAAAAAGCTTGATTATTGGATCACTAAGCCACTTTCTCTTGCTGGTAAATTCCAGATTTGTTCTAAGATTTTGGCTGCCACCCATGTGTTTTATTCTTCTTGTTGGGCTCCCTCCAAAGCTTCCTATCTCAAATTAGAACGTTTGCTCAGAGACTTTCTTTGGGCCTCTGGTTCTGACCATCATGATTTTCACAGAGTTGCTTGGGATTTCTGTTGTCTCCCAAGGGAATCTGGGGGTCTTGGCCTGCTTTCCACTCGAAAGCAAGGCCTTGCCCTCTGTGCTAAATGGATTATTAGAGCTATTTCTAGAGATGAAGCTTGGAAAATTCTTGTCAAGCATTGCATCTCTTCCGACTTCCCTGCTAACAAACCGGCGTGGAAGGGAATTGGTTTTCAGACCCTTCTCACTATGCGTGAACCAGTGGTCATACAAGGCTCTTTCGTTATAAAGAGCATCTGGAAAGCCTAGGAAGCTGTTAAACCTTGGCTTCGTTGGGCTGGTGATGAGTTTCGCAATGGGATGTCCTTAAATTAGCAGAACATTTGGTGGTCTCCCCTGTTTGCTTTCCAAGGTATTCCTCTTGCCAAGACTCAAGGTGCCAGTGATCTGCGTTTCTATAAACGTGGCATTCGCACTACCAAGGACATTTTTTCAAGAGTCACCATGAATTTCAGGTCTTGGGAGGATATGCAAGTTCAATACCACCTTGTTCGTGTTGATCGCCAGACTTATGAGCTTCTGTTGTCTTCCATCCCTACGCACTTACTTCATAAAGTGGGGATTCAGTCTGTTCGACCTTGGTGGTATGATTGGAAGTGGTTTCCTGCCACTCCATTTACCAATTATAAGCCTAATATGGGATACAGATGGCTTTCGCCCCACCTTCCGATGGTGGACACGCTTAATCAACGGTGGCATTTGCATTCTTCGCTTTCTCAATGGAGAAAACGGTTCGACACCATTTGGAGTGCCATTACAGAACCCAAGATTGCTCACTTTGCTTGGTGCCTTGCTTTCCAAGGTCTTCCCCTGGGGCCTCGGCTCAAGCACATTGGGGTTCCTGATCCCAGATGCCCCTTCTGTGGCCAATCTGAGTCCTTTTTGCATATTTTTTGGTTTTGCAAGCGTGCTCAGAATTATTGGCACTGGATTCATGATTTTTTCAAGCCTTTCAGGCCCGAACCTTTTTCATGGCACATGATCCTGCTGGGTGATTCCCCCAGATTTTCTCAGAAGTTTTCCCAGATTTGGCATACCTTCAGGATGGAAATTTTGTTTTCTCTGTGGAAAGATAGGAATGCAGTTTTATTCACTCACAGTTTTTTGGATGTTAACATTGCAATGTACACTAAGGCATGCATTTGTAACAATGTCATTATGCAGATACAGGTGCAAGCTAATAAAGTTGCCCTGGAGGTTGCCCACTTACAGGAATTGTTAAACCACTGGGGCAATGCTCCTTGTACCATTTCCAAAGTGCCTCCGGATGCCTCGGTTGATGCCTCTTCGTCTCGCAGTCGCCGTTCCAGACGCCAGTCCTCTGGTCGCCATTCGCACATGCCACGCTCCCAGGGTCCCCACCACCGCTTTCCCAGCGGTGGTCATGGCGGTTGGAGGCGCCACTCCGCTTCCCCACCACGTGGTGGTTCTGGCTAGTCCCCGGCTCACCCCCTTGGGCGGGCTTCTGGCTGGTCTCCGGCTCCTCCCCCTAGACGGGTGCACGCTGGCAAGTTTCCCCGGCTAGCCCTGGCAATTTCTCCTCCACGACTAGACAAGAAGGATGCGGAGACTGCAACTACCCCAGATCCTGCAGATGCTGCTGACGGCTGGACTGTTCCTAGTCTGCCTCACAATCCCACTGATGCGTGGGGATTTCCTGATAAAGATGATCCTCCTCCCTCTGCTGGTACTGCCTTGGCAGCATGAGGTTGTTTTCAATTTTTTTTTTTTGATGAATAGTTTATAGTTCCTAGCTGCAGCCATGTTGTTTACTCCGACTTCGGCCGATTGAACTCATTCGCAGGGTGATCCTATATCCCCCGACCCTTTTTTGTGAATTGTAATCTTAGTAAATTTATTAATTGAAAAGGACTATTCATCAAAAATTTTAAAGTTATAGAAAGCTTGTGGGAGAATTTTTACAATTCTTAAGATACTTTTTCTTACATTAATTTTACCTTTGTTTAATAACTAAATAATAAATCTTAAGCATATATCAAGATTAAAAGATGAAATTAAGGTACTTATTGTATGGGTGGTTTTTAAAAATGTTTGAGTAGGTGATGTTGAATTTATTTTTTAGAATTTTTATAATCAAATATTTTCATGGATTTTTTAGTAATAAATTAAAGTTAAATGTTAAATTTTAAATATACAAGAGTTTGTGATCTTATGATTATTTTTATCAACCATGAATGCTAAATAATATTTTATAGAAAAATCTTGAAAATCTATATCATAAAAATTTAGAAAGTTTATGGAGAAACTTTTAGCATCCCAAAGACAACCTCTCAAAATAGAAAATATAGAAAAAATATACATTATTTTTTCTTGCACTAGGTAAATTCTAAATTAGTCATTTAAAAAAATATAAAATTGAGATACTAACAGTTTCAAAATTTTGAATGGGTTTTGTTTAAAATTTGTAGAGGTTTTTGTAAGCTATTGTTTTGGGTGAAGGTTGCACGAAATAAAAATCATGATCAAAGAGTTTCTTGATTATTTTTTTGAAAAAAAACTAATGTTAAAACTATAATCATATAGAAAACCTCAAAACTAATTGATTTCCAATTTAAAATTTTGGAAAGTTTGTCGTGAAGTCTTTTTTTTTAATTCGGTAATAGGTTTTTGCCAATTATTTTTAAAATTACATTGTTTCTTCCCATTCAAAGTGAAGGCATTGGGGGAAAAAGAACAAACAAGAAAACCTCCAATCTTGCTCAAGACATTTACGTCATGTCTACAAGTAATACATTTGCCTTTGTTAATTTCTAAGGACTTGAGAAAGCATTCCTTCTCTTAGAAGTGCAACAATTTTAGTACATAAATACATCATTTCATCACTTAAACTGCTTTGGAGAAGGTATTCCTTCTCTTACACATTAACCAAGTATAGTTTATCATTGCATCATTTTTATGATTCCAGTTCTTTTAGCTTAATGCTTAATAACATTTCATCCTTGAAGAATTTGTTGATAGTTGGCTTCCTTGTACTCATGGAGAAATCAATTCTTTTTTAGTCATGCATCTTGCTTTATTATGGTATTAGAGCTTTGCACCTACATTAGCTTTTAGCTAAGATCATTGCTAGAAACATTTAAATGAAATTGATAAATGATATTTTGGTCTTTACACTAGTAACCAATTTGTGATATTCTTGAGAGGGAGAAAAACAAATGAACAATCCAAAAAGGGAGTGCATGAATAAGATGTCTACTAATGAATATTTCTGCTAAATTTGAATCAAATCTTGTTAGATGGTGTCTATTTTTAGAAATGCCTATTAGATAAAGACCTTAAATTGAAACTATTTGAGATATCTTACTCTTCTCAGGGGTGATTCCAAAACTTAATTTATCCATGAATAAATTCCATATGTAATACTAAAAAACCATAAGGTTGAAATTATGTTGGAAACTTACATTGTGTTTATTTGTTAATATTAGTAGAAATAAAAAATGAAGGAAGTTGATGTTTATACAAATTCTCCGTGTTTGGAAGTTTTAAACTTGGTAGTATGAATTCTACTTAAGGTTCACCCATGATTAGAGATTTTATGATTTGTTTAGATTTATTTACCATAAGTTTATTGTACGATAGAACCTATGGTAATACTAACTTCTTAAGAAAATGGCTCAGCTAAAGGACAAAGATAAGAAAGGGATAGAATTCACAATTTAGAAAAAGTCTACCTTATATGAGACTGGATACAATTAAAGAGCATTCAGGTATGCTTTTCCATTACAATTTCCTTAATATTGGAGTCTTCCATTCTTGAACCTAATTTCATGTTTGAAGGTCTTATCCTTATAGTTTGTTATAGTAAAGTTTGATAAGATGATTGCTAAATCTAATGCAGGACAATAGATCGAGCTAATATCTCAAATAATGCTTCTTGTAATCTCCTAATATGTCAAGATTCATTTTTAATAATTAAATTCATTTATAATACTATGTTATGGAGAGTAGAACTATGTTTGATAGTAAATCTTACATATTGTAGCAATAGCCTATAAAATATATGGATTAGTTGACTGTTATCCACCTTATGAACAAAGTCTTAAAAAGAATAGTCCATACCTAAAATAAGATTGATCAATTTCAACTATCTTTACAATAGCTTCATATTATAAATTGAGTTGTAGTTTATTAATTTCACCCAAAAATTATATTGATGTATGCCCTCACTTGGGCCCAAAATTACAAAATCGACTAGAAATCATCTACTTAAGGTAATCCATTACTACCCAACAAAATACAAAAAGTTTCAAAATGGAAGGACTAGACCTATCGACAGTAACTGCATGCAGGAGACAAAATAGAGTTCCACTAAAGAAACCCAAAATTGAAGTAAGAGAAAAACCACCAACCTAGGGCCGCTAAAAACATTTTGCAAGATCTATCATAAAGAGCACAATAGACTCTATCCTAAAGAGCTACGGGAGAAACTAAATCAAAGCACAAGCAAACAAAAGAAGAAAAGATCAATCAATTTATAGCATAACCAAGATCCCAAGAAAGCACTCAATGCTTATAGATTCTTCTTAAAAAACAAGGATCAAGTAATTATAAGAACACATAAGTTTCAATAAAAGTCAAACATGATTCAAGCGTAATCATTAAACATTCACTAGGGCCAAAACCTTATACTCAATCGAAAGTTGGATCTTACCAAAGCAGAAGGGGGTGAAAACCAAATGTTCATTGAGTCATAAAATAATCATAAAAATGAGCATGGACTAATAAAAACTAAGACTAATTAAAGTTAGGCTAGGATAAAGAAATAAGTTCTATAAACCATGCAACGAAAAATAGGATGTGATGGATATAGAAAGAGACAAACCAAGAGAAAGCCAAGACTCTAAGGGCCCGTTTGGCAATGGGAGTACAAGTGGAATAGGCATATGTATATTCTTAAAATTTTAAATTCTCTATTTGGATGTACTAAATTGGAATTGGAATTGGAATTGGAATAGAAACTAAATCAAAGCATAGGCAAATTAAAGAAGAAAAGATCAATCAATTTATAGCATAACCAAGATCCCATGAAAGCACTCGATGCTTAGAGATTCTTCTTTAAAAAAAGGATCAAGTAATTATAAGAACACATCAGTTTCAATAAAAGTCAAACATGATTCAAATGTAATCACTAAACATTCAATAGGGCCAAAACCTTATACTCAATCCAAAGCTAGATCTTACCAAAGTAGAAGGGAATGAAAACCAAATGTTCATTGAGTCAGAAAATAATCATAAAATTGAGCATAACCTACTAAAAACTAAGACTAATTAAAGCTAGGCTAGGATAAGAAAGAAGTTTTATAAACTATGCAACCAAGTGAGAACCAAAAATAGGATGAGATGGAAACAGAAAGAGACAAACCAAGAGAAAGCCAAGACCCTAAAGGACAATAAAAAAGGAACCTATGGATTTTAAGCCATAAGCTTAATCCAAAAAGTGATAAAATTGGAGACTTAGTAATAGATTATTATTTAACGAGGAATAAATAATGTCATACCTGGCTATCTTCTTTATGATTACAAATTCTTTTATAAATTATTAACCAAGAAGTTTTCACCATTTGCACCTTTATTAGCGAGACTATTTGCTACTTTGTTTCCTTCTCTGTAAATATGGTTAATTCTTATCTCTTCAAAATTACCCACAAATCTTAGTGTGTATACCAATTTAGAATTTAATATCTAGGGAGTACTTTTTTTTAATGCATTTAATAGTATTTGGGAATTCCCTTCGAGGATCAACTTGTTTATTCGTTGTTCCAAACTTAGATTTAGGCCTTCAATCAAGGCTTCTAATTCTACAAGTTATTTGATATTACCCTTATTGGCTTAACATATTTAATGATCCAAGATCATTTATCTAAATGAAGGTTGACACATTGCATGCCTGCCACTCTGGGGTTGCCTTTGGAGGCCCCATCAAAATTCAAATTGTGGTGAAACTTTTACAGTCTAGAGACTATCCCTTAAAATATAAAATCTCAAAAATAATGATTGTCATTTTGTTTCTTAAGATTTTAAATTAATTATTTCACATATTTTTTGTTCTAGAAAAACACCACTCCATAAAAATATTTCTTTTAAGAAACTCATAAAAATTTGTATAAGGTTTATTATAAAATAATATAATAACTTCAATTTTTAAAAAATAAAAAGTATTCTTATATGATCTCTTTTAGAAATCAAGATCAACTACTCATATGCAAGGTCTTTTATTTGAAATGCTAGAAATCAATGTGTAGTAATCTTTCAAATGCTAGAAATTGATATGTGGTACTCTTTGGAATGTATAAATAATTATAATACTAAATAAAAATGTTAACTAACATGGGCTGATCATAAAGTTTTAGGATTATAGTTCTAAAATAAAAGGAAGATTAGCCTTTTATTTGAACTTTCTAAGTTTAATGGTTTATGAAAAATGAGCATAAATGATTAATTCAACTTACTAATTTAGCTTGTTATTCTTGTTGAGGGCATCAACCTACAAATTTGAATGTATACTTGAAAGCAATTTTATATTCAACTTGTTTTAAATATTTAAGGGGAATGAAAATGGTCATATTTTATGTACTTTAATTGTTTTTTATGTTAATTTGTTGTGACTAGTGAGGAAAGTATTGCACATTTTTATAAGTCAAGAGGTTTGTGGCATTGTCCTAAAAAAAATTCTTTTGGTTAACTTGTCAAGCATTTTCAAGTGAATTCTTCAATCATTTCCCAAGGTTGACTCATAATGTATGTTTAGGGTTACCTTGTCTAGTTGGCATAAGTCATGTTATATTGGCTTTAGGTTAGGGTTTTCTAAAGGGAAATTATAGCTTCTTGAAGTGGTATTGAGCTTTAAGTAAGATTAAAGATTATAATAGGTTGAAGTTACTAGATAATAATATTGATCTTATTGTTTAGTGGATGTAACTCAAAGATCAGGTGAACCAGATTAAATATTTGTGTCTTCTAGATTTATTTATGTGTGCTTTAATCCTTTGTGATATTAATAATTTTTGCATGTAACTTTCTATTTAAATAATCCTAACAAGGGGTGTCAGAGCTAAGTTGTTTCAAGTATTATCTATAGGAAGGTCTCACGATAAAGTGGGAGTTTAATGGTTGAGTGGGAGCAATGGAATACAAGGGTAAGCTAAAGGTTGAGAAGTTTAATTGCCATAACTTTTAGTTATGAAAAATGCAAATAAAGGACTATCTTTATCAAAAGGATTTAAGACAACCATTGGGAAGAAAAAATAAGAAAAACCAAAATATGTTAGATAAGGACTAAGATGTTTTGGACAGAAAGACATTTGAAATTTTATTTTTTATGTTTGATACAATCAGTGGCTTTTAATTTTACAAAAGCGAAGTCAACTGAAGAATTGATTGGAACCCTAGAAAAGATGTATGAAAAGATTTTTTCTTCAAGAAAGGTATTTCTCGTGAAACATTTATTTAACATGAAGATGGTAGAAGGTGGATTGATTGTTGATCATTTAAATGAGTTTAATACAATTACCGATTAATTATCTTTTGTAAATATATTTTTTATGAAGAAACTAGAGCTTTGTTAATATTGTGCTTTTTTATTGAAAGTTGGAACTACTTGGTAATGCTTTGTTAGAAAGTAAAGTCCACCAAGATAATTGAAAGTGGGGGTGTGGGGGGTTCAATCATTTATGCAATTAAAACAACTCTCAATATCCTTATTAATTGATAAATATGTAAAAAATAGATGCAATAATCATAGAAAGATAACCATGCACTATAACACTAGACTTTCTAACTATGGAAACCCTTGATTAGAGGAAAAACCCCATTGGGGATGGTACCCACAAAATGATGTACTAATAAAAGTTCCTTGTAAGAGGATAGACCCTGTTAAGAGTTAATGAAATACAATCAGTACATATGAGTCCCTGTTAGGAGACTTTGAATCCATTTTAGGAGTTGAAAGGAAGTCAGTTGAATCCATTGTCCAAAGAACTTCTATACTATCCTTACTGAATAATATAATGTAGAACAACAACTGTCTAACCAACAACTTGTCTTTCCAAATACAATTTCTTGTAAGCTCACCATGCCTCAACTGCACCAAACTCTTCTTTGATCCAAAATATATTTGCATTCAAGCTCATTGTTGCCAAAATTTCAGTCTATATCCTTGCTTTAGGGTTTTTGAGGCAAGTCAAAAGTTAAAGTCTTGAGTCTGAGTCTAGATTTCCCTTAGTATGGTCTTTCTTCTCATCTCCCTTTGAGTTAACCTAATGCGGGAAATCATATGAGCAATACATTATTTCTTGGCTAGGTGATTAGGGTTTTGGAGGGTTTTTGTTATGCTTTATCCTAATGAGAAGAAGGTTTGGATATTCTACTGATTCATATTTTCTTGTTCCTAATGATGCTAAAGCCAAAGATTC
The DNA here is from genome assembly GCA_028749045.1 of Cupressus sempervirens. Lineage (NCBI taxonomy): Eukaryota > Viridiplantae > Streptophyta > Pinopsida > Cupressales > Cupressaceae > Cupressus > Cupressus sempervirens. The sequence continues at coordinate 390,239,182 of CM053787.1, read as the reverse complement.
ATGCTATGAAGTAGTTCTTCATGAAAGCACTCTTAAAATCTCTGAGAAACCCTAACTCTATGATCAAGTATTCCATTAAAGGCATAATGCATGTAGAATGGAGAAATCACGAGCATATATAGAGAAAATGCAATAGAAAAATGTCGAAGACTAAAGATTGAAGATAATATACAAATTCTGAGAATGGGTTGTGAAGAGAATCAGTTAAATTTGAATGTAGGAGAAGCAGATAAATCATCAAAAATGGTGAAAGAACCAAGTCAAAGGTGGCCAAGACCAAAGTTGAAATCGAATTGACAAATCAAAACATGTCTAATCATCCACATCATCAAGTTGAATAGTCAAGTCACCTTGGAATAAGTCATGACCATCAAATGAAGACTAAATCGACAGATAATATTTTAAGATGGAATTATAAACTATCTATCAATGCATCACATTGACTATAAGATCTTAGAAGATCTATGGACATATCTTTCCCTCTTTTTAGAGATGTTCAAAGTTTAGACAAAGTGAGCAAGCGACTTGATGACACATGGCTGTGGGGCCAAATTCAGTTTGTGAGCCACAAAAGGTAAATGTCAAAATGGGTGCCAGATTAGCATACTACAATTGGATAGATTCTCTAGCAGTGACAGAGGTGGGTCAGTTTTGCTAGCATCATCAAATCTTGAAAGATCAATGCACAACACTTTCCCACATTCTGGAAATGCTTGAAGTTTACAAAATGCGAACAAGTGACAATGAGACACATGTCTCATCAGACCCATCACATTCCATGAAGCATAGTCAGAGTCTAGTCACAAGGTGCCAACGAAGAAAAATAGTCCAAAGTTAGACAATAAAATTATGTCATATGTCTGCCACAGTGTACCTAGTTGTAAAGAGGGACTCGCTTTGTGAAGTAAAGGAATTTGACATCGTTCTATTATCATCATTAGATTGGAAAGAGATCCATAGTTGTTGCTATCTCACTATGCAAAGTTGCTCGACTGTTATTCTTAGCAACAAAGCGATAAGAAGACATGTACTCGGTGGACCCGCGATGGAAACTATAAAGGAAAGTCTTAACATTTAAATCATGATTGTTGATTTAACATCGACAGTCAAAATTTGAAAATGCAGTGACCGTTGGAATATGAAATAAGCAGTTTGGCATGAAACGACACAAAATGTAGAATAAATGATTTCCTATAGGATTTTTTGAGATTGATGAAGATGAACAGTCATGGTGTATTTTCAAGAATATCATGGATTCAAAATCATCAATAGAAGGGATGTCACAGGTTCATATGACCAGATATTTTCACATTTATTCTCTTTTATATTATGATTGTTTCTCTACCAGAATTAGAAAGGATAACAACTAGCTATAAATGTAATCTCATTTGATAATACAAAGGTTAGCAAACTTGATCGTGAATGAGTCTATAATTCCATTTACTTTTTGTTTACTAGTCATGTTTTGTTGCCCACTCTTAGATTAGTTCTACATAAAGAGTTGAAGGACAATTGTATGTGAACCTGTGATAATTAGGTGGATTCCATTTCATTTTGATGTTTGCAGTGAAAGTGATTCCATTTACTTTCCTCATATATGATTCCACTTCCTCTCTTGTTCATTTCATATTATGTTAGAAAGTTTCATTGGGATTTGAAATATAGATGTGTATGAATCTATTAGTAACTCATTGCATTCCATTTCATTAAGTCTGGTAGTCAAAGCAATTCCATTTGCCCTCATGTACATCTCTTTTTCCATTTCTCCTTGCATTTTGGTGATTAACACTACATTTAGATTAAAAGTAAGAGTTAGGAATCTTATGATAATCTATTACAGTCATTTCATTGGGTGTGATAGGTTGTCCAAATCTATTTTTCCTAAATTGTTTGTACCTACAAACAATTTGGTTATCCTTTACTACTCTCAAGTTAAGAGCTTATCAGGTTAAGACTTTTGATCTCATAAAAACAAAGCTATACCTAATCAATTTAGAGGGTAGTGATAGAATACATACACTGACCCATTTTTTGGTAACATCCTTTCATTTCCTCACATTTTGGGCATCTAGAGTCAAGGTAAAGCCAAGCAGCTAGAGGGAGAAATTGTTACCCAACAATTTTTGGTGACTCTACTAGGGAGAATTCAAATGAAAGTTTTGAAGAATTTCCCTTCATAATTAGTTACACTCTAGATATATATTTGAGTTGCAAGAAAGGACTTGTGGTATTCAGGTATTTACCGTAAGAATTTGATACCAATTTACAACCTTAACATATTGAAGAAGTGTAGCAAATTTCAAAGTTGAAGACTAGTAAGATACATTTGAAAAATACCATTTATTTGAATATTTAATACACTCTAGATTTTAAATATACTGAGAGTGCCAAGGAGAAAGGAAAGATTGACCTAATATACGAAGAGCTCAAGAAGGCTAAATTTCCTATCCTAGAAGACATTTGCAGAAGAGGAAGAACACATGCAAGGGAATCTATAACCAAACAACTTCAAGATACTCTATTGTCTACAATTGTTCCTCCAAATTGAACACACTAGAAGAGAAGGTAGAGATCAATAAATTATTTATTGAATTTCAATATGTTTTTTCTTGGAGTTATGAAGACCTAAAGAATTTCATGAGTGGAAAGTTCAAACACGAAATCCCTCTTAAACCATATACAACACCATTCAAGCAAAATTAGTGAAATTATAATCCTATAGTTGAAGGGGCAATCTTCAAGGAAATTGACAAAATGTTGCAGGCCAAGATTATATATCCTATTCGTCATTCCACTTGGGTTGCTAATATTGTTCCAATAAGGAAGAAGAATGGAGAGATAAGGATTTGTGTAGATTTTAAAAATCTAAATCAAGCCTCATGTAGTGCCTCTCCCATTTGACTTCTGTAAGTCATCCTGAGGGATGCAACCTTGTTGATACTTCATTGAGAAAGGATCATGATTATGACTGTGAGTGGTCTACACCATTGAGGTGATTGGATTTTTGTTTCTGTATCAGTTGCTTTGATTATGCTTTTAGTTGTTTTGAGGTTATGATGTGATTGTTGGTTCACTGAGGTTTGTGCCAGTGGTTAACAAGATTGATGTGGTGTCATGAGGTTGTTTTGTGATCACCTTGAGATGGGTGCAGAGATTGCACTGTGTACCTTTACCATGTTACACTGGATTGGGGTCCTATAGCAGTGGTTCGTCATGTTTATGACTGTGTTCACTTATTTGTTCTAAGTGCATTTTTATGTTGTGATTAACAACCTTTATTAAATGCTTAAACAATTAGAAATGGATTGTCCATGTTGGATTATTTAGTTACCTGGTATTTGGACATATCTCTAATTTTGTTATGTGATGGATTTAATGCTATGGTTATTTACTTCATTCCTGTGTTGTTATGCTTTATGCGAATGTGAGTGATGTAAATAGATTATTTTAATATAATTAAATAAATGGTCAATTTAGGTGATTTAATGCATTTATTGCTTCAGCTACGTTATTATATGCTATTGCACTTGATCGTGTTGTTTAGTGTGCATGATTTATATCCTTGGCAGTGGCACATGGAGTTAGTGATTCAGCCTTTCATATTTTACCAATGTCATCCTTGTATGGTCGACGTATCCTTAATTAAATGTTTAAATTAAACCTTTTGGTGATTATTAAATCTGAGCTCATTTGCATTATGTGATTTAGACCAGTGAGCGTGTCTGTGCATTTAGAGTTTCGCATTGTCGCAAAAGTTGTTAAGGAATTTCGGTGTTTTTGGGTTTCGGGCTTTTTAATTGATTTATTTTAATTTTTGGCATCTTTTCCATAGATGAATTCCTATTTATAGGAATAGCATGTTTTCATTTGGGTCGATTCGGGGTCTAACTAGGTTGGCTAGTTATTTGCCCTAATCGATTATTCACTCAAAAAGTGAATAAGTATCCAAAAAGGAATTTAATTCCTCACTTCTCACTTTCGAATTGGAAAGTTGGAGAGTAAAACCCAAAATCCTCTTCATGAGGATTTACTGTTTTGTTCATTGTGGGAGCTACGGGCGTGGGATCATCATGAGGTTGAGCGCATTGGATCCAGCTCGGGAAAACCTTGGATTGCCACGATTTTTAGCCACTTCTGCGGGCATTTTATTTTCTAGTTCAGATTCTCGTTTTGCCCTTTTGGCTGAGGTAGGGCTTTCCCATTTTATTGTTTCTGCTCTGTTTCAGCTTCTGTTTTTGGTAGTCGTTTGTTTGGAGGCTGAGAACTAGTGTTCCCCTTCACTTTTGTATTTTAGTTCTACCCGGTTGGGCGGGTATGAACATTTTCCTATTTTTCGGGATGATGGTTTGGGATTTTTCACTGTTATGCTAGCCGTTTTTGCATACGATGTCCGTTTTCAATTATTTTTGGATTTTTGGGATTTTTGTGCCCAAAGGTCAAATGGGTTTTTAATTTTGAAAGTTTTCCAAAATTTGGGGTTTTTACCTCATTTTGCGTGCCACCCTATTTTCTCAGGTTTTCTTGGCACAATGTGGGTCATGGACTTGGATGATCCATTTGGATATCAGTTAGACCACTTTTGCATGTTTATGTTGCATTGGGATGCATGTTGCACTCGTACTCCTAACTTTGTGTTCGGTTGAGTGATTTGTTACCTGTTGTTATGGTTTCTTTTGAACCTTTGCTTTTGTTTCATGGACATTAGGGTTCGTGTAGAATCTACACTCTCGGATTGAGGCCGGTGGAGTGAGTTCATGAGTTTTGGTCTTGTTGCATCATTGGGATTCGTGTAGAATCCATATTCTTGGATTGAGGTCGGTTGAGTGATTTCATGATGTATGGTTTTGTTGGCTTTGTGATTCATGTAGAATCCGTCCTTCATGTGTTACTTTCGGTTGGGTTATTTCTTTGCATTGTGTTCTCATTCTGTCCTTATGTTATGATCTTCGTGATGGTGGTGTGCCACACACAAGTATGTGTGCATACGTTTGTCAGAGGACTTGCGGGTCTCGACCTTCCATGTCTTTTCTGGAAGTTTTGATCATTGGGGTTGGGATGGGAGTATGCATGCCCACGAGCAGTTTTCATAGGATGAGCATGGGTAGGGTAGGGTAGCATATGGAGGGGGCCTCTATCTTGAAGCCCGATGATCATGGCATCATGGGTTGGCAAAGGAAGTTTTATATAAGTGATAATTAAATAAAATGTGTGAATGATAATAAAACTTAAGATAATAAAAAGGGTTTGGGGTGCTAGAGCCTTTCAATTAAGGGATGTTGAATTTGCACAAGTCCTAGCTTGGGCTTTTTAATGCCAAGCGACTCTCCATGATGTTAGTCCCTACATAGTAGCCTACTGAGTGTTTGACCAAGACCTTTACTCCTTGCATTGTCTTAGGTTCTTGGTTTAGCCATCATACTATCTGGCGCGAGTGTTAGCCATGGATGTTGTTCTTGTGTGTTTGTGGTTGAATCATTATCTCCATCAGCACAACGGGTGTGGACCTACAGGTGCCACATGGTTGGGAGGCATAGCTACCTTCACAACTGTTAGGGATTGGTGTATAGAGACGATCTTTTGTCCTAGTGTGACCATTGCTAGATGTTTTCACTTGGTACTTTGGGTTCTGGAGTATGCTTTCTTGTGATTTATGCTTTCATTGGGATTCTTGTATATCATGTTTATATTATGTTATTTTATTCGACGCATTCCCTTATTATGATGTTTAGCATATGATTAGATGCTGTGAATTGTTGTTTTAGCATATCTGTTGCTTATTGTTGTTTAGCATGTGATAGGTGATGTTATCTACTGTAGGATTATCTTATGCTTTACTACTAGCATGTTAGATTTCCTTATGCTTATATTGTTGCATGTTGTAGTAGTGACATCCCTATTACGACCGTACCGACGATCTAGTCGGTGGCTTGGGATGTTACGCACGGGGGATGGCTAGGATCCATGATGGTCTTATGATGCTATTGATGGTTGGGAGGAACCACGTACTTAGTTTGGTTGTTTTGTTACTGAGATGTATTTATGTACATTATGATGTTGCTTTTGTTCACTGCGATGTTTATTTTAGTATGTTCCTTACTGTTATGGTTTAGATGGATAGATGTTCCTCTTTCCTTGCTGTTAGTGCATTGGAGTTTTCTTTCCTCAATTTGCGTGGATCCGATACTCCTCGGTGTGGAGGTTTCCTTTTTTTTAAGCTTTTCATTTGCATTTTGTTGTCGCACTAATTTTTTTTCTCATGTGGAAAGGTAGTTCCTCATGCGAGAATGTATTTCCTCACGCGAGAGAATACACTTCCTCGCGCGAGAATTCATATCCTCGCGTGGTGTACAATGAGTCTTCGCGAGTCCTCGCACAAAGCCATGCACTTTCTCGCGTGTAGCAGTGCACTTTCTCATGCGAAACTCAGGACCAATGTACTTTCTCACATGAGAAACTAGGGCTATCTAGGCTTGTTGAATGGAAGTTCAAAAGTTGGTTTTGGACACCCTTTTGGTTTTTACACCTTCCTAGTTCAAAACATATTTCCTAAGGGGTTTAAAATATATCATTTAAGTATAAGTTGACGTCAACTTATACTTAAGATATATTTTAATATATGCGACGAATCTTTTGAGATAGGTTTCAGACCTCCCGGAGATAAGATAAAGATTCTAGGAAATTTCAGGGCTACAGGATTTCAGACTTAGCCAAATTTCAGGATTCTGCATCTATCTTCCTGCATGGTGTTTCGTTGATGAGTGGTGGTTTCTTTGAGCCCTCATCCTGTGCATGGTCTTTGTGGACCACTTTTGTGTTTCTCTGTTGGTTGTGGCATTCAAAGATTCATTGGTTGCTGGGATTGTGGTGAAGTCTTCCATTGTGATCTTTGTGATCCTTGTATGATGTTGTCATGTGCATTCATACTAGAAAAAAATATATCTTGGCTTGATTTGAATCCTTGTTTCCAAGGATCTCCGGGTGGGGCATTACACCTCACTCAAAGATAATTTTGCTCTCCCTAATATGGATAACCTTTTACGAATAGTTGCAGGATCATAAATAATGTCCATGTTAGATGGATTGTCAAGGTATAATTAGATCCGAGTGAATGGAGTAGATCAATTCAAGACTGCATTCACCACACCATGGGGTACTTTTGCCTACAATAGAATGCGCTTTGGTCTAATCAATGTAGGTGCAACTTTTTAGCATGGCTTGAATTTGGCTTTTGAAGGTTTAAAAGATATAATTATTGTCATATATCTTGATGTTTTGACAGTCTTTTCAAAGAAGAGAAAAGATCATATCAGAGATTTAGAAAAGGTGTTGCAAAGGTGCAGAGAGCATGGTATCTCTCTGAACCCAAACAAATCAATATTTTGTGTTACAGAAGGCAAGTTGCTTGGTCATATTGTATCTCAAGAAGGAATGGCGATTGATCCAAATAGGGTTAAAGCTATTCAACAATTAAGTCTACTATTGATTGAAACTGGGGTGAAGCCTTTTTTTGGCCAGGTAAATTTCTTGAAAAGATTTATTCCTGATTTTTTTGAGATAGTGAAAAATATAGTTGATATGATGAAAGGCAATAAAACTTTCAAATGGAGTGATGTTGGGAAAAAAGGCCTTTGAAGATATCAAAGATGCCATTGCTAAAGCCCATGTGCTTGTTCATCCTAACTACACCAAAGAGTTCAACATCTACTGTTATGCCTCAAAACATACTATGTCAGCTATATTGATGCAAGAGAACAGAGAGAAAATATAAGCTCCAATTACTTTCATGAGTATACCATTGAAAAACCAAGAACTGAGATATTCTCAAATGGAAAAACATGCATATGCAGTGGTGAGAGCCCTTAAGAATTTTAGATTTTATGTGTTTCATTCTCATTCAATAATATATGTGCCAGATCCTACAGTGAAAAGTATTTTGACACAACAAGATGTTGGTTGCAATAATAGAGGAGTGTGGATAGCCAAAGTTCAAGAATATAAAGTAGAAATAAAACCAACCAAACTTGTAAGAGGAAATGCACTCTACAAATATTTAGCAGAAGATCAACAATGCAAAGAAGAAGATACTCCAAAGGTTCTTATGGTAAGTCTTTAGGATCCTTGGTTCTTAAACATTTCTTATTTTCTGATGTATGGTGAATGCCCTAAAGGATTAATTGCTAAACAAAGAAGGGATCTCAAAACAAAAGCCTTAAAATATGTAATTCATGATGATGTCTTGTATAAGAGAGTTATTGATGGAACATTTCTAAGATGTGTGGATAAGGAACATCAGGTGAAGTTGTTAAGATCTTTTCATGATGAAGCATGTGAAGGACATTTTTCTAGCACTGCCACTGCATTCAAAATTTTGAGACAATGCTATTGTTGGCCCAGTATTTTTAAAGATGTATATAAGCGGGTTGCTAATTGTGAAAAATGCAAGATGTTTACTAGTAAACCTCAGCTGGTTGCCTAACCTCTTAGGCTAGTAGTAAAAGAAGCTCCTTTCCATCAATGGGGTTTATACTTCGTAGGCCCAATTAATCCTCCCTCTAGTCAAGGACATTCATACATACTCACTAGCACAAATTATTTCAGAAAATGGGTAGAGGAAAAACCAATGAAGAAAACTTCCTCACAGGTGGTATGTGAATTTATCAAAGAACATATTCTAGTAAGGTTTGGAGTTCCTATGGATTTAGTAATGGATAATGCATCTTATTTTTCCTCTTTAGAGATCATTGAGTTTTTCTATGATAATGGTATTCAAGTTGGATAGTCCTCTAATTATTTCCCTCAAGGAAATGGGCAGGCTGAGTCTAGTAATAAAAATCTGATTAATATTATGAAGAAATTGGTCTCAGATAATTAGAAAGATTTGCATAAGAAAGTTCATGATTCTTTATGGGCTAATAGGAACACACCTAAAAGGGCTATTGGGATCTCACCTTTTGAATTGGTGTATAGAGTAGAAGCTAATTTTCCACTACCATTAGAACTAGTTGCTTGTAAATTGAAAACTGCAATTGAAGATGATGCCTTCCAAGATGGGTTAGAGAAGAGGATATTGTATCTTACTAAACTATAAGAAGAGAGAGAAGAGCTTGTTGACAAGATTACTAAACATTAGGGAAGGATAGAGAAATTGTTTGATAGAAGAGCAAGGCCTAGAAAATTTATGGAAGGCGACTTGGTGTTGTTATGGGATAAGAGACATGAGCCAACAAGCATGCATTCCAAGTTTCAGTCTTTGTGGAAAGGACCTTTTTAGATCACACAAGAAAATCACAATAATTCTTTCAAATTGGCATATCCAACTAGAGAAACCCTACCATGTTCTTATAATGGGCAGGATCTAAAGTTGTATCCAATGCAAAACTGAAAATAGGTAACCCTTGTGTGATAGATAGCTAGGTAGGTTTTACTTTTCTTTCCTTGCTTTTTGCTTAGTTTAGTTGCTTTTTTTCCTTAGGTAGTTTTGTGTTGCTTTCTTATTTTAGCTTGTTCTTTTGTTTTCAAGTTGGCACCTATTGTGTGGAACCAAAGATTGCTAGAATTCTTTTAAGTGTTATTATGCTTAAATCCCCAGACAAAGCCATTTGTTGCCCAAGTTTCAGTCTATATCCTTGCTTTAGGGTTTTCGAGTCAAGCCAAAAGTTAAAGACTTGAGTATGAGTCTAGATTTCCCTTAGTATGATCTTTCTTCTCATATCCTCTTGAGTTAACCTAATATAGAAAATCATATGAGCAATACATTATTTATTGGCTAGGTGATTAGGGTTTTGGAGGGTTTTTGTTATGCTTTATCTTGATGAGAAGATGGTCTAGATATTCTATTGATTCATATTTTCTTATTCCTAAAGATGTTGAAGAAAAAGATTCATGTAGTGAAGTAGTTCTTCATGAAAGCATTCCTAAAATCTCTAAGAACCCTTAATTCTATAGTCAAGTATTCCATTAAAGGAATAATGCAGGTAGAATGGAGAAATCATAGGCATATACAAAGCAAATATAGTGGAAAAACATCAAAGACTAAAGCTTTAAGATAATATTTAGATTGTGAGAATGGGCTGCAAAGAGAATCAATTGAATTTGAATGCAGGAGAAATAGATAAATCATCAGAAATGGTGAAAGAACCAGGTCCAAGGTAGCGAAGACCAAAGTTGAAATCAAATCAATGAATCAAAATACATCTGATTGTCCACATCATCAAGTTGAATAGTCAAGTCACCTTGGAATAAGTCATGATCGTCAGATGAAGACTAAGTTGATGGATACTATTTTAAGATGGAATTATAAACTATCTAACAATGCATCACGTTCACTGTAAGATCTTAGAAGATCTACATATATTTCTTTCCCATGTTTCAAATATGCTTGAAGTTTAGACAAAGTAGGCAAGTGACTTAATGACACATGGTTGTGGGGCCAATTTCAATTTGTGAGCTACAAAAGGTAAATGTTAGAATGGGTGCCAGATTGGCATACTATGATTAAATAGATTCTTTGATACTGACAGAGGTGGGTTGGTTTTGCAAGCACCATCAGATCTTGAAAGATCAACATACGATGCTTCCTTGCATTCTAGAAATGCTCAAAGTTACACAATGTAGGAAAGCGATAATGAGACACGTGTCTGATTAGACCCATCACATTCCATGAAGCATAGTCAGAGTCTAGTCATGAAGTACCAACAAAGAAAAATAGTTTGAAGTCAGACAATAAAATTATGTCATCTGTCTGCCATGGTGTACCTAGCTGGAAAGAGGGACCCACACCATGAAGTAAAAGAATTTAACATCGTTCTGTTATCATTGTCATGTTGGAAAGAGATCCATGGTTGTCACTATCTCACTATACAAAGTTGCTCAACTATTATTCTTAGCAACAAAGCGACAAGAAGACATGTGTACTTGGTGGACCCGCAGTGAAAACTATAAAGGAAATGCTCAACATTTAAATCATGATCATTGATTCAACATCGATAGTCAAAATTTGAATATGCAGTGACTGTTGGAATATGAAATAAGTAGTTTGGCACGAAATGACAGCAAATGAAGAATACAAATTTTCTACAGGATTTTCTGAGATTGCATGAAGATGAACAATCATGATGTGTTTTTAGGAATATCATGGATTCAAAATCATCAATAGAAGGGATGTCACAAGTTCATATGACTGGATATTTTCACATTTATTCTCTTTTATATTATGACTATTTCTATGCCATAATTAGAAAGGATAACAACTAGCTATAAATGTAATCTCATTTGATAATACAAACATCGACAAACTTGATGATGAATGAGTTTGTAATTCCATTTACTTTCTATTTACTGGTCATGTTTTGTTGCCCATTCTTAGATTAGTTCTACATAAAGAGTTGAAGGACAATTGTATGTGAACCTATGATAATCAAGTGGATTTCATTTCATTTTGATGTTTGCAGTGAAAGTGATTTCATTTACTTTCCTCATATATGATTTTGCTTCCTCTCTTGTTCATTTCATATTATGTTAGAAAGTTTCATTAGGATTTGGAAGATAGATGTTTATGAATCTATTAGTAACTTGTTGAATTCCATTTCATTAAGTTTGGTACTCAAATCAATTCCATTTGCCCTCACGTACATCTCTTTTTCCATTTCTCCTTGCATTTAGATGATTAAGACTACATTTAGATTAAAAGTAAGAGTTAGGAATCTTATGATAATTTATTACAGTCATTCCATTGGGTGTGATAGGTTGTCCAAATCTACTTTGCCTAAATTGTTTGTGCCTATAAACAATTTGGTTATCTTTTACTGCTCTCAAGTTAAGAGCTTATCAGGTTAAGACTTCTGATCTCATAAAAACATATTCATTGCACATCATTGCAAATCATAAGGAGCTATACCTAATCAATTCAAAGGGCAATAACAAAATACATACACTGACCCATTTGTTGGTAACATCCTTTTGTTTCTTTACATTTTGGGCATCTAGAGTCAAGGTAAAGCCAATTTAGCAAGAGGGACAAACTGTTAACCAACACTCACATAATAAAAAAATGATCTCAAAACCACATATCATACAACAAATGATCTCACTAATGATTAAAACCAAGGAAAACAACTTTCTTTTATACCCAGTCCTAAAAAAACTTATTGAGTTGTCCTTGAGGCTTTCCCAAATCACAATAATAATATAGGACTACCTTAAGATATTACAATACATGCTACATTACAATTTTGCATCTTTTTAAGATTACAATCAATCTTTTGACTTTCAGTCTTTATAACTTTCCATGTGATGAACATCTAATCATGGTAACTTAACCAAGTCATCTTCAACATTTCTTGAACCTCTTTCTTAGTTCAGTCAACAAGATTCCTTTTCTATTAGGAGATAAAGTCCAAACAACATTACCCACTTTCTAGAAATGTTGTCTAAAAGTTGCATTCACTATAATCTATATAACTTTGTTCAGTCTTTATGTTTCCATACCCACTCTTAATTGTAGCATCTATACATACTCTAGAACATAATCTCAAGTGCACATAATTTTATCTTTAATCCTCAAACCACGTGAAGCCAATATCTCTCTATTGTTCTGCTAGTCTTCACAAAATATCCATTTTGTTGACATCAATGAAAAATATAGCCATGAATGCAATATATAAGCTCAAAATCATGTCTCCAACAATGTTAATATACTCCCCCATAGGAATACCATCAGGATTCATGCTAAAAAATCCCCCTTTGGCATTGATGCTAACATAGATGAAAAACATCTAAGTTCTAAGAATACCAAATTTGTTTCTTCCTCATATGCCTGTGCTCCCTCATTCATGTTGCTCATTAATGAAATTTTTTCACAAAGTAAATAACATGCATAAGGAAGGTCTTAATCTACCCCACACATCAACATCTTTCTATAAATCCTCTTCATGAATCAATAATCTCTCCCCCAAAGGATGATGTTACTACTCTCTCGCAAACATATATATCAAAGGATATTTTTCATGTACGTCTCTTTCCCATTGGCATCAGTGACAAAGGTATCATTATGCTAGTTATCTAAGTTCAATCATCTCAAAAATAATATGTTCAAGCTCCAATGTCAAAAGACACTATAGAACACCAATACCAAGAGTCCTTAATGACTCAACTCAAGCACAGAGACTCCCCCACAAAGGAAGCATCAAACATCCAGTTCAGGTAAAGAAATAGTGCTATACTACCATCTAGACTAATATAATCTCTACATCATCTACTCTAAAGGAGGTTGGGGCATAACCCCAAGAATACCTCTCAAAAACTCAAATTTGTTCTTCACCAAAGGTTTTGTCAATATATATGCTATCTACTCCTTTGTGTTGATATATTCTAATCTAATCTCTTTTTTTGCAACTTCCTCTCTCAAAAAGTGATACTTAATAGATATATGATTTGTATTTGAATATAATACTGGATTCTTTGACACACTCATAGTACATGTGTTAATCACAATAAATGATAATAGGTTTAGCGAACTCTATCCCAATGTCTTTCAACATTGTTTTCATCCAAATAATTTGACTACAATTATTTGTTTTTGCTACATACTTTTCTTGTGTCGTACTCTATGAAACACAATCTTGTTTCTTTCTTATCCAAGAAACCAATGTTCCTCCTAAGAAGAATGCTCCACCACTAGTGTTCTTTCTATCATCTACACTTCCTACCCAATCAACATTAGTGTATGCACATAAAGTGAAATCATGTGATCTGTCATACCATAATCCATAATCAGGCATGCCTTTCAAATATCTAAAAATTATTTTTATTGTTGCATAGTATATCTCTTTAGGGTCTTCATGAAATAGTTCCACTATTCCAACTACATTAGCTATATCAGGTCTAGTGTGTGTCAAATACTACAATCCACCAATCATAAATCTATACTTTTTATGTTTAATAGTAGGGGATTCACATTTTCTAGATAACTCTCATCCACTTACCTTGGGTGCTCCAATAGGCTTACAAATTTTTGAACTATATATTTTTAGCAAATCTTTAAGATAATTCATTTGTAATATAAAAATGCCATCATTGCTCTATACAATCTACGATCCCAAGAAGAATTTCATCTCTCCATTCATGCTCATCTCAAATTATTTCTTCATTTCCTCTGAAAATGCCTCACTTGCTTCATCATTTCCTCCAAAAATTATGTCATCCACAGATACTTCAACAATCAATAGGTGATTTTCATTCTTTCTCAAATACAAATTACTATCAACATTGCCTTTCAGAAATCCCAATCTTGTCAAATACTTATCCAATCTTACATACCAGGATGTAGGTTCTTGTTTCAGTTCATACAATACCTTTTTCATTTTGAAAACCATATCATTCTTTTATGTCAATGAAAAACCATAAAGTTGTTCAATGTGTACCTCTTTTTCTAGATCTTCATTCAGAAAAGTTGATTTGACATCCACTAATAAACTTTAAAGTTCTTATTTATTGCATATGCCAAAAAATTCTTACTACCTCTAGTCTAGCACCATGTACAATTATTATTTTCAAAATTGATTCCTTCTTACTATGAATAACCTTTACATACCAACCTGTCTTTGTTTCTTACAACTTCACCTTGTTCATTCATCTTGTTTTTGAATACCCATTTGGTTCCAATAACATTTTTATCTTTAGGTATATGAACCAATTCCCAAGTCCTTTTCTTTTCAATCTAATCCAATTATTCTTTCATAGATTTTATCCAATAATCATCTTTACAAGCTTCATCAACATTCTTAGGTTCAACTTGATAAATTAAACACAATTATTTATGTATCTTGTTCTTTATCATAACTCCTTTGTCTTTTCTTCCAATGTTCTCTTCAATAGGCTAATTCTTTGCCACAATCCTATTAGGTGTCATTGTCTCAACTTTGATTTCTACTCTAGGTTCAGATCTAGGTTCTTCTCTTTGTATTTTAATCTACAAATTAGTGTTAGTCTTATAAAATAATTTCTGCTCAACATTCTATCTATTAGTTATTGGATTAGTGTCTTCATTAGAATTATAATCAAGCATCCTTTCCTAAATTATAAACTTCTTGTCAACTCTCACATTTAAACTCTCAACAATAGTCTTTGATCTCTTGTCTACACACACACACACACACACACACACACACACACACATGCTTTTCTTTTCAATGAATAACCAAGAAACATACATTCATCACTTCTAGAATCAAATTTTCTCATGCCATCATCTCTCTTAATATAGAATTTACTTCCAAAGGTTCTAAAGTACTTCACAGTAGGTGCATGTCGAAACCAAATTTCATAGGAGGTCTTACCATTATCTTCACAAAAATTGTTTAACTCATTTGAAATAAATTATCCTCCTCTATTAGATCTCAAAAATCTAATATTCAAACTAGATTCATTCTCAAATCTACTCTTAAATATCTTGAATTTCTTAAAAGCTTCATATTTTTCTCTAAGAAATGCAACCATCATCATTATAGTGAAATCATCAATAAGAATCATAAAAATACCTTTCACCATAAAATGCTCTAGTCTTTGTATGACCACTCAAATCATTATGCACAATCTCCAATTTTATTAAAGTAGTAAACTTTTAACTTACAAAAGAGCTCTTCTTCTATTTTTCAATCACACATTCTTTACACATCATGTTAGTCAGTTTCACAATCATAAAAAAAGCTCTAACTACAATTGTAGTACCAAAATCTCCTTTGCCACAACTAACTCTCACCCACCCTAGCAACTAAACATGTCATTTCAGTAGGATTCAACTAAAATGCATTAACTCTTGATCTTGTACTAGTATCAATCACTCTGTCATTCGTATCATTTATAATGCGAGTCTTCTTTGTAAACTTTAATTGATATCCTTTATTAAAAAATTGTCCAACACTCAAAAGACTATGTTTCAAACCATCCATAAAATAAACATCTTTAGTGTTAGTCTTTCCATTAAGTGCAATAGATCATTTTCCTTTTATGTGACATGTTGCATTATTTCCAACTCTATCTACTCCATCATCATATCTATTGAACTCAAAAAACTTATTCATACCTCCAATCAAACTTCTTTTTTCCAACTTGCCAACTTGTGATACTAATGCATTTTCTTCTCCAACTTCTTCTTTTTCAGGACTCTCTTCTTTGATAGAAACAAATCCTATTTCATCATATTCCTCATTATCACTATCATTTACAAAGTCTACCATTTTGAAATCAAATTCATCATCCTCATTAACATAGATATAGTCCTTATGTACTCTTGATTTATAAGGCTTTCTAGGCTTAAATTTCTATACACTCTTAGGACATTTATTAGAATAATAACCAAGTTCATTACATGTCCAACAATTAAAAATCTTGTTACCTTTAGGTTCTCTCTGTATAAGTAGGACAAGTGCTTCTTCAATCTTCTTGTCTTCTTAATCTTTTTTCCCAGATGCTACTAGCATAGTCTCCACTTGTACTAGTACTTCTTGTCATGAATAGAGGTCTGTCTCTTAGTGCGCTGAAAGCAGTCTCCACTCTGTTTCATCCACATCTTAGATGTCTACAATCTTGAAAGAAGATTCTCTCTTGTAAATTTAGGTGTGCAAGGGATAACCTGTTCAATTATTTTCCTTGTCTACTAATAAGAAGGTGTCAAGGGTTTTTAGTATTTTCTAGACAAATTTATCTTCAAAATTCTCTCCTCCACAATTCTTTACTCCTATGACAAACTCTAATATTCTAGAAAATTATCCTCTTATAGTTTCATCTTCCAACATCTTAGCATCTTAAAATAAACATGTCCAACTATGTAGTCTAGCCTTCTTAGCATGTTTATCACCTTCAAATGTAACTTGTAAAGTATTCCAAAATGCATTAGCAAGTCTAAAATATTTTATCTCTCCATATTCAATTTCAGGAAGAGCTCATAATAATGCTTCTCTTGAAAGTATATTCTACATGAATAGATCTTTTTGTGTTACCTCATGTCCTTCAAGCTTGTCTTCTTCAATCACATCCTTCTTACTCTTTATAGCCAACCAGAATTCTGGACCCATGCATAGCATGTGTGTCTTCATCTTTTCTTTTTAGTTATAGTTTGCTCCATCAAACTTTAGATTATCTTTCCTAAAATGTGCCATAGATCTCCTTAAGTAGTTAAGCTTTTCCTTCAAGGAGATGATGCTTTGAAACCAATGTTTATAAAGTAAAGTCCACCAAGAAAACTGAGAGGGGGAGGGGGGTTGAACTCAATTATGTAATTAAAACAACTCTTAATATCCTTATTAATTATGAAACATGTAAACAATATATGCAACAACTGTAGAAAGATAACCATACACAATACCACCATATTTGTTAGCTACGGAATCCCTTGATCAGGAAGAAAACCCTAGTGGGGATGATACCCACAAAATGATGTACTAATATTAAGTTCCTTGTAAGAGGATATACCTTATTAGGATTCAATGAAATATAATCAACACATATGGTCCTTGTTGGGAGACTTTGAATCCATGTTAGTAGTTGTGCCAACCCTTGTTAGGAGTTGAAAGGAAGTCAACTAGACCCACTATCCAAACAACTTATGTACTATCCTCATTGAATAATACAATGCAAAACAACAATTGTCCAACAAGAAACTTGTCTTTCCAAATATAATTCCTTGTAAGCTCACTGTGCCTCAACTACATGAAACTCTAATATGATCCCAAAGATATTCACATTCAAGCTCACATAACTAACAATGATCTTAAAACCACATACCATACAACATATGATCTCACTGATGAATACAACCAAGGAAAATAACTTTCCTTTATATCAAATCCTAAAAAAAATTATTGAGTCATCCTTGAGGCCTTCCCAATTTAAAATAATAATATAGGACCACCTTAAGATATTACAGTACAAGTTACATTACAATTTTGCTTCTTTTCAAGATTACAATCAATTTGTTGGCTCACAATCTTCATAAATATCCATGTGATGAACATTTGATCATGCTAACTTAACCAAGACATCTTCAACATGTCTTCAACCTTTGCTTCATCTTGCTCAACTAGATCCCATCTGTGTTAGGAGATCAATTCCAAACAACAATACCCTCTTTCTAGAAATGTTGTCTAAATGTTGCCTTCACTAAAATATGCACAACTCTATCTAGTGTTCATATTTCTGTACACACTCTTAAATTTAGCATCTAGACATACTCTAGAACATAATCTCAAGTACACATATGTTGATCTTCAATACTCAAACTGTGTGAAGCCAATCTCTCTCTCTCTCTCTCTCTCTCTCTCTCACACACACACACACACACACACACACACACACACACACACACACACACACACACATTCTCATTCTACCAATCTTGATAGAATAATCAATATGTTGAGATCAATGACAAATACAACCATGAATGCAATATAGAAGCATTGAATCATGTCTCCAAAAATACTAACATACTCCCCTATAGGAATTCCATTAGCATTCTGCTAACATGGTTGTGAGTAGCTTTTTTAGTAGTTCAAATACCCTAAAATTTGATGATATGAGGAGAAAGTGGAGGTCCATACTATGAAGGGGATAGAAGACCACTTGTGAGCCTATATTTGTGTTAGTCTGAGTGAGGAAATCATAAGAAAAGCTTAGGTAGATCTACATTAGACAGTGTTTTGAATACAAAAAGTAGAAGAAGAAGCATAGAGAGAGGAAATAATTTTGGAAATCATGGGAAATCGAGAGAAAAACAAAGTGAAAGAAGCCTCAATGCAAAGGACCAATAGATTGTTGGTGTTGTAGGAAATAATGTCACAAGAAGAAAGAGTGTTGATCTTGAAAGAATAATGTTCAAGAGATAAACAAGAAGGAAATAATGCAAAAAAAATGGTGAATAATAAATCTAAAGAGGATGATTTTCTTGTTTCCTTAGAAAATATTGATGATTCATGGGTTTTGGATTTAGGGGTTTCATTTCATGCTACACCCCATATATGTTAATTTCTTGATTATGTCCAAGGGGATTTCGGGCTAGTTTATTTGGGAGATAATGAACTCTATCATATTGTTGAAAAGGGAAGAATTAAGATTAAGTTACAAAATAAGGATCATTGGATACTACAGGAGGTAATACATACTCCAAGGCTGAATAGAAGTTTAATTTTAGAAGGGCAACTAGGAGATGATTAGGATTACATTGTTACTTTTAATGATAAAAATTGGAAGGTTTCAAAAGGTTCCTTAGTAGTAGCAAAAGTTGTGAAAGTAGGCACCTTATATCTTTATATAGGTCATATTGTTCCTTCTACTTTGATTGTTACAAAGAGAAGTCAATGTTCAGGAATATTTATTATAATTGAGCTAGAAGAACATCAATCTATTGATGTAGATTCTAAAATGACACTGTGGCACAACATCCTTGGACATATGAGGGGAAAATGTATGAAATGCTTCATTCAAAGAATTTTTTACCAATTCTAAATTGTGTCAATATGGATTTCTATGAAATTTGTGTATATGGAAAGAAAAATAGAATTATTTTTGAGAAGAGTGGGAAGGAAAAGAAAATGAGAAATTAGAGCTTGAACATATAGATGTACATGGACATGATTAGGTATCTTCCCTTAGTGATTCTTTGTATTATGTTACATTCATTGATGACGCAACTAAGTATGAATTTATTTCCTAAGACAAAAATCTAATGTATTTGAAACTTTAAAAAAATGGAAAAGCTTGGTTGAGAATGAGATTGGTAAAAGACTAAAATGTCTCATATTTGATAATGGTGGTGAGTATTATAGAAAATAATATGAAGATTAGTGCTACACTAATGGTATTAATAGGAAGAAAATTTCTTTAGGGACTCCACAATAAAATGGAGTGGTTAAACACATAAACATGACAATAATAGAGTGTGCAAGGAGTATGAGGTTTCAAATTGGGCTACCCTTAAATGTGCAGGTAGAGGTTGTTAATACAACTATATATTTAATGAATAGTAGTCCCTCAACTCCTTTGGGTTGTGGTATTATAGATGAAGCATAGATAGGTAAGAAGGTGAGTTATTCTTTTCTCAAAACCTTTGGTTGTGAAGCATTTACACATAAATTTTAAGAATAGAACCAAATTGGAGTTTAAATATAAGAAATATATTTTTGTTGGATATGACATTGATGAATTTGGCTATAAAATTTGTAATTTTGAAAATCATAAAATTTTAAGAAGTAGGGATGTCAGATTCAATGAGAAAGTGGTGTACAAAGATACGTTGTAGTAGCATAGGAAGAATGAAAATAACAATGAAGTGATGGTTGATACTCAAAAGGATGATGTTTCAATAGTCCTTCATACCCACAACAATAACTACTACTACAAATACCATAACATGCATTGAATATTGGACAATAAAAAAGGCTAAGTAAACCTCTAGAAAGATATTTTTCTCTTTGAACTACATTTTATTAATGGATGTTGGTGAACCAAATGACAAAGATGTGTGAGTAGATACAAAGATTTAGTAAGAGTCTACAAGGATATAAGGAATGGACTCTTTGCTGAAAAATCAAACTTGGGCATAATGTAAGTTGTTTGCAGGTTAAAGGGTTTTAAAAGATAAATGAGTTTATAGGCTGAAAGAAGAAAATGGAGGCAATAAAATATTTAAAGCTAGGTAAGTTTTCAACTAGAGATTTACACAGAAAGGGTATTGATTTTGATGAGATCTTTTCTCCAATTGTTAAATGACTTCTATTGGCACTATTTTAAGTAGTGAGGCTACTAAAGACATTAATTTGTTAGGATAAACCACGGACAGAAATAAAAACTACATGGAAATATAACCAATAACAAAAATAATAGAACACACAGAAATGAACACAAGGCACCAAGATTTAACGTGGTTCACCCAATCCCTGGGCTACGTCCACCAAACAGCAAGTCCAATCTTATTACAATCCAGTGATTACAACCTGATTACAATCCGTAATCCCTTACAGCTCAATACCGCCGCAAGAACCAATTTCGTATCACCACCTACAAAAAATACCCAACCCTAAGCCCTTTTTATACAAGTATTAAACCGCTTCAGGGTTATAGCATGTCGGCCATATGTCGGCCATAATATGTCGGCTACCATGTCGGCTACTTCCAAAATTTTTTTTTTTAATGAAGTATGTATAGTACTTTCCTGATCAGTCACCACAATCTAACATAATTTGGAATAGATTGATGTTAAAACATCATTTCTTCATGGTGATTTGGATGAAGAAATGTATATGGAACAACTTCATGGATTTGAGGTCATAGGTAAGGATAATTTATTGTGCAGATTGAAGAAAAGTGTATATGGATTGAACCAAGCACTTTGACAATGGTATAATTAAATTGGTAGATTTATGAATGAGCATGGGTACACTTGGTTTCATTCAGACCATTGTGTTTACTTTAAGAGATTGAATGATGAAGCTACAATATTTTATGTTTATATGCCAATGATATGTTTGTAGAAGGGTCTAAAATAGATCACATTAAGGGATTGAAAAAAATAGTTAGCATGTTCATTTGCAATAAATGATTTGGGGGTAGAAAAAAAAAATCCTTGATATGAAAATTTGAAAAGATAAGAAGAATAGAAAATTGGCATTATCTCAAGTCGATTATAAATCAATATAAATCATGTAATATTATTCTAGGTTTTAGGATTTTCTAAGGGGAAAATATAGCTTCTTGCAGTGGTATTGAGTTGTAAGTGAGATTGAAGATTATAACAAGTTGAAGTTATGTACTAGATAGTAATATTGGACTCACTATTTGGTGGACATAGCCTGAGGATTGGGTTAATTATGTTAAACATTTGTGTCTTCTATTTTTTTATGTGTCCTTTATTCCTTTTTTATATTGGTTATATTTGCATGTAACTGTTATTTTCTATCTAAGTAATCCTAGCATTTGAGTTCTTAGGTGAGTCATCTATGGGTTGAGGGTCAAATTTAAGCCATATATGTAACTAAATAAAGTTATAACCCCTCTTAATGAGTCATTAAGAGAAAGCACATATTTGGAAGGATGAGGAGGATGAAGGGATGAGATTTTCCTAATGTCATTGTCAATTGTCTCTATAACTTGTTTACAAGAAGAGGCCCTAGAGGAAAGGTAGAACAAGTTACACTATCTCTTATTTGTGATGCAAAGGGCTCTAGTAGAAGGTTTGAGGGAAGTGTGAGTTGCATATTTGATGAAAGGATTATACATGGCACCATATCATCTAAAGTTTATTTATTTGATTTTTTTTATACAAAAAAATTCATTAGTGGAGGATGAGAGATGTTGCTATTTGTTTTTGGTTAATTCTAGTAGAGAGTTTTGAGTGAATTTTGGAATAGGAAGAAGGGAAACTACAACATTCCTCTCCTTTGATCAACTTGCTCATATAGGTTTCCATTTTTTTTTTGTGAAAATACATTATTAGTTTATATATGTATTTTGGTTTTGTGTCCTTTTGTGTGCTATGTGGGGATTAGTATCGTGCATTTGCTTCTCAACATGTTGAGAGCATTCAATGTGTGTGATGGAGAAAGGGAGAACCTTAATGGGGTTGTTTCCATGTTTTTTCACATTGTAGGACTAGATGGGTATGATTGTCCAAGATGTATAGATATTCATTTGAATGGGTGTGGAAGAATGGTTGTAAGAATTTTCTTTGGTGGATGTGATAATTTAGAAGAATAAATTATGCATTATCAATTCCATTTTTATGATGCTTCCTTGTGTCTTCACTTGAGAACCAAGTGAAGGTTCTTTTGATTGTGAAAACTCATGGGAAAGGCGTGTTTCATGTATTTTCATATATTTTTTATTATGTATATTAGATTCTTATGTGTCCTTGATCTTCTTGGTTACCTCATGACTCATGGGTTGTCTATTATGATCCTAAATCTAAGAGGTAAGCTTTGCATGACCCTTAGAAGAATCTCTTTGTTTATGTTTAGATTGAGGAAATTTGAAGGTTTTTTAATTTTAAAGGCATATGTTACACCTTGTTGTGCATTAATCTGGATTTATAGACAATATTAAAATTTAAGAGTTGTGTCATGGGCCTAAAGGATAAAATGTATATTTGAATCTATTTTATAATACTACCAAAATATAATACTATTTATTGTAGAATTATACTCATTCCTTCAATTACTGGAACATATAGATAGAAAACTATGATATATCTTCTTTTAGCATAGTGTATTCAACAATTTACAATATGTACATATATATCCTTTAGAAAAATAAGAAGAAACATATATATTTATCTATTTTGCAATGTACTAGAAACAAGTTACTTGAAAGTCTATGTTATGCTTAATTGTTCAAGATTATAGTATCATGTCTTAAATACATATTGTATTTGCAAGAAGAAGAAACTAATACTCATTTGCATAGGAAAATAGGACAATCTACCTTAAACAAAAAAAAAGTGTGGATGTGTTTAAGGAATTTAGCAGGAAAAGTATTAGTTTACAAAAAAAGGTTTGCATTATTGAGTATATAAGATTTCATTTATGTATACCACTACGGAAGAAAATATAATATTGTTGTTTGTTTCTTTTCAAGAGAGAAGAATGTTACATTTGCGAGGGAAAATTTTGGGTATGGCATTTGGTATCAAATCCAAGGTTCAAATATTGAGAGCTTTGGGCATGCACAAGTATGTATATTTAGACAAGGAGACACATGACTACATTTATTTGTGAACTATAGTTAAATATAGGTATTGTAGAATTTAAAAATAAATAAAAATTTGTGGTCCTATTGCTTCAAGTTTTTAAAGACATTATAAGCTAAAAATAAGAAATGGATTAATATTTATCTCGAGAATGTTGATAAGAAAGAAGGTGTAATATTTTTTAGCATATTTGTACATTTATGATTTACATGGAATGTAAGGAGACTTGTTCTAGAGTATATTTAATGTTTAAATATTAGGTTCTTTTTTATAGCAAGTACTAATCATATTTGGTTTATATAGAAAAGAAATGTTATCTATTAAACATTAGTGCAGTCGTGGATGGAGGGATCTCAAATAGATTTGTCCAAATATGCAACAAGAATAAAAATAGACAAGCAAAAATTAATATGAGAGCACAACCATATATCAATATTTATTCCACTAGAAATCAATTACAATCAATTGACAACATGCCTTCATACATATCAAAGAAAAAAATACTTGATTACCTATGAAATATATAGTCAAATATCTAGAATCCTCTAACTATCCTCTATGATAACACTATTGTCAATGATTTCTTAAGAGATCAAATTAGTGCAATATATATTCCATACAACATGAAGGTCAATTGAGAAATGAATTGCATTCTCCAAGAATAGGAAACATATTACCACTAATAGGAAATGTCCTGAAACATATCTAGAACTTAGTAGAAAAAATGTGTAAGTGTTGGAAATCCAATATTTAGGTCCTTGCATAATCTAAGAATATATAATGTGTTCAATATATCAACACATACCAATATTTTACATTTCAAAATAAAAAATTACAAACAAGTTGTAAAACAATAAAGAACATAGTAACTCGAGGAGAATCTAGCATAACTAAAAAAAAGATGACCAAATGAGAAGTGATCATTGCAGAAACAATCCACAACTAGATCCTAAATAAGTACCTAACTATGAAAGATGTAACCCAAACAACTAATGGGTCATCAGAATAATGGCAAAACAAGAACAAACTGAAATATAAATATATTTGGTTGATTCAATATTCCTAAGAGCCACAGGAGATAGAAAACCTTTTTTTTTCTAAACTCATGTTTGATTTTATGTATCTTTGAATTAAGATCCTTACCCAAGAGTAATGTGAGTAAAATTACATGCTTTCTGGGTAAAAGTGCATTTGTGTATGTAGATTAACATAGATTCATTGAAAATTTGTGCAAAGGAATTGTACCTTTTTAAAATTTAGAGAGAAGTGGCCATCTTATACTTACCCAACTATTGAATAATCAAATATATTCCCAAAATATGGTAATAGAGTTAGTACTTTAAAGTGATAAGAATATGAGACAAATATGTTCACCAACAAACCTTTAACATTGATGCATAGATAGTCAATGAATTACTTTTTCCCTGTATGCTAGGTTAGAACAACATCCTTTTTAAATACCAAGTGAAGTGGAACTTAATCTTCCTAAAATTTGGCACATGTGTTGTGTCATTTGTAAGGATTAAATGACATTTCCAATTAATAAGGCTCCCCCTAACATTAGCTCATGGTTGTAGGGATAATTGGTAGCACATGAATGTTCAAGTTATTATTGTTGTGTCTATATATTTGTTACAATGTTGTTTTATTAGTTTTCCTAGCTTTATTAGCATGCTTTGCATTAATTGAGTTGCCTTAAACATGCAATGTTTGAATGTTCTAATATATTAAAATGGCCTTCTTAGATCAAGTTTACCAATAAAAATCTCTTAAATAAATAAAATACTTTTTAGTGAATACTCAAAAAAATTCTAATATAAAACAAATAAAAATAAAAATAAAAATTAAATAACTAAACTATTATCTATCAAAAACATATTTAAATAACACATAGCTAATAAAATTGGCTATTCAATTAGAGGTAATATAAATAGAACTTGTGTAAAAAATTAAAAAAAAGTAATTAATTTTAAGATAAAATAAAATTGCCTTATAAGATATCAATCTTCTTCTCCTTCTCCACTTGATTTAATAGCAATGCATTAAAATCATAGCATCTATATGTATTTGGGAATGTTGCTCTTTTATTAGGATGTAAGGTTAACATAATTATTTTTAATGTTTATATCATCTTCTTTTTGTAACCTCACAATGAGAATAAAGTGATCATTTCTTTTATGGAGGTTTAGACTAAGTAGAGCTTCCCAATAGAGGCATGAAGTCTTGGAGCAACCATGTTCCTGTGAAGGCTACCACAAGAATTTGCAATCCACAAAATGAGGGAAACTCAAATTAGGTTCATGATGCTTAAATTTTTTTTTAATATTTAATATGGGTGATATGTACATATCTTCTAGTAATTCAACTTCATAAGCATTTCTTGAATCAAATTACCTCAAGATTATACGAGGTAAAATATTTATCATCCTTAACTTTATATAAGTTCCAGTAACAAACATCCTTTCTTCAAATGAAAATAATTTCATCTCCCACTTGATAATATTTATGTTTGTCAAGAAGCTTAAGGAGGAAATAATAGTTTTTAAAAATGCTTCAATGATGTGAGCAATTTTTTGCTCAAGATTATGCATGCATCTCGTTGAGCATTGTGTTTGCATGATGAAAATCATGAAATTAATAAGAATCTCTCTCTTGAAAAGTCAATAAAATATAAACTTCAAGGTTTTGTGAGGTTATTTTTGAACTGACTAGGTAGATCAATTGAAGACAAATTTTTCTATTTAATGAGGATGCCTTTGCTAGTTTGGTGAAGTCCAATCTATAACTTTTTGACACAATTTTTTTAGCAAATTATTATTGTTATTAAATTTATGATGATGCAAATAAATCTATGTCAATATGAACTTCTAACTTAACTATTTTATGAAAAAGAAATTTACGAAGATAAGGTAACAAGAAAGATGAGACAATTGTTGAAAAGGGAAATCTAAACAGACATAAGCCACAACAACAATGCATCTACAAATTAAATCTTCAAAGGGGATGGTATAAAACCAACCATATTTGGCTTAGTGCAATTGTAATCTCCCTTCTACAATAATCAATGGAAGTTTGTATGATAGTATGATGTTTCACAATTCTTCAAATTGTGTATCTAGAGAAATTGCATGCACATGAGACAAATTTCTATGAATGCACATAAAAAATCCCCTTCTCCAATTAGTCACAATAGAGGTATGATTTGGCTATTCATGAAAAACTCCTAGAATACCAAAATTGCACAATCATTCACATAAAATAAGACTATTATCTTCTTCATCATTTATTAACTATTAATTTTCAGAGAGAATGCACATTCTAGCAAGAATTACTATAGATATTAATTTACAAAGAGAATACACATTCCAATGAGAATAACTATACACAAAATGAGAGCACCAATGAAATATTTTATTGCATAAAACATTAGCCTTGAGTACATGTCACATCCCTATATTTATAGTGATCCCTCTCCTTCATATGCATTTTGGAACTAGGATTTTTATCATGCAACGAGTGTGCCAAAACTAATAAAAAAAAGAAAATTATCTACAAATTAACTCTTAATATTGTGCAAAGTAGGCCTGCACACTTTTTATCAATTAATGGGTGCATGAGCCTTACATGACTTAAAACAATAAAAGAAGAAGATAGAAGATAAACATCTCTGAGTGTAAGCTAGAGCTTAGGGGCCTTACAAAGATAGCAATGCATCTTCCTCCATGCTTAAGTACGAGTTAACCATGAAAATACTTCAAAAATGCACTTTCAAGGCATAAAAATTCTCAAAAATAGCAACTAGCAGTTAATTGTCAGTGTAATCACAAGTCTTTAGAAATTGTCACACCTGTAGAGTTCTGAAGTTGTGTACCTATGCACCTTTAGAGAAAAAAAATTGTTCCTCCACAAAATATTCAAAATACAGAGTAGTAGAGTTGTGTTCTTGCACCCCATTAGGGTTTTCACGATCAAAATTGGCATATTTTTTCTAGGTCCAAAATCTTAGTTTCCAACATCTGGGTCTTGTTGATTTTTGACCAATATGATGAATGGATGAGCTGCCTTGAAATTTTGTATAGCCAAAGTGATTTCTTGGGGGTCCAAAAAATCTAAATCTTGGTACTCGACCCTTTCCCATGAAATTGTGAATCTTTTGTTGCACTTCAACAATATCATCCATTTTGGAATCTAACTCCTTCAATATCTCCATGGCCTTAAATATGCATCAAACATTGTCCTTAGAGGATGATCCTTCATAAAAAAAGGTTTGAATTTTTGTACAACTATTTTGATTGATATTAAGTGTTCTCTGAATTCATGATTACAAATCTCCATGCTAGGTGCACTATAGTATTTATTTGCTTCTCATATTAGGCACATGTTCTTCACTACATATCCTCGATATCTTCGTACATATATAACACAACCTTGTTTTTGGCATGTATCTTCTCAATCCTATCATAAATCTTATCCATTTCTTCTCCTATGTAAACATCTAACATCATTTTGTATCTCTACCCCTTTATTGTTCATAATGCATCCAAATCATTAGTTTAGTTTGACACTTCGTCCACTAACCCAAAATCTTAGTTGATCATAGTTGCTAACTTATTTGCATTATTTTTTATTCTATGTAACAAATTCATATTTTCATCTATAATCTCTACCCCCTTTTCTTCGAAACTGAGACATCATCTCTTACAAGCAGCTGAAATTGAGTCACATGGTGTAGGGACCAAATTTCATCTGTTAAGGGCAGCCGTTAGAGAAATCTTAGGGTGAGTTGGGTCAATGGGGCCTACTATCTCTTTCACAAAATCTAGAAGAATTTGATTATTTCATCCAAACTTGGATTTCTTCTTGACCCTAATCTAACTATTGAAACATCTTCCCAATATCCATAGCTTTCAAAACTATGAATGTGTCTCTTGCATCTGATAGTCCTGAGGGATTATTCTCTCCGAATCTACATGGGGTGGATGAATGGCTATATGTGTGACCAAATCCTTTTGTTTATTATTCATGTTGAAATCTAGTTGATGTGGAGTCTCTAGAGTAGGCATTGTTGGATTTATGACCTTTATCAAAATTTCCAATCCTTCCTCAGGAGTCTTTATATACCTCTGAGTTATCTGGTATGTATTACCAGTTTTAGCCATGTTGGAGTAGTGCCCATCTAAAACATGTATTGAATAGATGACCAACTGACCATTAATGCTAGTCCCTTTCTTTTATCTGTCCTCTCTAGGGTTTGTTCACATTTTGATTGTTCCACCAAAAGGGTGTCCATTATGGTTCTAGGAGGGGAGGAAAGTGGTTGCACTAGAGGAGGGTCTTATTCTTCTATTATAGGAACATGTCCTTCTTTGGGAGCTTCCTCTGTATGCACTACATATACCTCTTCATCAATTATGGCTTGGCTATGTTCCTCTTAAATTGGAGGAGGCACTGGCATGGTATCTTATTCAGGTAGAGGTGGAAGTGGTATCTATGGCCATTCTAGAGGAGGAGGAGGTACCTTATTGGACCATGTGGGAGTGGGGGAATTATATTTCAATAATCACCTAGTGGCTCCTTGTGTGGCATATCCCTTATTGCTTCATCCTCCATATGAGTTGCCATGGGCATGATGTTAAAGTCGGTAAAATAAAAAAAATTCAACCCATAATTAATTGTGATCTCAGACCATCCTTCCTATTCTCGATCAATGGATTCCTTGATCTGGATAGGTTTTTCTTGCATAAGTGGGTGCCTATGTTGAACTTCTCCCCCTTTCCTCCTTAAAAAACTTGGTTGAATGTGTCCTTTTGTTCAAAGGGAGATAGTCAATCTCATCCTCATGTTCTCCTTCCTCCTTAGCCTCTGTAATAGTCTCAAGGATTTAAGGCGAAGGAGTGCTTTTATTTTTCACACTTCTCCTCTTCTCTCCAATTACCACGGTCTTCATTCTACTCTACTTAGGGACTGATAGGGAGGATTTTGTTTGAACTAGAGGCTCCTTAGACTATGTTTCTTCTTGCTTTGTAGCCTTTTGATTCTTCTTTCCCTTAGTATTCTCTTCCTTGAGGATATAAACCACATCCCTTCCATGTCCATGCACTATCTCACGTGTAATCAAGGACTTCACCTTATATGTGGAAATGGTAACCTTGGTCCCTTTTCCTATATTTGGCCTCACTAGTGCCTTCAAAGTTGGAGTATTAGGAAAAACATCCAAGTGGAAGGGATTTTGTATCCAATCCCTTGTCAAATTGACAACATGTCAAGCTAGATGTTGGAGTTCATTGTTCTTCTCCTGATTCACCTCTGCGTTCATGATGGGGCACTCAAAGATCTTTTCCTTGTTATATGTGGTATATAGGACATTGAGACTATCATTTTTCCACACCTTGAGAGGTATACGTAGGTTCAAAACCTTCTCTGCTAGTGCTAGATCTATCCTGCAATAGTCCCTTATATGGACTTTATAGTCATCAACATAGTTCAACCAATGATATTCAATATAAACATTTAGAGTAAAATATTTCCTTAAAACATGCTTAAACATCCTTATGTTATCAAAATAGGGGCACACCACTAGGTACTCTACACGAGGGTATTTCTACCATACCACCTCGTAGGTGCAAATGTCTTGCTTTTATTTCTCCCATTCTATCTCCACTAGTACAAGCCTATCTAATGGATAAAATGGTATCTTATTTGGGTGAAAGAGGGTTCCAACCACTTGAATGTAAGAGGGTTCCAACCACTTGAATGTAAGTTAAAGTGTTGTATTGGATCTAATATCCACCTACTTGTATAACCTTAAATGTTTCCTCAATTGATAGCCTTTGTGATATCCCCATTTCAATATATAATTTTATTATAAAGAGTATATAATATTAGTAATCGATAATATTGTAATTATATTAAGATAGAAATACGAATTGTTATATAATTATACATATATATATATATATATAAATATTACCATATATTTAATTGATATTTATATGTCATAGATAATTAATATATATCTATATGACAATAGCATATTATATTATATCTTTGTCATATATTAAAATAATAGTTATGTAAATTCATACGTAATATATATAATCATATATTATTATAATGTAAATAATATTAATATATTATTAATATTAATATATAATCATATATAATTAATATTAATCTATATATAATGAATAGTTATTAATATAATAAACCTTATTAATATATAATATAATTATTAGTATACTATAATCTATTATTATGAAAAGAGGCGACCCTTTGAAAATCCATATATATATATATTGAATATCACACAAGTAAAAGGGATATCATATAGAATTAGAAGAAATATTATCAAATCGATATAAATTAATGCTAAATCTGAAGATGCCCTTGAAACGGGCCATTACAACCTTTTCATGTAATTTCCTTCTATGAATTGAATTATTATGAAAATGAAGGCATCATTCACTATTTTGTATTTAGGGATCTCATGTGAGAGCTTCTTTTGCACCAACTAGGGTACACAATCTATGGAGAAGCATTGGGATATTATATACTTCTTTTCCTCACAAGCCATTGATATGTTGTAGCTTTAGCTTCCAATAAGTATACCACATAAGAGGTCATGTAGATTCATGGGTCACTTAGACTAAAGTCAGTTTCTCATCTAAAGAGATGCTAATGATGGTGCCCTAGTCAATCTTGTAGACTCTTGTTCTGATTGTCTCTACAAAATGAACCATCCATGTCTCCAAATGGATTATTGTAGGAAGTAATGTCACTCTTCTTAGGAGAACTATGTAATAGCCAATATTAAAAATCATGTATCCTCAAGTCATATCAACCTTTTATGGCTTATTATACAGGGTCTTGGTGATTAAATACTTATCTTACCCTACATCCTTTATTACCTTCCTATATCTCTTTGTACCATCTGTCTACTCTCTCATATGTGATCTTCTCATATTCATCAGAGATCAAAGATGGGCAAGTGCAATACTTTCTCTATTTTGTCTAGTTGAATATCTACAACAATCTCTCCAATAACACTCTTCACCACTTTCTCATCAGGATTGTAATGCTATGCTAGAGTCATGATCAACTTTGAGGATTGTATTAACACTTAGTGTGATGAAAAATTTACCAATCAAATATGAGTGAGTGTAGAGATCATCTATGATACTCATGGTGCTTATTATAGAGTACTAGGAATTTATTCTAGTCAATGTGTCTGAGCTTTGTATCTCTAACTTTTGAGTGCAAATATATGAATCATGATTCCTTGGGTACTCTTTGGAATTTAAAACTATGGATTTGGGTGTGATCTTAGCTACTGCAAAAGATGAGGAAGCCATGTTAGTCTTCAAAAAAGGACAAAACATTAGTGCCTTGTTGCCTGAAAGTTGAAAAAAGACTAAAAAATACACCATAAAATAGACTAAATTGAGCCAATTGGGTTAAAACTATAAAGTGCACACTTGCACATGTGTGTAGGGTGTGTAATGTGTGTAGGATGGGCAAGTGGGGTTTTTGGATAGCTAGGATGTGCATGTTGTGAAATTGTACACCTACATAGGTGCACAAGGTGTACAACTATGCACCATAGACTCACCGTAAAGAGTATTAGCAAGGTTTACATGGTCATCAAGGGTGAAGATGTTATGGAGTTACAAACCTACATAGGTGCACAATTGCACACATGATGCCTACCTTAGTGTGCAAGCGATGCAGATCCTGCAGACTACATATGTCTATATGTGCACAAGTGTGCAATCATAGAGTTCATAGATTACAACGAGTGGTCTTGATGGGGGTCATCTCTATTCATTGGTAGGGTAGGTCTACACACATTCAAGAGTTGCGCATATGCACATGTGTGCACCTATACACTTTCTTAGTAAAGGGGTGATTGGGGGAGTTGCACAACTTACACATGTGTGTAGGTGCATAGTTTTTCTTAGTGCTTTGAAATTGCTCCTTCAACTACCATAATCAAATGACACTTGCTTTTCTTGACCTTTAGATCTAGGTCACAATAGTTGCACTCCCTGAGGTGCTGTAGAAGATGCCTTTTTCTAATGAGAAGGTTCATGTGACTCAAAAGAAAAAATGGGGGTCCCAATTTTCCAAGTTGAAAATGTGGTGTGTGTTGTGAAACCACAACAAATATCCCTAAAAAAAGAAAGAAATGATAAAGGCATTCTTTATTGACAAGAAATATAAAAACTTGTGTCAAGTCTATACTTGATTTCTAACATCACACGAAGCTTTTGAAAATCTCAAATAAAAACTTAAACTTTTAAGTTTCACGCTCAATGTTTGCTTAATGTCTGTTAGGAATAAGGTGTCTCAACCTTGTATAATTCCTATTCTTTTTTTTTTTTTTGTAAAATGTATTTCTTGCAAATAATGTTGATGTGTCGACATCTTGAATTGTGTGTAAGGAGATCATGACTAAAACGGTTATGACAAATTCCTATGACACGTAAGAGCTATGTTAGGAAGATTCAATGATAGGTGAAGACATGTGGCAACTAAGATATTTGATTACTATACACTCTACCCCCAAATTTTTTTTTGGGGGTTCCTATTTTCTTGGAGAATGGTAAAACCCTAATATGGTTTACCTTTTTGGGAGTAGCCCTAAAGTGAAGCACATGTTATAAGCATTTTTTGGGTTGCGAAGAGATGCGATGCGAAAAAGGTGTATTGTTGGTAGTGCGAGTAGCTACTGTGTCTTTTGTTGTTGATGTTGAACTTGCATTGCAAGTGTATTGTAACCTCATGTTGAAGATAATACATTATGCAGGTTCTAAAGGGGTGGGGTTGTTTTACTGAAAGGTTTTTCCCCACTGGCAAATCCTTGTGTTATGTGTTCCTTTCTCTGTCTATTTTTTGTATGCATGGTTGGCTACAATATTGTTGTTTACATGATATTGAATCTGTAAGTGTAGAAGATTTTAATAAGATTTGCATCATACTTTCCTTATGAGATTAGTGTAGGAAGTTGTTTCCACACCTGAGTTTCCTTACAATGTCTTAGTTTTGTTGACACTCCTAGGTGCCAACTACCATGAGTATACAACATCATAGAAATAATATTTTTATAACTTTTGGAAATCCCCATGAACCCACTTTCAATCATTGTATGACTAGATGTGAGAATTTGTTTGAAGGGCTCTTAATGAGACATTAATTACTTCTCTTTTGCATTTTGGTGTTCTAGAGTTCATGTGTTTCCACTAGATTCATCCTTGAAGATTATTTTTTTAAATAAGCCAATGATTATGCTATGCTAGCCTCACTTGAATTTCTTCTTTCCTTTTATATCAAGTGTTGGAGTCTTGTTTCATGACACCACTCTCAATTTTTTTTTTTTTTTTGATAGTGATTAGGTTGTGCGGCCAAGGTGTTGGTGTTCTTTGTTTGGACCTTTACTAGTTTTGATGAATCTTGTTTTCCTCCTTTAGTGAACCTTTGGGAAACTTACATGCCAATAAGTGATCCTGGTAAGCCCATGGAGAAAACTTCTATTCAAACCATAGAGTTTGAGAACTTTTCTTAGCTTTTACCCACCCAAGTTAAAAGCAACATGGATAATCATTTCCTTAAATGAGTAAACTATTGAGAGCAATTGGTTTAGAATCTAAGTTGGAGGCCAACAAATCTTTTATTGTTTGCATATGACACCTATATTTTATTTTCACAAGAAATAGAGTTATTTAATCACTTTGAAAAATGAATACTTCTAAAAATCAAGGTCGACTAGGATGGTCCACTTACCAAGAGCAATCTTGCCTATACATTGACTCCCTAACTCAAATAAAACAAATAAAAAACAACACACAAATTTAAGAAAATGACTTGAAATATTTTTTTTATTCTTTTTTTTTTTTTTTTTTGAAATAATGTTTTTAGGTTTAGGATTTTCAATAATGTTTTAGAAATTGGCCATTGATTGGAAATAGAATCAATTCTCCTTCTAAAGTACCCAGCTTGAAAGAATTTTCACCCAAAATCTTTGTGATTTGATAATGGGTAGCCCACAAGCATTGAAACTTGATATGAGTTCTTGGTTTTTTCTTTTTCCTTATCCCACATGAGGACGAGGTCAAAGATCTTGAATGATTTGAAAGTTGTTCTTTTGTCAAACTAGCCCTTGAGGACAACGTGATGTTTCGACATGTGCTCCAATGCCATAGTTCACTTTTCATCCAATTCCAGAAGGTTTTTCAACATAACTTGCACCTTGTCTTTTTTTCAATGTACCCTCTCATGAATTTCAAGACATGAATTTTTATATTCATTAGGAACATAGGTTATTTACCATAGACCAGTAAGTAGGGAGATATGTCAAAGGCATTATTGACCCTAGCTCAATCAATCCATAGAGCACATTTCAACTATGTGTACCAATCCTTTGGATTCTCATCTAGCAAGCACTTGACCACGGTGATTGGGTTCTTGTTTGTAGACTTCTCAACTCCATTTCCTTGCAGGATAGTAGTTTAAAGAGAACTTGAAATTGACTTAATTCTCTAAGGCCCATTACATGAGAATTAATGATGCAAAGGCATTTCCATTATCAGATACCAAAAAGAAAGGCATTCCAAAGCTTGGAAAAATGTGTTCCTTGATAAAACTAGTGACAATTTATGTAGTGTAATTCCAAAATGTTTTAGCCTTTTTCTATTGAGTGCAATAATCTATGGCTATAAGAATATACTTTTTCCCTACTAAGGAAGGTAGATTCACTAGCCCAATAAAGTAAAGCCCCCACTTAGCAAAGGAGTGTACCTCATGCATTATTTGTAAGGGCATTGCAAGGTTCCTTTCTCTATTTGCACTTATCTAAAATATATAGCAAAAATGAACATGATCTTGTGTATCTTTGAAGAGCATAGGTCGATAATATCCTACTCTTAAAATTTGATGAGTTGTAGCTTTGGTTGAGCCATGTCCAATACCATATTTTTCATGCAATTTTTCTAAGACTTCTCTCACCTCATTGTGATTTAGACATTTCAAGTATATGCCTTCATAATTCATCATGTATGATGCACATTACATTCTCAAAGCTCTATGTTGGGAACTATTCATTCCTTTAGGGCATCTTTCTTGTAATAAATGGTAAATTATCTCTTATACCAAACATATGAAATGACACTTTCATTGGTATATGCATATTAAATAAGAACCTTTTCTTGTTTAGTATTGATGATCAATTTTGTTAACCCTTGGCCTCAGACCAATTTCATGGGTTGAATCTCAAAATCAAAATTCTCTAGTACAACCATCCATTTTCCTCTTCTTTCTCCCAACTCATTTTTCATTAGTAATGACTTGAATGTAGGATTTGGGACAATAGCTTATATCTTGCTCTGTAGAATATAATGTCTTGATTTCTTGACAACCTTCACCAAGGAAAAGGATTGTTTGTCCAGATTTGGGTTTAACTCAAAAAATTTCAAAGGAAAACTCATGAAGGCTATGGGTCTTTCATCTTCACCATCTTTCTTTTGAGTCAATATGTGGGCACACAAATGTTCTAAAGAAAATTAATACACTTTAAATGTGAGTTGATAGTCTGGGCTTATGAGCACTAGTGCAATAGAAATTGTAATTATGATGTCCTCAAAGGACTTTTTGACCTCAAGCATCTAGTCAATTTCGACGTCCTTCTTGAGAATGTCATTAAGAAGGAATATTGTTTTATCAAAACCACTTCTAAATTTCTAGAAGAAATTAATCTTCCTAAAGAAAGACTTCAACTCTTTTCTATTGTTGAGAGGGCAACACATTTAAAATTGCTTCCACTTTGTCTAGATCAATAGAGATACCAATATTTGATATTATGTGCCCAAAAAATTCCCTTTTGTGACTCTAAATGATCATTTCTTAGGATTGAGGGAAATCCCATACTTGCAACCTTTGTTCAATACTTTTTTAAGATCAACATTGTGATTGACTCAATTCTTTGAAAATACCATGAGATCATGGATGTAGATGACTATGCATTTGTTTACCAAGTCATTGAATGCTTCATCCATAGCTCTTTGAAATGTGGCCCCATTATTAATCAATCCAAAAAACATGCATCTGTACATGAATGTATCCCATCTTGTTATGAAGGCATTTTTCAACATGTCTTCTTCTTGAGCCATCACTTGACTATAGCTAGAGTAACCATCCAAAAATGACATAATTTTAGATCCATTCACAATGTCAAGCACCTCATCAAGTGATGGAAGCGGGTAATTGTCCTTATGTGATGACTAATTTAAGTTTCTAAAAGCTACACATAACTTGATTTCTCTACTCTTCTTATGCACAAGGACTAGGTTGGGTACCTAAGTATAATGGTGGATTAGAAAAATGATCTTATCATATAATAATTTATGGACCTCTTTCATGATTAGGAGCTTAATGACTAGATCGATAGGCCTGTTTCTTTGACAGAAAGGCTTTGCATTTGGTTTGAGATGCATATCATGCATGACGATATCCTAATCATATGTTTTGAGGTCCTCATAACTCCATGCAATGATGTCTTTATACTTGGTCAAAAGTTGTAACATATATTTCCTTTCCTCTAATGGACATACCTTGCCAATTTTCACCTTTCAAGGATCTTTGGTGAAACCCAAATTGAATGAATCATAATCATCATTCCCCTCTTCAAGAAGAGGTCTCATTTATCCTACAGATTCAACTTTATCAAATATCCGCTCAAGTTCCACACCCCCCCAAGGAATGAAGTTTGTTTTCAAGTTTAAAACTCCATTTTCATTCTTAACTACCTCCTTTTCTTTAGCTTCATTAGGTTCATTATCTATCATATATCCCTTAAAAATTCCTTTGCTCATGGAAAATTCTAAAATGTCTTGGCCATCTTAAAAAACTTGGAATTTGGTGGTGCTATTAGGGATTGAAGGGGTTGTAACCAATTCCACAAAAAATCTAGTAAGTATGGTTCACTCCATTTGCTATAATGCACTGGCAGATGTGGCAAATGCATCTACAACTATATTTCTCATTCAGGGAATTGATATTATTTTGAAGTCTTGAAAATCCTCCACCAAATCACAAACCCTTTTTCTGTAAGCTTGTAATCTTTTGTCATTGTACAAATAGGTTCCCTTGATTTTCCTAATCACTAGTTGAGAGTTTCCTTCAACTATGAGCATCTTCAAATCCTTTTCCAAAGCTAGTAAAAGACCTCATACTACATCTTTGTATTCTACAACATTCTTATTACAAAAAAATTATAAACGATAAGCAATATAGTAAGACTTACCTCTAGGGCTGATTAGTTCCATTTCGGCTCCAACTCCTTGTTTGCATTTAGAACCCCCAAATCACAAAGTCCATATTACATTTGTATCCTTGATTTTTTTATTCTTCTTCTTGGATTCAACCTTATCTTTAACCTTGTCTTTGGAAGACTTAGACTCAGGCCTCTATTCCATCTTACCTTGGGTGGTGCTTTAGAGTTCCACATGCATGTTCCAGATTTTGGACAATGATTTTGTGCCTTATTGCTATTTTTCTTGAAGTTCACTTATGAGCTCCAGGACTTTACATGTTTCTTGTTTTGGCTTAACAATGATGAATTCCATCCTTGACCTTTGACACAAAATCACCTCTCACGATTGGTTATCATTCCTTTAGAACTTAGTGGAAGTTCTCCTCCATCTGATGAAGTATAGATATATAAAATTTTAAGGTCTTCCTCAGAGAGGAGACCTTTGGGGGATGAATTCTCAGCTACTAATCTCATTACACCATCTTTGGACCCATTTCTTTGATCAATAATCTCAATTCTTTTGGTTGTATGAGGTTCTTTAGGAATCTATAGCATGGTTAGCAAGGTGTCATCTGTTACTATATTAGTAATCTGTGTCATACTCCCTTGTGATGCCACCTTTGATAACACTTGTAATATAGCACCTTGGCATCATGGGTATTCAAATTTTGAATGATTTTCTTGATGGATGAAGAAAAAACCTAGTAGTAGAAGTATGTTCGTATCAATATGTTCTCCAAGATATTGCATGTTTGAAATCATATTGTCCATGAATTGTCTGAAGGTGTTATCACTTAGCAAAAATTCTTGCACTCCTTCTATAGGGATACCCTTAGATGTTTCCTATAGGTCAAGTGTCAGGACACAGTATGATCCTAGATCAGATTGGTGGAAGAGGACCTTGTTAGGGGTGTTATACTCAGTCACCATTATCTTCAACTTAAACTTTGCATCAATTTTGATTTGATTATTCAATCCCTTCCATGAAAACCATAGTTGGGTTAAATCAATTGAGAACCATCCCCTTGGACACTTATTTGATTATTTTCTTAATAACATCTTGTACATTTCGAGGATGTCCACCAGATGTATGTCAATTGCATCATGAATTCTTAGATATATTGTGACTTATATATGCACATGTTTTAATATGCCAATCAACTTGACTTCTATTTTGTCCAGTTGTATCACCACTTTGTTTCTAAGATGAGGTATCACACCTAGCCTTTGATAAACTAATAGTGGCATGACATTGTAGTTAGTGCTCGAGTCTATCAAAAAATTGTGTAAG
The DNA here is from genome assembly GCA_028749045.1 of Cupressus sempervirens. NCBI lineage: Eukaryota > Viridiplantae > Streptophyta > Pinopsida > Cupressales > Cupressaceae > Cupressus > Cupressus sempervirens. The sequence goes on along the minus strand of CM053787.1, from coordinate 390,199,855 downwards.
TTTCTCCCAAAAATATGAAGACTTAGCGAAAATCTAGGGACTTATCCTTGAACATGGTAGGCATGGCTTCCACTACATTAACATTTAAGGTGGGTGTTTTCTAAGAGTGGGGAGTTGGTGTGACTTTTTATGGTCCAAAGTCTTCAAGAGACCTTCCCTTTGACTAAGACAACTCTGTCGCATATTATACATAGAAATATTGACCTTCACTTTATTAAGTTCTTCTATTGCACTGTATTTTTTAGAAGACCAAGATAGATTTCTCAGTATCATGGGTGGATTGTTGAATGCATGTGCCCCTTAGAATGGTACTTGTTTCAAGACTAAGTTATTTCTTGTTAAGGAATCTAGGGGTGTAGGGTGTGATTTTGGAGGTATACCATCAGTCAATGGTTCCTTCTGGATACTTAAGTTATAATTGTTTTGGTTATCATTGTGAAAAGAGAACATGTTTGCTACTTGTAGCTCAATTTCTTGGTTGAAAGGGAACACAAATTCCTCGTTCATTGTGTTCTACTCCTCAACTTGAGCATCATAAGATTCTAACACCATTGCATCGAAATGAATAGTAGTTGTATTTGCATCTTTAGTATGTTGATTTTGGTTGTTTTTATCATCATAGTAATAATAATATTTGTTGTTTTGATTTTTCCCATTGGGTCCAACAAAGTGCATCTCAACAAAAGTGATGAGGTTAGCATTATTAGTGGGAATGCTACCATTATTGGGACAAGTATTCCCCTTTAGATTTAGCCTTGATACCCTGGTCATTATATCTTTTGCATTATAGTTGTTCCCATCATTATTGTTGTTGTAGGAGCCATAGTTTGTATTAGAATTTTGTGCATAATTATTTCTATTTTGGGAAGCAATTGAGCATTGGTAATTTTGAATTTGTCATTGAGACAATTTCATCCTTGTCAAATTGTTAGAGAGTTGTGACACCATTTTCTTCATGACTTCAAACCCAATGGCCATGTTATTGTTCCCAGGTTCCACTTGTAGAGAAGCCTTTTATTCAAAAAATGTTGCCTAAGGGGGATCATATCCTAGTGTTAGTGAATATATTTTTCTTCAAAAAAAATCCTTACAAATTGATGTTTAAATGCCCAACTAAGAAGATGCAACATGCAACTAATAGTTGGGTAAGTATTTGGTAATCACTTCCCTTTGATTTTTTAACAAGGTATGACTCCCTTAAAAGATATTCAAGGAATAGAATGTTTGAATATGCCTTTAACTTGATGATACCAAGGTAAACTAACATTCATCTATTAATACTAGAATAAATGTGATTTCGGATTAGGTAATTTAAAGGGGATAGAGAAAAGGGATGGTACACAACCCATCTATCCAATATTTCCACCACAAAAGGACAAAGAAGAGATCAAACATTTCATTTCAAGATTAATGGATGAATAAAGTTCACAAAACCTCATAACAACCATAAACAAAGATGAAGAGTACAAAAAAAACATAAAAAACTATCAACCCAACTTAAGGGTTGGGCTTAATTAGAAAGAAATATCCAAATTCATAGATTTAATATTAAAAAAATTCCTTCTTTTAAATACGTGACAAAAGCTCACATACCACATTGCAGTTTCTCTCTTAATAAAGAAATCATAAAACCTTTCATTCATTCTCTTCCTACACCATTAGATTATAATCTAAAGAATGATTCCTCTTTCTCTTGTAGCACAAAAGACTCTTGGAAAAAGAGTCAAACTCTTTTTCTATCTTTCTGTGGTATGTTTATCTTCCCTTGGTGACTAGTCTCTTTTTCAGTTATTAAAAATGATTCTTGAAAATAAAGAATCCATCAATTTCTTTTTTATATTAATCTTATATTTCTGGTGACTTCCCAATTTGATAATGACTCCTTACCCACTTTTTTTCTTCAGGCCCTTGTCCTTATAAATACTTGAATTTTATCATAACAATGTTCTACATCTTGAAAATTTCTTATGATCATATCTGGAGAAGAGGCATCAGAAATAATGTGATGTGTCAACAAAATTTTATTAAGTGTCACTCAGAGGGGAGTAAGGGAATTCTTCTTCCCTTGGAGGCATTTGTTGCAATCCCCTACATATGATGACTCTTAATGAGTTATCTTTTAACCACACCAATAATGTGTGTGTGTGTGTGAATATATGTGTATATGTATATATGTATATATGTATATGTATATGTGTGTATGTGCACACACACACATGTATATACCCCTATTTTATTATCATTGTAGACTCTAAGTTCTATCTAACTCTTATGTGGGCATGTTAACCCTTAACTAATATTTGAAATATGATACTCTGATATGTGTGTGTATATACATGCACACACATGTATATACCCCTCCGTTACTATCATTGTAGACTCTAAGTTCTAGCTGACTCTTATGTGGGCATGTTAGCACTTAACTGATATTTGAAATATGATACTTTGATATATAGGACAATTGATAATACTAGATAGTAATAGTTACTTGTAATGATGATACTTTCATGTGTCTATTTGATGATTATGATTAACTTTGTAATGATGATGCTTTAATTACCTTGAGTTAGTAAATGTAATAGCTTCCATAGTGATGTCATATGATATGCCTTTAAATGATGATAAGTTGTGTATATTGGAATATAATGCTACTTATACTCATGTTTTATTGATTATACTTATCACATACTTGCATGTGTATGGTGTGCATATCTATTTTATATTTTTGTCTGATGTGCCTAATGTGGTTGAGTGAGGGAGTCATAGTCACTTGAGAGTCAAGATCTATAGGTTGTACCACTCCCTGTCATTGTTTGTTTAACTTAGATATATATACAATGTACATGTACATGCTCATCTTTTATGCAGGTTACAAGTATTGAGCATCAACTTCACTAAATTGCTAGGAATGAGAGTGCCCTATCACAATAACTAAAATGGTAAGAATGGGGAGATAATGTTCACATTCGATCCCAGCCAAAGCCTTATTACTTGTCCTAAGAAGGAGGACATTTATCTGACTACCCACCATTTCAAAACCCATGAATTTTTCTCTGTGTGTGTTGTTTGGTTTTGACTTTGGTCGATTTTGCTTATGTTGGTTTTACATGGGTTTGACTATGTGATTTGCTTGATAAATAGTTTAATTATGATGCTTGGATTAATCATATGATATTAGAATTATTAAATATTAATTAATTAAAAAGAAATATTAAACTATGAAGATGTTTAGTCCATTGAAAAATTAATTTAATTTATGCTTTAATTTGATTTAAAGATTTAATTTAAAAATCTAATTTGAAAAATAGAAAATAAAATAAAATAAAAAGAGAATTAAAATATTAAAGAGTAAATATTGATTTATTATAATCATTTAATTAATAATGATCAAATTAGAGTTGCACTTAAATGGTGGACTTTAATTATTATTAATAATAAAAATAATGAATTATGTTTCTAAAAGTGTCATGTAAAGTAAATAAAGTGGAGAAAACAAAGAAAATCATATTTTAAAATTAAAAGTGCTTTGAGTGTGCATGAAAATATTTATTAAATTAATTTACTTAATATTTAATTAAAAGTAAATGGTTTTTATTGAATTAAAAATAAAATAGAAAGCCCTAGTTAGGGTTAGGGCTCTTTATTTGAGGTTTTTTAGTTATTTTAGAGTTAGACATGTTTTGGGAGAGCAATTGGATGGAGAGTTAGAAATAATAGGTTTGCATAGAGGTTCATGGTGATTTAATACTGAAGTTAAAGAGTAAATTCAAATCTTAGGAGCATTTTGGATTGTTTGTTTTGGGCTTGTGTTATCTTGGAAATTTTGCTATCAATTTTGAGAACCTTGCAAATATGTCCTTTTTGAAAAGGTTGTTTTCTTTGCGTTTGTCAAGTTATCCTTGATATGATTGTTGAAAAATGATAAATGGTTATGTCTTGAGATTTTAAAAGAGAAAATTAGTTTTGGGATTTTACTACTTTTTTTGAGAAAATTGAGAAGAAGAATTGTTGATTAAAAACCTAGATCTTGAAACATTAGAATCTATTTAAAAGAAAACTATGTTTGCACTAAAAGCTATTAAAACCCTAGGTCTATATTCAAATGTTTAATAGCTTTGTATTACTAGCCTAGATTTCTTTATACATCTATCTAAAATACACCAAGAGATATCAAGCTCGAGGTGCCTATTTCAAATAAATAGTTATTGAGAACAGATAGGTGCCTCAAGCTTGATATCTCTTGGCGTATTTTAGATATATGTATAAAGATATCTAAGCTAGTAGCATCCACAACACAACATGTAAAATTGAAATCTATTAAATTTTTAATCTGATATATTCTTTTTATAACATGATGCTTATCATATTCATTATGTTTTATAAATATTGAAATATAGTATACAATGTGTACAATTAATCTCTTTCTAGAGATTTGAATCTTTCCTCCTCTGCTTTGCTTTTCACAAGTTGCTTCCCTGTCTTCATCTTTTCATAACAATCGTAAGAAAATGATGGTAAAATTAGAAGTCCATCCAAAGACTTAACTTGTGATATAGCAACAAATGTTAGTCCTATCCTTTCTCTTGGTTCAATGTCAACTGATGCCTTGGAAAGTGTTAATCCCTACGATTTATGGATAGTTAATGCCCAAGCCAAACATAAGAGTAATTGATGTGTGTGCCCTCTTTGTATTGGAGAAATGGGAATTAATTTTGGAGCTTTGTCTTCAAATGGCATTCTAGAATAACTTTCAAATTCAACCATAACATATGTTGGTGGATCTAGTGGGGCATTTCTAGGTTTGTATATGATATTTCGAATGTATCCCAAAGCTCCATTGACAAGACCCACTTCAATCCATAAATTAGATGTTAACATGATCCTTGCATCATTAGCAAGTAATAATTCAATATCTAGTTCATCATTTTGACCTCCCCCTGGATTAGAACTTCCTTCTTTTGATGCCATGCTGTGGGCAACTGGTTTTTCTAGTGAATGCAATTTCTTTCTATTATGGTTATGAATGTTATCATTTGTTACAAATAGATGAATATTATTATCAAATTCCTCCTTAACATTTTGGCGCAATGAAACATCTGTCCTTGTCATTAATAATTTCCAATCATCTATAGTTGGAGTTGCATCTCATATATTAGTGAGTAATTGGCAAAACCTTTGTTGGTCTTCACTTTCACCTTCTTGTCTGAACACTTTATCCAAAGTAATAATAGTCTTGATCCATCTCCATTATTGGACCCACAAATACATATTCATTTGCATCTGAATCAAATTCCATATGAACTAAGTTTAGCTAATCAAAGATGTTATCATCTGAATTGGATTTTATAAGTTCACTAAGTGCATTTTCATCAATTTGAACATCTATATAGAACTTATCATTTCTTATTTTAAATTGAAGTGCTTTGTAAACCCTCTATTTATTGACTATAAAATTATAACTTGTTCCTTGTTGATCCTTCTTGCAAACAATGATAATAGGTAAATCTTTTATTCGATGTGGTAAGATTTTGGCTATTTTTCTTACTTCTTGTGGAAAACTTATGGTGTGCCCTTTATGTTTAAATTGACCTCTAGTTGCATGTGTAACTTGAAGAATGGGGTTGATATGTGCTATCAACATTTCTTCTATTTGTGTCAAATTAGAAAGTTCTAATAGTTGTGGACTGGGATCCATGTTGTTTGATGCTAAAAATTGATGTTCATTCTTTTCTTATTGACATTGATGACAAATAGGGCCTTCAAGACCCGTACAACCTTCATTGCAAGATAACTTTCTTGACAAATGTAGCACATACTCGGAATAGCCAATTCATCTAGTCCATTTCAAAACATTATTTGTAATGTCCTCAAGTCATTCCTATTATTTTCAATAGTATTGATTATCCCCTCATCCATTCTAGTTTGTGTTCTTTTCAATTGTCTTTGTCTTCTCCTGTTGTAAATTATAATTGCCTGAATCAACATTCATAAAATCCTCTACTTGATCACTTGGTGTTCGTAGAACACAATCTATTGTCATAGAATTCATCCCATCAGAACTAAATCCACCATTTTCATGAGATCGAGCTTATCCTTGATTCAATTCACATTTACATAGTTGAATTTTTTTTTTTTCCTCTTTCATTCAACTCATCTAGGTTGATAGCTCTTTTTGGTTGTCTTCTCACTATATTTTGATTATCTTGAGATGTTTGTGTATAATGTGCTCTCATCTCATTTGCATGTTCTCTTATTTCTTCTTCAATCTCTTCCACTATCATAGCTTCCATACGCTTGACATGTCTTTCTTTATCAAGTTGGTTTTGATGATTTCTTTCTTCTCTTTTTGCATTAGTCATTTGTTCACATTGTTGTCTCATATAATTTTGTGCATATTCTCTATGTTGTATTTTTTGCTCTTCATTTATAGGACTTGTAGTTTCCTCTCTTTGAGCATAATTTCTTTGTTCATGTCATTGTCTCATATAATTTTGAGCATATTCTCTTCGATACTGTCTACATTGCTCTTCATTCTCAAAATTAGATTCTAATTCTTATTATAAACCCTAGGTCTATATTATCATTTAGATTCTAAATAAGAATCTAAATGATAATATTATACAAGTTGTGAAAGGAAAATGATAATAGTATAAAGATGAAGACAAGGAAGCAAGTTGTGAAGAGGAAAGCAGAGGAGGAATGACTCAAATCTCTAGAAAGAGATTAATTGTATTCATTGTGTTTACTATATTTCAATATCTATAAAACATAATGGATATGATAAGCGTCATGCTTTAAAAAGAATATTTCAGATTAAAAATTTAATAGATTTCAATTTTACATGTTGCATTGCGGATGCTACTAGCTTAGATATCTAATTCTTATTTAGAATTTTATAATAAGAATTATAAATGATAATATTATCATTTAGACTCTAATTCTTATTATAAACCCTAGGTCTATTATAAATTAAAATTTCAAAATTATAAACCCTAGGTCTATATTCAAATTCATAACTATTAAAATTAATCAAATTACATAAAATATTTATAGTATTTTAATTATATTAATATATTAATTAATGTTGATAGACATTCTACAATGGTAGAATGGGGGAATGGGGTGGTGTGAGCTTGTTAATGTTAACTTTTATTCTTCTAGGTTAAATTTGACAACCATCTACATCTCAAAAGTTTAAATCTTATTATAAATAGTATATACTTTTAAAAATAATTTAATAAATACCACATAAAATATCCATTTAAATTAGCATATTTGGAGATATAAATCATCCATTTTTTAAGAAATTAAAATAAAAAGTTCAAGTTAGTAAAAAATTAAATAAATGAAGATAAGGGAAATATAAATAATTTTAGATGTAGTAAATTAAATTATAATTATTTTGTATCGGATATCTATTGGCATTTCTTTAGATAGATTTATTTAAGATATCTATAGTAGTATATTAATTAATGTCGATAGGTATTCTACAATGGCAAAAAGGGTGGAGTGGATGGTGTGAGTGTGTTAATGTTAACTTTTATCTTTCTAAAATAAATTTGACAACCATCTACACACTAAAGTTTTAAATTTGATCATCAAAATATAGATTATACTTTTGAAAATACTTTAATTAACACTATCAAAAATATTTGTTAGAATTATAATGTTTGGAGATATAAATCATCAATTTTTTTACAAATTAAAATAAAAATTGAACTCAGTGAAAAAAAATGAAGATAAAGGAAATATAAATAGTTTTGAGTGTAGTAAATTAAATTTTTAATATTTTGTAGTAGATATCTATTGACATTTCTTTAGATAGATTTATTTTAGATATGCTATAATTAAAAATTAAAAGTTAAAATATAATTATATTTATATTTAAGTTTTTAACTTACTAATATAATTATCAAATATTTATTTAAATACTTTTAAACTATTTATTTATTTCATAAATATATATAATTATCATATTTTAAGAATATATTTATATATAACTTAATAATATGATTATCATACACACACAGTTATGATACTTTAAGATTTTATTTTGATTATCATTATTTTTGTTTAAATATTTTAAAGAAATGTAAACATAGTTTGGAAATTTTGAATAAGTACACTTGTTTATTTATATTACATATACAATCATATTTATCTCTATAATTCAACTAATGAATAGATGTTTACTAATATACTAATAGTTAATTCATGTTGAAAATCTAAATATATGGATATTTATTTTAATTTTTAACTTCCATACAATTATTTAATAATTTTAATTAACTATATAACTATAAAAATAATAATGATACAACTTTTTATATATATATATATATATATATATATATATATATATATATATATATGAAAAAAAGGGTTATTCATAATTTTTTTTTGTTGATGAATAGGTCCCTTTCTATTAATTTGAATATAAAGTTACATATTCATGGGGGACACAAGGTCACCCTGTGAGAGTTCACATAACCAAATGCTAGACACTTAACTATTCATAAAAAAAAATATTAAGCAACCTCAGGCTACAAGAGTAGTGTCAGCCGAGGGAGGATCACAATCATCATGGCCCCAAACATCAAAAAGGTTGGTGGAGGGCTCAAGAGGATCCCACCCATCTACAACATCATCATTCTTCTCTTGCTCTTTAACTCCCTCTAGCCTAGGAGGTGAGATCACCAAGTCTAGCTAGGGGAAGGACCACTTAGGATCTGGATGGGCAAAAGGCCACATAGGAGTAGGGGCAATAGGGGTAGCCACTAGAGACCAAATGGAACCATGCCTCGGGGGAGAAAAAACCAAGCATTGACGACCTCCAAAACCACCACTGGGTGAGCGATGAGGAGGCTATGAATTGGGGTGTGAGCTCAGTAAGCCGAAAAACTATGGTCTTACTGACGACCATGAGGAGGCATGTGATCTCAAGAAACAACATCAGGTGGTACCCTAGCCACTATACACAAAGCATTCCCCTAATGAGCTAAGAGCTCCTTTGGGTGGGCCACCTCTAGAGCCACTTTATTAGTTTGTACATGAATCTACATAATTACATTATTATACACACAAGATTTAATATACATAGAAATATTTATATCAAGAGAGTTGTGAGAAAACATAACATCATTTATGTCCTTCCATATGGTAAATAAGATCTCCAATTATGAAAGCATGCCAAATTTGAGAGTATTTACAGGGGAGCCTGGGTGAATCCCCCAGCAAGATCATATGCCAAGAAAAGGCTTCTGGATGAAAAGACTTGAAAAATTCATAAATCCAATGCCAATATTGTTGGTCTCATTTACAGAACTAGAAAATATGCAAAAATAGATCCTAAGGTGCCCACAAAAAGGGCATCTAGGTCCATAACACCCAGATGCTAGAGTCAAGAGCCCAAAGGCAACCCCTAGAAAATGACACACCAAGAAAAGTGTACAATTTTTGGCTCAATGATAGCTTTCCAAATAATGGTAAATCTATGTCTCCAGGTGGTTTGAGAAGAATGCAAATGCCAATGTTGGTTGAGCACATCCACCATAGGTGAGTGAGGAACCAACCAACGATAACCTAACTTGGGTTTATAACTAGACATAGGAGTGGCAAGATACCATTTCTAGTCCCGCAACATATCTAGGATGAGGGTCACTTAATATGACCATAGGATTTGGCAAAATCAATTTTTTGAAATAAGGCTTGCTTCTTGGATTGACGGGTCCATTCCATGCCTTCCCATACTCCAATGATATTTTCTAGAATATATCTAGATTTAATAAATCCAACCTTCTCAAGCCACACAATCTAGGACAATAGGTTTCATATCTTAAGGGAGATTGCCTTGATGATGATATTTTAGGAGACATTGAGCAGAGTGATAGGTTGCCAATTGAAAATATCCTCAGGGTCACTCTGTTTAGGTATGAATTTAATATTGCCTTTGATTATTATGCTCTTTAGCGATTGTGACTAAAAGGCTTCAAGATAGACTTTGTGTAAATTAGGGCCAATGGTGTCCCAAAAAGTCTTATAGAATTCGTAGGTAAAACCATCACACCCAAAAGCTTTGTCATTCACCATATAGAAGACTGCCTCTTTAAGATCAACTAGACTTACTACTTATGTTCCTTAAAATTTAAAAATCACACCTAACTTATTAATTGTTGATACGTCTAAGCTACATGGGTGTAAGGATGCTACCTTAACAAGCGTGTGCAAGTACAATGAATGATGGAATGAGTGTATGTTACATGCATCACCATAATGTTTTAATTTAGGCTTTACCCATTACCTTGAAATTACCACTCCCAACTCCCATACATTTAATAAAATAGAAAGAGAAGTGATACTGGGGCCACTTTATGCTTTGCCCACCCACTCTTTTAAATATTATTATTTATGTTATATATGATTAGTTGGAAATTAATGATTTTATTTGGATTAAAATTCATTCAACTAATTTATGTTTATGTGAGAATAGAATTAAATTAATATATCAATCCAACTTAGTTTTAAATTAGTTTAGTTAATTTTTAATTTAATTTATTTCAAATTATAGTTGATTAATTTATGATATATAATATTTATTTTGTAATTCAAAAAAGTTTCTTATAATAAAATGGGAGTCTAGATAAGGAGATATTTTATAATTTAAAATTGTATTTTAAACTAATAGAATTAATAAAATATAAAATTTAATATTGTCACCCTACCATATAAAATATAATGGTGTTTGTGATTAAAGTTTACATAGTTAATGACATGGTGGTGTTATCTGGTCGAGTTTGGTAGAGTTAATTTATATAGATTTATTTATGGTAGGGTTTTGTTGTGTTACCTTTTGATGACTACTTAGGGGCTTTAGTTGACCTTTAGGAGTGTGGACCAAAGGCTTTGGGGTTTTTACTATGTAAAAAATAAATAACCATTATTATGTCTTGATCAATCCATTTATGATTTTGGAGTGTAAATGTGAGTAATATTTCTTGTTCCAATCATTATAACCAAGAAAGGATGATGACCATTATTTTGTTAACGTAGATTGACTTGGTCACCTTGTGTTATCATTTATATTGACTTATATTTTGGATGTATGCATTTATGGATTATGTTGATTTGTATTTATTCTTTGATTTGGATGGTTATCTTTATGGGTTATGCACTCTATGATGGAGATGGTTGTTATTGATATTGGCTTATCATTGTTCTTGTGGTATGAGAGTTTATGGATTGTTGATATGATTACAGTGCATCCATTATGGGATGGATGACTCTTTGAGATGTTATATTGAGTTGGACTGTGAACCATTGTTTGGATATGATATTCTTTCCTATGCTCCATTACTTTACTTTGGTGACTTCCATGATTATGGTTTATGAGAATATTTTTGGTATTATTTAAGTTATTTTGAATGGAGCATTAGGGTAGGTTATCTAGGTGTATAGGGGGAGGTGGTTTGCAATGGGGGTCGAGACTCTAAATGGTTGCCATGTTAACTCATTGTAACTAACTTAATTAAGCCATAACACTACACATTAAATGAGGGGTTTTAAAATGAATTAAAAATATTAAGTGTTCCTTTCCCATGCCTTGAGTACTAGTACATGTTAGGATGGGAGTGGGAGAAGATGCTTGATTGTGATCTTGCATAGTTAGTTTCCTTGTTTGTATGAAAGGATTATTGATGCCACATACAATCACTAGTGGGTTAGAGTCTAGAGAAACTATCAGGGTAATCTTAGAGTTGACTCATGTGATGACACTTCTCCATATGCATCTTAGGTTTCTTATATATAATAATATTTATGTTTTTGTTTTGTGTTGCCTCTGGAATTGTCTTTTCATATGAGCAGTACCACTTGTTATAGAGAGCCTTTAGAATCCTTGCCTAGGATTTGTATTTGTTATTGTATGGTTGAGAATCTGTATGCGGATTGTACATTATCTCCCCTACACAATGGGAGTGGGAACCTGACTAGGTGACCATGCGGTTAGGAGGTAGTGACTTCTTACCATTTAGGTCCCACTTAGACTGTCACTAGCATTAGATGTTCATTGGTGTAGTTTTACCATTGCCATTCCTATTCTTATCTTAGAGACTTTCTATTTAGATATTGTATATATTATTCATGTACCTTATATCCCAAGATCCTATAGGTTGATGTATTTGTATTTATTATTGCACACCTTATGACACGTGCAATAGGTGTTGTTATTTGGATGTTCTTTATCATATCAGTTGTATTTATGTATTTTCTTATGAGAATGAATCTCCTTGGAAGTCGACTTTGACACCTTTTGTGCATTTTATCTATCTCCGAGTAATAAGATTCTGCCAAAAAATTGTTGTTGCCTCTTCTACACATTCGAGTTTAGAAAGTTGATTTGAAAAGAGCCTATGGTGATATTAAGAGGTGGAGGACATTATAGAGTCACAATCTTGCTAGATACCTCATACCTATTAATCTAATTAACTTGAGCATGTTGCTATGAACTTCACTCCTTCAATGATATACTTATTTGGCATTCATGTATTGACTCATATGAGCATTGTATATGGGACACCCACCTTCACAAATTCAACATACCTTGTATGTAGACACCTCACCAAAATCCATTAACCTGTTCATTTAGGTGCATACACGGAGATGAATGTGGGTATCTATCTTTCAACATGTTTTTTCTTTCCATTAATCTCTCGTTGATTGTTCACCGAGTAATTTCAAACAATCCCTATTCTTTCCTGAATTCTCTATCTTGAAACCGACTGTGGGTAGCATTTATTAGAGATTATCCTTGCGGTGTATCATGGTCATGATTGCTAGATTCTTATAAAGCTTTTGAATTCACCTCTATAATATCTTGTACATTGTGATTCCCTTTGATTCATAAATTTTGAATCACCTATCACTTTTGATGTATTATCTTTGTGCAATGAGGTGATCCTTGTAGATGTATGTAGCCACACATTGGAGTTCTAGTAGTAGTGGTTCACCATGAATGAGACCTTAGGTGGATAGTTTAAACATCACACATTAAGTTTGATTTCTGGACTAAAATTATTAAATAGTCAAAGTTGACTTATTTTTTTCAAGCTTAATTTTTTCCTCTTGTGTGATGTTTAAGGGTGTCCAATCTTAGAATACCAAATGGGATAGCTTAATTCCCTGAGTAGAACTTGAAGTAGAAGATAACATGGGTAACCTTTAACAATTTCACCATTAAAAGAATTCTTCAATGTCATGGTCTTCTTTCTTAAACACTTCCTTGGAAAGGTTTTGGTCCAAATATAGTTCATAGATGTTCTATCTACATTGACTTGAAGTTCTACACATTAACATTTTTTCAATCACATCACCATCACCTTTAAATCATATCAAGGGGATCCCAATCCATTGTCATCTTTATGCCATTTCTTTATTGTCCATCTCAATATCAAATTTGACATTAAGTTATGATCTTGGATTCAATTACCGTTAACTTGGTCTTATCTTCACAGAACATCTTCCTTTCTTCTCTATTGTTTCCCAACATATGAGGTTTATACATACACCTCAAAGACCATGTCCACAAAAATCTTTTAATTAGCTTCAGTGAAACTGACAGATGATATCATTTCTAGTAAGAACTTTAGAGCATTACTACTTGTATAATTTGAATTTGAATTACATTTCATTAAAGAAAATCCCAACATATTTTATGTTTTGCCTTTGTCAAATGTTCATTAGAATTCCTAATTTGAATTCAACAAAAAAACTTCAAGAGGATTCTATCAGTGATTCTTCTTAATGGGTCCTTCAAATTTGTTATCAATTTTGATGGCAATGATTTGTGTTTAGGTATGGGCTTGCTATTTCTATCGAGTCCACATGTTCTATGGAATGAGAAAATGGTATCTAATATTTGTTAGCGATAGTGACTATGATAATTATATAGCTCAATGGACAAGTGTATGGCTTATACCTGTTTGGATATCCTTAATCCCATTATAATGCTATTGGGACTAGCTTGAGATGTCCTTTAAACTCGAAATCTTTAGATCAACTTGAGATACATGGGGGTATCTTTTCTCATGAAGAATCAACTCTTGCTTTCAAGAATCATTGAGTTTGACAATCATACAATTTTTGGCATTTTTGAATCTCCATAGAAGGGTCACCCAAATCATTATGATAGATTTACAACCTTTCATTGCTCAAAACATGGGAACTTAATATTTATTCATTACCCTTTATTCACAATGCTTGGTATGTCTAATTCCCTAATATCATTTTATTTTAAGTCATCATGTCAATCCTTCCAAGCTATAAATCCATAGAGACCAAGTTATTATAGTGCATTCAAATCCATTTATCAAACTTTACAAATTAGATGAGAAAAAACTGACGAGAGCCCTATCAAACTCCTTTGAAACATTTTGAATCAAGAAACTTGTACTTCTAAACTTGTCTTTTGAACTTTGAAATCACCAAATTGTTTGCCACGTTGAACTTGTTGAACCATTTAAAGTGATTTGAACCTATTGAACTATTTTAAACTTGGTTCAAAGAGGTTCAAGGCCCGGATAGAATTGAGATATAAAACTCAATCAAGGACTGAGATGGAGAAGGTTTTCATTTTGATAATTCTAAATCGAGGTCCATATGGGGGCTAACATTAGGTCTAACTGGGGGACTTATTTTTCATGCAAAAAGTAGAGAACACTAATAGGGTAAGTGCACCAAGTTGTGGTGCCAAAAGGGGGGTATAAGTGGACACCTTTTTTATAAAATCAACAATTTATGAACTTGAACAAGAATTTGAAGATAGTTATGCTCAAAATTTTAAGATATGAAAAAAATAAAAATAGTAGTCCTTTGAATCTAGTTTCTAAACTACTAATGTTTTTTTCAAAATGGTTTAGTTTTAGGTCATCAAAAAAGGGGGCCATAGAGAGTGGTACTGTTTATTCCAAAAAAACACAACCTAGTACAAAGTGTGGCCCCCCCTAAATTTTTTTTTTTTTTTTTTGAAATTCTTTAATTGCTCTAGTCAAAAGTTACCTAACACTATGTAGTTTATCCTAGATTTTTTAGGTAATTTTATAATGTGTATTTTTTTTTAATGAATTTTTTAATTAGAGACATCCCAAAAATGTGAAATATCCGTGTGCTCCCCCTGGAAATGATTGAAAACTAATCTAAAATCAAAACTTCTTTTTTTCAAAGTGTGTAGAATGGAGTTTATTTTCTAAAAAACTAAGTTTTGCAAAATTCGATGAACGAGTGAAAATCTATAGCCCAATTAATACATGTTGGTTTTTGACAAAAAATGGACATATGTTCAAAAGAAATTATAGTTGAAAGGCTTGAAATAGTTCAAATAAAAAATAAATTATATGGTTATATAACTAACACAGAGACCTACAATGTCATGTAACCTGATTTTATCGATGCTCAACCAAAAGGAAACTTGAAGGAGAGCACACAACAAAAATCAATCATTTTTTGTATGTTTGCAACAAAACATGTCTCAAACTAGTTTACAAACTCCAAACCTTTGGGTTGGATCCCCAAGGCAAAACCAAGCCTTAGGCTTGGTGGAATGCAAAGCTTTAAATAGCGCATGCGCTCTATAGTGCACACACACAATTTAAAGCTTTTAAAAATTTGAGTCTTAATAGCATGTGCGCACTTTAGTGCACACACACTATTAAGACCTAAATAGTGCATAGAGAGAGAGAGAGAGAGAGAGAGAGAGAGAGAGAGAGAGAGAGAGAGAGAGAGAGAGAGAGAGAGAGAGATGGGAGAGGGGAGAGAGAGGAAGTGTGAGAGAGAGAGTAGGGGTGGCAGAGAGAGAGTATGGGATGGGAGAGAGAGAGAGATTGAGAGTAGGGGATAGGAGAGAGCAGGGGTGGCAAAGAGAGAGTACAAGATGGGAGAGAAAGATTGAGAGTAGGGGATGGGAAAGAGAGGAAGTGTGAGAGAGAGTACAGGATGGAGGAGAGAGATTGAGAGTAGGGGATGGGAGGGAAGGAGAGAGAGAGAGAGAGAGAGAGAGAGAGAGAGAGTAGGCAATGAGAGAGGGAGAGCGAGAGAGAGAGAGAGGAGGATGGGAGTGTGTATGTGAGAGAGAGAATAGGGCATGGGAGAGAGTGGGAGAGAGTAGGGGTGGCAGAGAGAGTAGGGTATGGGAGAGGGGAGAGAGAGAGTAGGGGATGGGAGAGAGAGAAAGTTGTGTGAGAGAGAGTAGGGGTGGCAGAGAGAGAGAGAGAGAAAGAGGGAGAGAGAAAGATAAAGAGAGAGAGAAAAGGTGATGGGAGAGGGAGTGGGAGAGTGAGAGTGAGAGAGAGAGAGAGAGATGAGTATGGTAGTGTGTGTGTGTGAGAGAGTAGGGGATTGGAGAGGAGAGAGAGAGGGGGGATAGGAGTGTGTGTGTGTGTGTGTGTGAAAGAGAGAGATTATGGGATGGGAGAGGGGGAGAGAGTAGCCTGAGAGAGAGAGTAGGTGGTGGGAGAGGGAGTGGGAGAGGGATAGAGAGGGGGGATGGGAGTGTGTGTAAGATAGAGAGTAGAGCATGAGAGAGAGTGTGAGAGAGAGTAGGGGATGGGAGAGAGAGTGAGAGTAGGGGATGGGAGAGAAAGAGAGAGTAGAGAGGGAGAGAGAGGGGGGATGGGAGTGTGTGTGAGAGATCTAGAGAGTAGGGGATGGGAGAGGAGAGAGAGAGAGAGGGGGGATGAGAGTGTGTGTGTGTGTGTGTGTGAAAGAGAGAGAGTAGGGGATGGGAAAGGAGAGAGAGTGTGTGAGAGAGAGACTAGGTGGTGGGAGAGGGAGTGGGAGAGGGAGAGAGAGAGAGGGGGGATGGGAGTGTGTGTAAGAGAGAGAGTAGGGGATGGTGGAGAGAGAGAGTAGGGGGTGGCAGAGAGAGTACAGGATGGGAGAGAGAGTGAGAGTAGGGAATGGGAGAGAGTGTGTGTGAGAGAGAGAGAATAGGGGGTGGAAGAGAGAGAGTAGGGGATGGGAGAGAGAGAGAGAGCGAGAGTAGGGGATGGGAGAGAGAGAGAGAGAGTAGGTGGTGGGAGAGGGAGTGGGAGAGGGAGAGTGAGAGAGAGAGGAGGATGAGAGTGTGTGAGTGAGAGAGAGTAGGGGATGGGAGAGGAGAGAGAGAGTAGGGATGAGAGAGGAGAGAGAGGGGGGATGGGAGTGTGTGTGTATGTGTGAAAGAGAGAGAGTAGGGGATGGGAGAGGGGGAGAGAGAGAGTAGCCCAAGAGAGAGAGAGTAGGGGATGGGAGAGAGAGTAGGTGGTGGGAGAGGGAGAGAGGGGGGATGTGGATGTGTGTAAGAGAGAAAGAGAGAGTAGGGGATGCGAGAGAGTGTGAGAGAGTAGGGGGGTGGTAGAGAGAGAGTAGAGAGGGAGAGAGTGAGGGTAGGCAGTGGGAGAGGGAGAGCAAGTGAGAGATAGAGTAGGGGATGGGAGAGGAGAGGAGAGAGAGAGAAAGAAAGGGTGGATGGGTGTGTGTGTGTGTGTGTGAAAGAGAGAGAGTAGATGATGGGAGGGAGGGGGATGGGGGGGGGGAGAGAGAGAGAGAGAGAGAGAGAGAGAGAGAGAGAGAGAGAGTAGGGGATGGGAGAGAGAGTAGGTGGTGGGAGAGGGGGAGAGAGAGTGGGGATGAGAGTGTGTGTAAGAGAGAGAGTAGGGGATGGGAGAGAGTGAGAGAGAGAGAGTAGGGGTGACATAGAGAGAGAGTAGGGGATGGGAGAGAGAGTGAGATTAGGGGAGAGGGAGAGAGAGTGAGAGAGAGATAATAGGTGGTGGGAGAGGGAGTGGGAGAGGGAGAGAGAGGGGGATGGGAGTGTGTGTGAGAGATCTAGAGAGTAGGGGATGGGAGAGAGAGTAGGTGGTGGGAGAGGGAGTGGGAGAGGGAGAGAGAGGGGGATGAGAGTGTGTGTAAGAGAGAGAGTAAGGGATGGGAGAGATTGTGAGTGTGAGAGAGAGTAGGGGGTGGCAGAGAGAGAGAACAAGATGGGACAGAGAGAGTAGGCAGTGGGAGAGGGAGAGTGAGAGAGAGAGGAGGGTGAGAGTGTGTGAGTGGTGAGAGAGAGAGAGAGAGAGAGAGAGAGAGAGAGAGAGAGAGAGAGAGAGAGAGAGAGAGAGAGAGAGTAGGGGATGGGAGAGAGAGAGTAGATGGTGGGAGAGGGAGAGAGAGGGGGGATGGAATTGTGTGTAAGAGAGTGAGAGTAAGGGATGGGAGAGGAGATAGGGTGAGAGAGAGTAGGGGATGGGGGAGAGAGAGTAGGTGGTGGGAGAGGGAGTAAGAGAGGGAGAGCGAGAGAGAGAGAGAGAGAGTAGGGGATGGGAGCGGAGAGAGAGAGAGTGAGAGAGAGTAGGGGATGGGAGAGGAGAGAGAGTGAGAGAGAGTAGGGGATGGGAGAGAGAGAGAGAGTGAGAGAGAGTAGGCGGCGGGAGAGGGAATAGGAGAAGGAGAGTGAGAGAGAGAGAGTAGGGGATGGGAGAGGAGAGAGAGAAAGAGAGAGTAGGGGATGGGAGAGGAGAGAAAGTAGGGGGTGGGAGAGGAGAGAGAGTAGGGGGAGAGAGTGTAGAGGATGGGAGAGGGGAGAGAGAGAGAGAGTAGGGGATGGGAGAGAGAGAGAGAGTAGGCAGTGGGAGAGGGAGAGAGAGAGGGAGGATGGGAGTGTGAGAGAGAGTAGGGGATGGGAGAGGAGAGAGGGTGAGAGAGAGTAGGGGATGGGAGAGGAGAGAGAGAGTAGGGTGATGGGAGAGAGAGTGAGAGAGTAGGCAGTGGGAGAGGGAGTAGGAGAGGGAGAGCGAGAGAGAGAGTAGAGAGAGTAAGGGATGTGGAATGGTGGGATAGGGATATTATTTTTCACATAGTGCATACCCACTATATGAAAACACCAAAGAATGGTCATAAAGCAAGTTTGGGTCCCTGTTGATGCATATTCTGCTTTTTGTTTTTTGTGTATTCTATTGTTCAAATAGAAAACATGGGTTTCAATCTATTGGAAGTTAGCAAACACTATTTGAAGGCTTTTTGAAGATTCTTTCATTCTATTTGAAGCTAGCAAAAACCAAATTCAATCATTGGATACACTATTTGAAGGCTTTTTGAATATTCTTTCTATAGAAAAGGTTAGTGTAATCCCTTTTAAATATTCTTTGTTGTTATATAGAGACAAATTTGATTATAATTTCACATGTTGCTTAATATATAGTGAATTCATTGAAATTTGTATGTTTGAATGAATTGTTATTTGGATATGGTTAGAAATTTGGCAAGTTGTTTAATATATATTGTATATTCATTGAAATAATTGTATTTTTTATATGTATTTGAATGATATGTAATTTAGAAATTGTAAGTAATTCAGATGTTTGAATAATTTGACATACAGAAATCATCATGATGCCAAGGAAGAAACCCAAAACTCAAACTAATGAAGAGAGGGAGAGAGATTTGGCAATTAAAAGAGATAAAATGAAACTACTACGTGAACGAAGAAAATTAATAAAGCAATAATGAAAAATTGACTTTCGAAGAGGAATGAGAACAACCAATACAAAGAAACAAAGAGGAAGAATTGGAAAGACAAAGAGAACGAATGAGACTGTAACACTTAAGAAGAGAATTGAATTGTGAAGCTACATTGGAAGAGTCATATCATTCTCTCATGTTGAAGAGACACTAATTTTTAGATCTGATGATGTACACACTCCATCATGTCATGTTGAAAGCACAACATAAACATATCAAGTAGGTGATATTCCATCTTTTGCATCTTATTGTCAAGGCACATCATCTTCAGTTCAAGGTACACAAAACACTCAATGTTATGTTGATGTTCAAAATGTTGAGGGAATTGAAGAGATTATAACACCTTCTAGAATTCATTTTAGAAGACCAAAATATTTAATTGATATTGATACTAACATTTTGAAATCAATGCTTGATAAGATTAGCAAGCGTACTTGTCAAAGAAAATTTAATTGTATGTGGAGATTATTCTTTGAAGAATTAAATATTACAAGTCAATGCCAATTATTTGTTGAAATGATCAAGAATTTGAAATTTAGGCCTATCATGAAGATTCTTGGGCTAAGAATGATGGACAATTCAAATGAAAAAAACATTGTAAAGAATCTAATGAGTGCTTATGACAAAGTGGGTTCCAAATCATGCACCAAGGTTAGTAATATCACAAGACAAGTACTTACATCAACAATAGTAAGTACCCAAATGAAGAAAGCTCGACTCATGAGAAAGACAAGCAAAACATTGAAAATTGGTAGAGGTACTCTAAGGAGAGCCATGCTAAGGTGTGAGAGATTGGAAGATCCAACAAAAAATGAGTTATGGACATTTAGTGGTAGAATACCGTGAAAGGATAAAAAAATTAGTGAAGCTTTGAAATCATTGATCAAATATTTTTGGAAAAATAACACACGTGTTTCCCCTAATCAAAGAGATGTTGTAAGAAGGAGGATTAGTAGCCAAAATTGCAACCCACATGTGAAACATTTTTTAGACTCAACTTAGACACAATTTATTGCAAAATTTATTGGTATGTATCCTTAAATTTGAATAAGTCAAAGATTTTTTGAGATGGGCAAACATTTTTATGTGAAGATAAATCACACATGCACAACTTGTTGTTTTAGGATACGTATTGAATTTTCTAACCATTTTGATGTTTTTAGGCATATATGTGTGTTTTTGCATTCTAAGTTTGTTTTGTAGGATTGTGACATGAATGAACCACCAAGATCTTCAAGACAATTCATATCCAATATTTTATGTGAAATAGGGGATGGCCAACAATTTTACAAGACATCATTCTTGGATGCTAGATGCTTATTTTGCAGTTCTTTGCAACTTTTATCAACTTGTGAACATATGGATAGTACACATGCAATTGGAAATGAAATAGTAGATTACGAAAAATATAAGACAATGACATATGCTCTAAAAGATGGGAAACTAGATAAAAGATGTGATTTAGTCATTGAAAACATTTCAGTGTATGAGTTCATGAAGATTTTTCATGAAAAGATTATTTATGAGTATGCAAGGCATACACATAGAGCTTGATGGCTAGATTTGCAATTCAAGTTGTGCAAGGGTACATTTCTATTGGATAACATTTTTTCAGTTGTAGACTCACAGAGAACTACACACTACAACTACAAAATAAGGTGCAAGAAAAGTATTATACTTCTCAACAGGTTTCCATATTTGTTCACATAACATCCATGCATTCACCTACAAGTACAGAGGATGACAGGAAGATTTTGAAGGAGTACCATTTTTACATCAGCAATGATCAATCACATTCTATGGAGTTTGTACATGGTTTTTTTCAACTATTTAATGGAGCTTTAGCTAACGGGGGCATATCATATCATTAGCACATTATTTGGTTAGACAATTGTGCATCTCAATTCAAGAATTCAAGGATGTTCTATTGGTTGAGTAGGCAGGTTGTGTAGAATTCAATATATGTGGAATTTCACAGAGGCTGGTCATGGAAAGGGAGAGCACGATGGTGCAATTATCAAAAGAGCCTTAGCTCATGAAGAACTAAAGTACAAAGATGGAGCAATATTGATAGATGTAAAATCTATCATCCAATGGTGTAATGCTACAATGGGTCTAGGTAAGGAAGGTGAGTTTACAGTTCGTAGATTTTTTTGGTTGATAGATAATACTAACATTGCACATACAAGGATTGTTGCACACTAATAGGATCAAGTGAGTTGCACTCTTTTAGAAGTTATGATGCAAGTTCATGAAGTATCCACACACGAAAAATGGAATGCTATTTTCCATCATGTGTAGAGGAAAATTGGGATGATTTTGAGTCGACTGAGTGGTGGACAAATGGGATATATAGGTTTTGGACCCAATTGACACCTATCATCCCCCACAAGCACTGGAAATGGTAGAGATGGATTCGTCTATTGACTTTGACTACTTGTCTGATCTAGTGCAACCTGGTAATATATATATTTATATATCTTTGTAATTTCAATATGTAACTTTATAACTTTTACCTAAGTATTTTCTGAATTATTGATTGCATTTTGTACATGTATCACTATAGGCCATTTTTTGTTGTTATTGCACCTAAAGACAGTGAAGAAGGAATAGATTATTATTTTTTTCATTTTGTCCAAGCCAAGCAAAAATTAAATTACTCAATTATAGATGGTGAAGGTTTAGAGTACCATATTGGTGCGGTGGTTGTAACCAACACATGGCTTAGACGATTTTCTATGAAGAACCCTAACTTGTGGTTATTCGAGGATTGGCAAATAAAGAGGAAGATTCTTCATTATTCGAACCTTGTTGTCACATCAAATGTCCACTTGATAAAATATGGTGCAAAACCACATAATAAGACTCTTTGGAAGTTCACGAGTCAGACCACGAGGCAATACTTGAGACATTAAAATGTAGAGCATATCCAGTTGGTCCAGTAGATTGAATAGGGAGAGGGAGAGGAGAGAGAGAGAGAGAGAGAGAGAGAGAGAGAGAGAGAGAGAGAGAGAGAGAGAGAGAGAGAGAGAGAGAGAGAGAGAGGTGCAGGGTCACCTTGAATCATTGATGCAAGTGGCAATGGTGTAGGGAACCAAGGCAAATGGATAGTGGTCCTATTTTTGGATTTGGAACATTAATGAGAATGTTGTAAGAAGACCAAAATGTAAGGCCAATTGGGCTTTAGGTGCCATTATAAACCACACTGCCAAATTGTACCAATGGGTCAAAAATGAGAAATTTTGGTGATTTTTAAATGAGAATAGTATTTTTTTTATCCTTAGAAGGTTTTAATGGTCCTTAGGGTCATTTGGTCAAGTCCTAGGTGTCTAGGAAGTTAGTTGTCAACAATTGTCTAAATGTGCAAAAGTTGTCAAGCCAAATTGCAAAATGTTAACTTTGCAATATGGTTGCAAAATGGTTGTACAATAGCATAACCATTTGAAATATGGTTATAACCATTGGAACGAAGGCATATTAGCATGTAATTATCATACATGATCAATGTGGTGGTGGATGTACGAATTTGAGAAGTTGCAACAATAGACAAACCTAATTTTCTACCAATTTGACTATGTTTTTGTGATGTATAGATGTGTACAGATTGAAAAATGCAACCGATTGACATGGTTGGATAGATATGTGAAGTATATTTCATTTGCATTTGGTTTGAAGGTTTTATCATTTCATTTGTGTAAGTTATTGCATTTTGGGTGAGGGCTACTTGTTTAAGCCTAAATTTTTAGTTATTGGCAAATATGTGCCTCTAACTTGCAACCCAATGGTGGGACCTTGATTCCTTTTGGAGGGGATAAATTTAGGGGTATACTCTCTCATATGGTAGAGTTTTAGGCCTAGAGGAGGAGGTTTTCTATTTTTGTCAGCAGGCCCTAAGTTGAACATCTCCATGTGTTCAGCCCAGATTTGTAGAAGTGGTGATTAGACTCCCAAACCAATTGATCTAACCTAGGTAAAGGGTGAAATGGTGATGTGGAATCGAGAGGAAAAGTTCCGTGTAGTTGTGCTAGTTCTATGAACCCATTTCCTAACACTTGCTTTGGAAAGCCAACCTAATTAGGCCTATTAGGTTTGTGAGCCAAGTAGGAGTTAGGATATGCTAGAGTAGGGTCAAACCAAGATATTTTGGAATATTTAAGAACCTATTAAAGGGTATCTAGAAAGGTGATAAGTTGGTCACATTGTTTGAGAAGTTTGGGAGTTATCTGAAGAAAATTGAAAACTGACCTACTAGGATTTCTAGGCCTGATTTTAGGAAATTGGTCCTTTGGGGGTGTTAGAGCCCCAAAAGTGCATGAATCTCAGTGGTATAAGCCTAGTGATGCTGATCCTAGCCTAAGTTTGGAGTTGCGAACTCTAGTTACATATTTTGCCTTATTTGGCCTAGCTGAGGGCTAGTGTCCCTAAAGCCTAGATTTGACCCAAGTTTTCTAAGAGCCCTAGAGAGGGGGAAAGACCTTGGAAAAGTGGAGTCCACTTAGAGAGATAGAGGTCAGCATTGGGTAAAGGCTAGTACACCTGATTAGCATCTTACAGTGGGTTCAATGTTGCTAGGCATTTAGGAAACATTTGGTGGAAGTAGGCTATAAGCTTTGCATTAGGTAGGGTACTAACAATGAAGGTTGGGAGAGTACAACCCACAAGGACACCATACGAAAGTTTAAAAGCCCAAATAAGGCCCAAAACCCCACACTTGCACCTTGACAACAATAAAGGCTTAACATATGAAACCTACTCCAGACATAGAAGCATGAACACAGAATTAAGACATGTTGTTTTTACATCAGCAGGGGCATATGGACTAAATTTGAAGGCCTCAAATTGAGAAAAAGTCATAGTTCCTTCATTAACCTCTTTGATTCCTAGTAGCCAAAGAAGCAAGGTTATGGCTTGCAACTTAGTAAATGTTGAATGGAAGCAAAAACTAACCACCAAGATACCTCCTACTCCTGATATACTGTTAGATTCCAAAGTGCTAACATTGCATACACAAAAATGCTACATTAACCCACGGGGACAACAATTAAGGCTAAAGGGTTGATTAGGCCACTTTTGCAAAGGAAGTACTATTTAGACATGTGCTAGAACCACCAAATGGTGTAGGAGCACCTTGAAACAGAAGGTCCTCACCTTTTCAATTTTGTTGTGTTGTGCTCCTACAAAGCTTTTGTAAGTAGTAATAAGTGGTGCAGGGCACCAAGGCAAAGAAGTGCAATAGGTCCATGTATTAGTCATTTGAATAATGTTTTTATAACAAGACCATATGTAAGGTTAATTGGATCCTTGGTGTCATTATAAGCCAGGATACCAAATTGAACCAAAGGTCAAATTTGAGGAATTTGAGTTATTTTGTATGCAATAAGGAGTTTCTAGGTCTTTAGATAGATTTAAATGCCTTGGGGTCTTTAGGCAAAGATTTAGGTGTCTAGGAGGTTATTAAAGCAAAAATGTCAATGTTGTCATGCAAAAAAAAATGCAAAATGACTACTTTTCTTGCTAAATAATTGAAAAGGTAGTTGAACATTGGCATAACCATTTGAATGATGGTTATTACCATTGGAGACAAGGAATACATGTTTAAAAATGTTGTACATGGAGAGGACAACATAGTTGTACAGACTGGTGAAGATTTACATGAATAAAACTATGATTTTATGTTGTTTTCTCTATTTTTTTGAGTTGTATGGATGTGTACGGATTGGTGAAGAAGATAAATTGTCATGGTTGGATAGCCTAATGAACTAGGTCTCATTTGCATTTGGTTTGAAGGTTATATCTTTTCATTTTCTTAAGTTATTGCAATTTTTGTGAAGGTTGCTTATTTGGGCCTAAATTCAAGGGTTTTGGCAAACATGTGCCTCTAACTTGCAAACTCACATATGGAATTTAATGCCTCTTTGGGGGATGCAATTGAGGGGAGTGTACTTTGATATGGTAGAGTTTTAGACCCTGAGGAATTGATTTGATATTTTTACAAGCCGGCCCTAGGCTGAACATCCCTATGTATTTAGCTAGGAATTGAAGAAGAAGTGGCATTTAGACTTCCAAACTGATTGTCTGAACCCAGATGAAGGGTGAAATGGAATTTTAGGAAGGAGAGGAAGAGTTCCATGGGGTTGAGTTGATTCTATGAACCCATCTTCAAGCACTTGCTTTGGAAACCTAACCTAATTAGGCTTATTAGGTCTGTGGACTAAAGTGGAGTTTGGGTATGCTAGAATGGAGTCAGTCCTTGATCCTTTGAAGTCTTCAAGAACTAGGTAAAGGGTATTTGAAAAGGTGATAAGTTGGCCTTATTCTTTGGAAATTTTGGAAGTTTTCTAAGGAAAACTAAATCTTGACCTATTAGGATTTCTAGGCCTAAGTTAGGGATATTGATCCTTTGAAGGTGTTGGGGCCTTGAAAGTGCATGAATCCTAGTGGTTTAGTCCTCAAAATGCTGAATCATGTCTAAGTTTGAAGTCTTGAAACCTTTTTACTTGTTTTTCCTTAATTGGCCTAGTTGAGGGCAATTGTCCCTAAAGCCATATTTTGATCCAAGTTTGCCAAGAGCCCTATAAAAAGAGAAGGAGCTTAGGAGAGTGGAGTCCACTTGGATAAGTTAAGGTCATCATTTGGCAAAGGCTAGTAACCAAGACATCATCCTAAAGTGGGTTTGCGTACCCTTAAAAGTTTAAGAACCAAGTGGCAAAAGTAGGTTGTGTGCTCTACATTAATAAGGGTCATTAGACCTAGGTGTGATAGCTAGGGTGTAGGAAGTCACAATTTCTTTGGAAGAGTCACTAATTGGCCTAAAAGTCAAGGCATACCTTATCATAGGGTAATGAGCAACTTAAGGGATAAATCTCTAGCTTAGGGAAGGGTCCCTAGCATGGAATTGCTAAGGGATAGCCCATTACAAGTTGGAAGTGTTAGAAAGAGCAAGCAAGAAAAAATTGCAAAAGTTGCTATATTGCAATTTTTTGCAATTTTTGCAAAAATGCTGATTTTACAAGAAATGGTGGATTTTTCCTTTTAAAACTTGAAGAAGGCTGAAACAAGCCCTAATATGGAAGGGAAACACCTAAGAAGACATATAAA
Organism: Cupressus sempervirens; assembly: GCA_028749045.1. Classification (NCBI taxonomy): domain Eukaryota; kingdom Viridiplantae; phylum Streptophyta; class Pinopsida; order Cupressales; family Cupressaceae; genus Cupressus; species Cupressus sempervirens. The sequence continues at coordinate 390,173,215 of CM053787.1, read as the reverse complement.
TACCTTCCTAACCCTAAAATAGGCATAATGAACTGTCATTTGTACAAACAAGTGCTATAGCATGACATTTTGAAGGCAAAATTATTAATTTTCTGAGTTTTAAGAAATTTTTGGCATTGTCCTTGGTTTCTGTACCTAATGGAATCATAAATAGGGTTAATTAGAACATTTTTTCTTTAGGAAGTTTTCTTTGAAAGTTTTTTATTTCATAGTTATAAAAATCTTTCTGTTTTAAACAATTTGTTGTCTTGTTTTCAACAACTTGTAGAAATAATGGTGTAACTCACTATCCGCTGTTGGAATTGTATGACCTCTTGGGGATAGTGAGTAAATTCAATGTACTATATTTTGGCAAAATTAGGGTCCTTCAAAATACTAGTAATCATTTTTAAGCTCTTGCCCTAAGCAAGCTAAAGCATGCTCGACTAGGGAATAGTGTAGTTGTAGAGCTTGTTTCTTGCAGGATTGTGGAGATTTTTTGTAGAATGATTTTGGAGGTTGAAAGATGAGTGAGAGGAGGTTCCTTGGGTGGAAGGAAAATCTTCCATCAATCCATTTAGCCATCAAACAAGACCAAACAACAATTTTTTTTTCCATACAAACCCTTAAAAACCCTCTAAATCAGTAGGGGTGTTATACAACCATTCTAGGGTCTAAAACCTAGAAATTATTAAAGATCTCACAAATTGAATAGAGGTCCATGAAGGCCATTTAGACTAGTTAGTTGAAGACAAAGGAGAAAATCCCTATTTTGTGGGTGAAATAGGGCTAATTGGGGCTCTTCCTTGTAGCCCTATTTTGGAGAAAAAGGGTGAAATCAGGTAGAAACTTAACCATAGAAAGATTTTTTAAGATTCCAAAGGAGTACATTGCAAGGTGTTGAGACTCCTTCCATGATCTTGCAAGTGGTTGAGAAGAATGGTCAAAAAGACCTAGTTTTGTTGAAGACTTTGAATGCTCCTCATTCTATAATGGTAGCCTGGGAGACAAAAAGAAGTGAAGACTTATCAAGATAGTGGATTAGGGTTTTAGATTAGGGGATCTTAGCTTGGAAAAAATCCTATAAATCTATGTGGTGATCTGGCAAGACACCCTAAGTCTTGGAGGTAGACAAGAAGCATGAATTAGTGATTGGTTCATCCCTACTTCTCCCTATCACCAAACCAATTGGACATGTTGAGGAATGTTCCAAATAGCATAAATCCAAAGTTTGAGGCTTTAGAAATGAGTTTTAAGCTCTCAAGTGTTGATTGTAGCAAAACAGTGAGTTGGTGCATATATGCTATATGCACTTAGGGCATCATCTTTCTCCCTTGTACCTGCATTTTTGCAAGTAAAACCACAAAATAGATAAAGTAGTTATGATCCAACCAAATTTTAACTATGGTTAAATGAGTCTATTGAACAAATAGATAAACTAGTTATGAAGAATAATTCATGCAGTTTCAATCTTTTAACACCTTTTATGATACCAAACATAATGGGAGGCTAGAAAGTATTTTGCATGTAGTAGAAGTTTGAATTATATAAGTGTGGATAGAAATGAGTAAAGAACATATGAAGCAAGTGAATTGAACAATGCACATATTTTTTCATCTTAAATAATGAAGTATATTGAGATGTGACTTTCTTTAAAAGGGTTCGAAGGTAGATTGAAGGTCATCATCAACATTTTTTTTTAAAACATAACTTTTCAATATGTTGCTCTTGATTTTTGCTTGGTAAGAATTAAGTATAAATCTACACAAAAATCCATTTTCATTATGGCTCATGTCTCTTAGGCCCTTTTTTTTATGTCTTTGAATGTCCTTGCATTATCCTCATAGTTATTAGTGTATAGGTTTATATTTGAATCTCAACATGTGAATAGTTTGTCTTAGTTCTCATATGTAGTCAAGGTCCTTGACATCAATTACAAGTCATAAACATGCATTAATAAAATGCAATTGGGTCTCACAAACTTGATTTCAAGTTTTCTCATGTGTAAGTGGTTGGAAAGCCTTAAGACCCAACCAATAAGTTATCCTTCTATGTTGATAGGCATGTATTGTAATCTAGTCTCTAGGAATTGATTGCAAGCTCTTTAAGCATCTTCATATGTCATCAGGTTAAGTCTTGCATCCCTACAATCTAGTCTTGAAGACCTAATTGCATATCACCCTCTTAACACAATCATAGTTAAGTATTTGAGACTTGACTACATATCAACATGTATTGAACTTACAACTTTTAATGTAGCTCTAGGACCCAATTACATATTGTATCTCTTCTACACTTGCAATCAAGTCCTTAGGGTATGATTACATATCTTCTTTATAGACACTTGCAGGCAAAGTCTTGAAGACTCTATTACATATTATCTATAATTCATTCTTGTAATTTAGTTAGTGAGACCCAATTACATACTAACATGGCATATCCACTTGGAATTGGGTCTTTGAGACTCGATTACATGCCAATTCTTTGCATATCCACTAACATGATTACAAACAATTTTACTTAGTTATGCAAAAAGTTGCAAAGTTGCATAGCAACTTTTGCAACTTTTATTGCATTTTTTCATTTTTGTGCCTTAAAGGCATTTTAACTATGCAAATGAGTCCTAATTGACTCAATACAACTATTAGACCCTAGATGACAAGCATATGCATTCAAAATACAAAAATTGTGCCCTTGTGACCTCATTGAGCAATAGGCTTATAAAACACCCAATATTGCTAATGGACCACACAAAAGGGTTAATGGAAAATCTAGGAGTCTAAAATAATGACCTTATTGAAAACATGGAAATAAAACTAGAAAGAGGTCATAAATAACCCAAACAACTTGATTACATGATTTCATAAGAGGGGTGCTCCTGCACCAATCATAGGGCCCTCACCTTTTCATTTTTGTTGTGTTATGCTCCAAGTGAGTCTTCTAAGTAGAATAATCATCATTGGACCTAGGTGTGGTAGTATGGGTATTGGATGCCATTTATTGCAAACTTGCAAACACGAAGAGTTTTATTGCTACATTTCACCAATCTCATTGTGTCCATGGTCATTGTTCTCTTTTCATTCATGTTTGGGGGTATGTTCCTGGTGCAAAGCACCAAGGAACTTGGTTTATATTTTGGTTTTCATGTTTTTTATCTACTTAGGCTAGAATAAACAACCCTTGGATGAGAAGTCCATGGTTGTCAAAGAAAGACACCATTTTGTATGCTTAAGGCACTTTATGCAATTTATAAGCAAAAGTTGCTCATTAGGAAAATTCAGGATTTTTAATGTTTTTGGTCAAGAAATACTAGGGCTAAGTTTTTTTAAAGTTGGTTTTAGGTATGTTCGAATCTTTTCCAAGTCCTAGAAGTGGAATCAAGTGAAAAATGTAAAAAATGCACTTTTTGTGCAAAGTTGCATTGTTGAAAGTTGTAAAAGTTGCTCAAATTTGCAACTTAGTGAGAAAAGAGTTATATTTATTAAAATATTTGTTCTAACCATTAAAATATACATAGGAGATATATATACCTCATTTGTGAGGTCTGGAGGGCATTAATATACAGATTGGAAGAAGTTGCAAAGAAAGAAATTTAATTTTCAAGTCATTTTTACTATTGTTTGCATGCTACATAAAATGTATAGAATTTTAGACCAGATGTGATGGATTTTTGAGATAGAGCTTTGAATCAAATTTATTTTTCTTTTGGTCTCATTATTCTACATGTTTTTAAACTCAAGTTATTGCATTTTTAGTGAAACTAGGTTTTTAGGATAGCATTTTGGTGCACACAACAAAAATGGGTCTCTAACTGCAATTTCCTTTGTTGAAATTTCATGGAAACTTGGGAAATGGTAGTTAGTAGGGTCCTTTTTAAGATTCTAGGGTTTCAAAACTAGAGGATGTGTTTTGTGATTTTTCCAATCAAGCCCTAGGTCAATTACCATGAAGGATTTGACCTCTTATAGCATATTGATTTGTGAATGGTAGGATTTTAGGAATTGGTGAAGGGCTAAGCATTTGGAAATAAGTTATTTTAGTGTTTTTGAACCTTCATAAGCATTGAGTTCATTTCCATGACCCCGTTTCCTACTGGTTGCTCTGTAAACTAGTCATCTACTTGATTGGGACATGTTTGGGAAGTGAAAATCTCCATTTAAAGGTGGCAATGAGATTTTTGTTGTTTTGTTAAGATCATTAATATATTTTGATAAGAACTTTGAGGGATCATGCCTAGCTTGAGTATCCTGGCTTCCCAAGTCCTGTAAATGTAAAGTTGCAATGTTGCTCAAAAAATTGCTTGAGCAACTTTTGCAATTTTTGCAAAAAGGTTGCAAATGAAAGTTTGGGAAGTTGTAACTATCCATGCTTGGGTATATGAGCATGGAAAACATTTTTTTGAAGGTTAGAAGGTTTCCAGTCAGATTTTTATTTTAAAGCAACTTTTACAACTTTTGCAATATTGCACAAAAAGTACAACTAATGCAAAGTTCACTAGATTTCACTTCTAAGACTTGGAAAAGGTTCCAAACTATTAAAAAAAACTAAAAACACCTAATCCTAGGCTATCTTTACCAAAAACTCAAAAAGAACCAATTTGGCCTAATTAGCAACTTTTGCTCATATCTTGCACAAAGTGGCCTAGGCATACATATCTAGCTCATATCTCTCTCACTGTTCATCATGGGATCGAACTATCTATTCCATTAGCTCTGGGTGGTTGGGTAAACCCTAGCCCAAAGCTCATCTTTTCTCGTCAAGCACTCGAACATTCTTGAGCACGCCGAACCAAAACGTCCCTAAGGCTTAGTAAATGCCATAGGGTAGCGATCTTTGATGGGGCATATCATGGAGCTCATGTGAGGTATGGATGTGATTCTAGGTACTATAGGACCATGTTGCAGAGAACTACAATAAAATTTCTCACTTTTTGGAGATCTTACTCCATTTTGATTTTGTGATGCCATCTTGGGTGATGCTAAAACTTGTAGTGTTGGCCAGTACAAAGTTGCCAACTACCAAATCTCCCTCACCATTCTTCGTGGGATCAAACTGTCTATTTTGTTAGCTTTGAGTGACTGGGTAAACCCTAGTCACAAGATCATATCATCCCATTGAGCACTTGAACATTCTCGGGCATGCCCAACCAAAAATGTCTCTAAGGGTCACTAAATGCCATAGGGCAGTGATCTTTGATGGGGCATATCTTGGAGCTCGTGCAAGGTATGGATGTGATCCTAAGTGTTATAGGACCATATTGTGGAGACCTACAATAACCTCTCTCACTTTTTGGAGATCTTACTCTATTTTGATTTTGTGATGCCATCTCGGGTGATGCTGAAACTCATAGTGTTGGCTAGTACAAAGTTGCCAACTGTCAAATCTCCCTCACTGTTCATTGTGGGATTGAACTGTCTATTCTGTTAGCTTTAGGTAGTTGGGTAAAACCTAGCTCCAAGCTCATCCCATCTTGTTGAGTGCTTGAATTTTCTCGAGCATGCCAAACCGAAATGTCCCTAAGGGTCACTAAATGCCATAGGGCAGTGATCTTTGACAGGGCATATCTCAGAGCTCATGCAAGGTATGGATGTGATTCTAGATGCTATAGGATAGTGTTACTAAGACCTACAATAACCTCTCTTTCTTTTTGGAGATCTTACTCTATTTTGATTATGCGACACCATCTTGAGTGATGCTGAAATTTGTAGTGTTGGCCAATACATAGTTGCCAACTGCCAAATCTCCCTCACCATTCATTGTGGGATTGAACTATCTATTCTATTAGCTCCAAGTGGCTAGGTAAACCCTAACCCCAATCTCATCCCATTTCATTGAGAACTCAAACATTCTCGGGCACGTCAAACTGAAACGTCCCTAAGAATCACTAAATGCCATAGGGAAGCAATCTTTGATTAGGCATATCTTAGAGCTCTTGTGAGGTATGGATATGATTCTAGGTAATATAGGACCATGTTGTAGATACCTACAATAATCTCTCTCTCTTTTTGGAGATCTTACTCCATTTTGATTTTATGATGCCATCTTGGGTGATGCTGAAACTTGTAGAATTGGCCAGTACAAAGTTGCCAACTGCCAAATCTCCCTCACTGTTCGTCATGGGATCAAACTGTCTATTCTGTTAGCTCTGGGTGGCTGAGTAAACCCTACCCCCAAGCTCATCTCATCCCATTGCATGCTCGAACATTCTCAAGCACGCTGAACCAAAATGTCCCTAAGGGTTAATAAATGCCATAGGGCAATGATCTTTGATGGGGCATATCTTGGAGCTTGTATGAGGCATGGATACAATTCTAGGTGCTATAGAACCGTGTTGCAAAGACCTACAATAAGGTCTCTCAATTTTTGGAGATCTTACTTTGTTTTGATTTTGTGATGCCATCTTAGGTGAAGTTGAAACTCATAGTGTTGGCTAGTACAAAGTTGTCAACTACCAAATCTCCCTCACCATTTGTCATGGGATTGAAATGTCTATTTTGACAGCTCTGAGTGGATGAGTAAACCCTAGCCCCAAGCTCATCCCATCCCATTGAGTGCTCAAACGTTCTCGGGCACACCAAATCAAAACATCCCTAAGGGTCACTAAATGCCATAGGGCAATGATCTTTGATGGAGCATATCTCAGAGCTCATGCAAGTTATAGATGCAATTTTAGGTGTTATAGGACCATGTTGTGGAGACCTATATCTTACTCTATTTTGATTTTGCGATGCCATCTTGGGTGATGCTAAAACTCGTAGTGTTCGCCAGTACAAAGTTTCTAACTACCAAATCTCCCTCACCATTCATCATGAGATTGAACTATTTATTTTTTTAGCTTCAAGTGGCCAAGTAAATCCTAGCCCTAAGATCATCCCATCCCATTGAGTAGGTAAAGACAGTGATCTTTGATGGGGCATATCTTGAAGCTCATGTAAGGTATGGATGTGATTCCAATTGATATAGGATCATGTTGTAGAGACTTACATTAACCTCTCTCACTTTTTGGAGATCTTACTTATTTTTGATTTTGTGACACCATCTTGAGTGATGCTAAAACTCATACTATTGGCCAGTATAAAGTTTCCAACAACCAAATCTCCCTCACCATTTGTCATGGGATTGAACTATCTATTTCATTAGCTCTAGGTGGCTAGGTAAACACTTGCCCCAAGCTCATCCCATCCTATTGAGTGCTCAAATGTTCTTGGGCACACTGAATCGAAATGTCCCTAAGAGTCACTAAATGCCATAGGGCAGCGATCTTTGATAGGGCATATCTCAGAGCTCGTGTGAGGTATGGATGTGATTTTAGGTGCTATAGGACCATGTTATGAAGACCTACAATAACCTCTCTTTCTTTTTGGAAATCTTACTATATTTTGATTTTGCGATGCCATCTCGAGTGATGCTGAAACTCGTAGTGTTGGCTAGTACAAAGTTGACAACTGCCAAATCTCCCTCATCATTCATTTCGGGATCAAACTGTCTATTATGTTAGCTCTTGGTGGCTAGGTAAACCCTATCCCAAAGCTCATCCCATCCATTGAGCGCTCAAACATTCTCGGGCATGTCAAACCAAAACTTCCCTAAGAGTCACTAAATACCATAGGGCAATGATCTTTGACAAAGCATATCTCAAAGCTCGTGTGAGGTATGGATGTGATTCTAGGTGCTACAAGACCATGTTGCAGAGACCTACAATAAACTCTCTTTCTTTTTGGAGATCTTACACCATTTTAATTTTGTGATACCATCCTGGGTGATGCTAAAACTCGTAGTATCGGCCAATACAAAGTTGCCAACTGTCGAATCTCCCTCATTGTTCGTCATGGGATTGAACTACCTATTTTGTTAGCTCTAGGTGGCTAGGTAAACTCTAGCTCCAAGATCATCCTATCCCATTGAGCACTTGAATGTTCTCGGGCATGCCAAACCGAAACGTCCCTAAGAGTCACTAAATGCCATAGGGAAATGATCTTTGATGTGGCATATCTCAGAGCTCATGCAAGGTATGGACGTGATTCTAGGTGCTATAGGACTATGTTGCGAAGACCTACAATTACCTCTCTCTCTTTTTGGATATCTTACTTTATTTTGATTTTGCGATGCCATCTTGGATGATGTTGAAACTTGTAGTATTGGTTAGTACAAAGTTGTTGATTGCCAAATCTCTCTCACCTTTCATCGTGGGACCGAATTGTCTATTCTATTAGCTCCAGGTGGCTAGGTAAACACTATCCCCAAGCTCATCCCATCCTATTGAGAATTTGAATGTTCTTAGACATGCCAAACTGAATCGTCCCTAAGAGTCACTAAATTCCATAGGGCAAGGATCTTTGACTATGGCAACTAGATATATCATCTCATCCAATGATGGAGAATTGTGATAGAAGGTAAAGGGATGATCATACACATAATTTTGAACATGCCATTTTTTATGGTAATAAGGTAATCCTTGTTTGTAATGTCAAGGAACTTGAGGTCACTTATAAACCCAAATTACCTTAGTCCTAATGAATTTTCTTTTTTTGTTGTTTTTGTTAATAAGTTGACTCAATAAGTGTTTTGAGTCATTACACCTTATATAGCTACATGTTATCATTGAATGGAGTTAGTGAAAGATGTTAATGATCTTCTTGGTTGTCTTAATAATCATTTCATGGGTTTGAAACATAACCACTTCCCTTTGTGAAGAGTTGTCCGAAATCAGCAAATTACATCATGTTGCAAAGAAAATACAATCATAGGATGTTGGAAGATTGTTTTCACTCATAGGATGTTGAAGAATCTCTTGGAAGGATGGAATAGATGAAAGACTAAAGTTTGTGAGATAGTTATTAGGTGTTCCTTGAAGTGGCTAAGATGTTAGTTTGAAGCAAGAAGTTGATTATGATCCATTTCTCAACTTTTCTCATTCTTTCCTTATTATTTTCCAAGTCTTGAATAGGGAAATTGATCAAGTAGTTTTGTGATGTTGGGTAGAAGTTTGTTCAATATTTTAACCAAGTTGGAAAGAGTCTTTGAAGACACTTATGAAGGTGGGAAAGGTAATTTTCCTTAAAAGTGTTCTTGTTGGAAATCTACTAGCTTTTCATGTTAGAAATCTGCATCATTTTGGATGCAATTTACATTAAAATGAAATATATGAAACGTACTTAAAATATAAACAATTAAAACAAGATATATATTATGATAACCAATAATGTCATACATGAAAAAACATATAATATACAAGGTTGCATGTGGATGGGGGTACTTGGGGTACATATGGTATAGGTACGGGTACAAGTACGAGTACAACTATTTTTTATAATAGGGGATGGGGGTACTTGGGTATGTCAAACTTTATTTTTAATTATACTTTTATATTTATAGAAAACTTGAATTTATGAGTCATGATAATGATTTTTCAAATCAAGAATAGTGATAAAGTTTGCAAATGTAATGTATTGTTTTTAGTTTCAGATTTGTTATAAGTTTGTAATAATAATTTATGATAAATGTTTAGATGTATAACATAGAAGGTAGACTTTAAACATGAACAAGAAGATCATAAATCATATGACAATGACATATTGCAAATGATAAATTTATGGCTTTAACAATGATAAAATTTATTGTTGATCAATATTGTATCAAAGGTTCAAACTAATTAGGTATTGAATTAAGCTTGATAAACAAATAATAGAGAAGGAAAACTTTAAACATGAACAAGATCATAAATCATATGATGATGACACATTGGAAATGATAAACTTATTATTGAACAGTGATAAAGTTTATTGTTAATCAATATTCTATCAAAGTTTTGAACTAATTAGGTATTGAATTAAGCTTGATAAATGACAAGCTGATACACAAACAAAAAACTGCAAAAAAAAATTAAAAATATCAATCAAGGTCCTTAGCTATGATGCTCTCCACCGAGTACCTGGTACTTTGGATACGTGTACCCAGTACTTGGGCACGTGGGTACAAGTACTAGGGTGTGGTTACAAGTACCCATGCAACCTTGATAATATATTATGATAACCAATAATGTCATACATGAACGAACATATAATACATTATGATAATCAATAATGTCATACATGAATGAACATATAATATATTATGATAACCAATAATGTCATACATGAATGCACATATAATATATTATGATAGCCAATAATGTCATACATGAACAAACATATCATATATTAACAAAAAATATCATAAATCTAATAATGCCATGCATCAAATATATGTCATGCATCAAATACATATATACATCAAATGTATATTGAATATGTCACTAACATAAAATCCAATATATATGTCAATTGATGCTTATACATGTGTTTCTATCAACTATATCTTCTCCTTCCCATGAGGGGAAGGAAACAAATCCCTAGAGGTATTCGATTGTCGTGTGGAGTGAGATGATGGGGTCTTTCTCATATGCTCGCTTGTCCTCTTTTTTAGTCTCTTCTCTAACTTGAGCTGATACAAACAAAATAGATATGAATCAATAATTATTATACATTGAAATCAAATATATTTAAACACAAAATTAATTATTTTCTTACCACCATCAAATAGTCACTCTGTACGTCCACCTCAAAGGCTCGCAGACGATCGGGTGTAACAAGGCCTAACAACAATTCAATCAATTTAGTCACTTATAAATAACATTAGAAATTTTGATACTAACTATTAGAAACAACAACTAAAACCAAGAAAATTCTTTCATACCTCAATCAATGACTATGAACTAGTTATCACTATAGGGTATGTGCACCAAGTTGTGTTTTTTTTTTTTCCAATTTTCAATAGCACGTACATGCTTTAAAAAAAGAAATTTTTTATAAATGGGTTGCATACCCGCAGCTCATTCATTTTAATTCTATTTTTTAACCTCTCCTCATAGCAGCGCATACGGAAATTGGAGAAAATTAGACTTTTCACCACCTGCCTCGCCGATATGCCTCCTCACTGTCAAAATTTGAAATCATAAGCATGCCGTATGTGATCTAAATTTCATTTTGCATTGTTTGATATGTTTTTAATATTGTTTTGTAGGGTTTTTACAATTTTTCTTTAGATTTATTTATTTATTTATATTTCAATTAATTTTTTATCAAGAAATGTCAATAATCAACTAGAAAATCCCCAAGAAGCTCAAAACCCTTAAGAAAATCAAAACCAAAACCCTCCCCAAGAAGAACAAAAAATTTTGTAGCTTGAATGAATTGCAAGACCTCCGCCTGGCACACAAGAAAATATAATAAATGAAGTAGAAAGAGGCAAGATTGAATTAGAAAGACTCATTGATTGGTTGAAAGAATTTGGACAAACCAATCCAATGAGAGCTCAATTGGCATCGTCCCTTGAATCCATTAAGACCTAGATAGCTTCAATTAGTGGTTAGTTAGATGTTTGGTGGGTTAAGAGGGATGAACAAAAAATATTTTATGCAAATAAATTGTCATATCAAGATGCTAAAAAAAAAAAGATATACCAAAAGGTAGAATATGTGCATTATTTAGAAAAATCGGTGAACAAAATATTATTAGAGAGGGTACTAAACAGTTCCCCATCCATTGGTGCATACATGATGCTATTAGAAATAATTTTTGGGATAGATGGTGGATGGTTTTTGATGCCCCTCCTTGCAACAATCATGAGGTCCCTATGTATTTTTTAAAGAAATTGTATTGTGAGTTTGTCCTTGGGGAGATTCCCAATTATTTTGATATATTAGACTCCTAGGGTAGACGTGGGGAGTCATCATTTAAGAGGCTGGGGGCACATCGTGACCCTAATGTAGTTAGGGTACCTGTGGTCAAGCCACAGGGTGAGCATATGACTATTCCTTCAGTTGTGAAGGAACATGTAGAGGCCAATGCTCTAAGGGCCATTAATGCTTTGACATAGACCCTCATCCATTGCATGAGTCCATTAGTTGAAGGGGAGCCTTTAGTGCATCGTGGTCACATTTGCACATCATGTGGATCCTTATGCACATTTGACACTCATGCTGGAGATGGTGTGGATGATGGGCTCATCACTGATCAGTTCCTGAATGACACATTTGGAATTGACACATAGGTAAATTACAATTATAATTTACTAATTTGATCACATTTCATATGTATAGTGAATGATTAATTAATTAGCATATATTGACATTGTTTAAAATTTAGGGTCAGAGTGTTGGCGGGCCTAGTAGTGATCCCCTAACCCCATTTTTTGCCCCATCCATGAGTCCAAAGGTATGTATTGATTTAATCATTTAAATTAATAAATATATTTATTAAGTAATCATATTAAGGATTGACAAATAAAATTATGCATGTGCATCAGTTCTCTACAGGACCATCGATATTTACTATGGACTTGGAGCATAGACATCATACGAGCTTTGTAGAGGTACATTTTTTTCATGTTAATTTAATTCATTTGATTATATTTGTTCCATGTTTCATGTTACATGTAATGTGTATTGTATGACATGTAGCTCATGACATCAGACAATCCTCCTCATCTCCAAAAATCTGTCAATTGTGGAGTGGCTGCAGCTATGGCTAGTTCATAGCCATTGACTGAGGTATGAAATAATTTTTTTTTTAAAAATTGTTGTTTATAATAGTTAGTACTGAAATTTCTAATGTTATTTATAAGTGATTATATTGATTCAATTGTTGTAGGGTCTTTTCACACTTGATTATCCACGAGTGTTTGAGGTGGACTTGCAGAGCGACTATATGATGGTAGTAAGAAAATAATTAATTTTGTGTGTACATATATTTGATTTCAATTTATAATAATTATTCATTCATTTCTACTTTGTTTGCATCAGCTCGAGTTAGAGAAGAGCCTCAACAAGAGATAAGCAAGTGCATGAGGAGGACCCCATCATCGCTACCGTCTCCCTCCACACAATGACCAAAGGCCTCTAGAGATTTGTTTCCTTCCTCTCGTGGGAAGGAGAAGATATAGTTGATAGACATGTACATCTATAGGCATCAACGAACATATATGTTGGATTTTATGTCAGTGGACATATTTGATATACATTTGATGTATATATGACATTTTATATTTGATGTATGCCATTTATTTGATGCATGACATTATTAGACTTATGACATTATTAGTTAATATATGATATGTTTGTTCATGTACAACATTATTGGTTATCATAATATATTATGTGTTTGTTAATGTACATGACATTATTAGTTATCATTTTATATTATATATTTGTTCATGTATGACATTAAATTAGATATGTTTGTGTATGACATTAAATTAGATATGTTCATGTATGACATTAAATTCAATACCTAATCAATTTGAAACTTTGATAGAATATTGATTAACAATAACTTTATCACTGTTTAAACATAAGTTTATCATTTACAATATGTCATCGTCATATGATTTATGATCTTGTTCATGTTTAAATTTTTCCTTCTCTATCATTTGTTTATCAAGTTTAATTCAATACCGAATCAGTTTGAATTTTTGATACAATATTGATCAACAATAAACTTTATCAGTGTTAAAATAGCTATTTTATTTCCTTGATTATGTTTGAACTTGGTATGGGGCCTTGTGTTATCTCCTAGCTTAGGGGAGCGGGGCAGTAAGGTTCCATGGTTGGGTGGAAAGTCTTTTATCCATTGAGTATTTTTCTAGAGTCTTTCAAGAGCATTGGATGATCTTTCTTCACACATTCCAATTTTGCATCTTTTTTTGTGTGTGACTAGATGTTGCAACATCATATTTTTGTATCATGACTATGATATAATACTTATGTATCTATTTTGTATAGAGATCATGTTGGAGGAGAAATTTTTTAGAAGTATATGAAAACATTATATATAATGATTACTTGCTCCTTGTAATATGTATATGTACACATGCTTAGTTGCAATAAAGAAGAATGTATATATCAAGATGATTGTCCTTGGTATGCTTATGTGATTTTTACGCTATCTAATTGTAATAATGGATTCAATTATTTATAATGAAATCTTGTTCATATATTTATGATGGTTTTTACTTATGGAAACTTATGTATGCATTTCTAGTAGTGATGTTTGGGAACCTATAAGAACTTGGTTGTTGAGTTAATATAGAATATTCATATATTTAATCAATGAGATATATCAAAATATTTAATGTTAGAAGAATTGAAAATGAAATGTATGTGCTTCAATTTTGTGTTAAAAATAGGATAAAATTTATTCCACTTTTACCCTTATTAGTTATGTGATCTCTTAGGTTCTCTGTCAGGGGGATACAAGGAAGAAATACTCTAGATTTCTTAGATTACTAGATGGATTTCTTGTAGTATTGTGGTTATTGAAATTGAGACTTGTGATGCCTTTGATTCTTTAGGTGTAGATAGGCCACAAAACTTACAAGCAAGTTAAATTTACTACTAGTCTATCTTACTTTTTAAATAACTTATATATATATATATATATATATATATATATATATATATGGTGCAGGGTACTCAAGGCACTCAAGGTCTTCATGAAGCATTTTCAAGGACTCTACATCATACCACCTTTCTAGGTAAAGGTGGATTTTGTGTTTAAATAGTCCCTAGAAGAGATCCTAAGCCCTGCACCTAATGCAGAGCCTCCCACTATTCCCCTAGGAATCACAACTCAACTTCGGGATTCCTTTGTACTCTTGGAATCTACCCAAGGAATATAACTCCACTAGGGTTCAAGAGGAGGTCTCTAACTTGGTAATACCTTTCCATAACCATATCTAAGAGGTTATAACTCAGTTCTTAAGTTTTTCTTCAAAACACCCATGTTGCTACCTTTGCACCTAGTGTACCCTGGTGCCTTCAACATACCAAAACCCATCCTAGGCTTCACACCATGACCCCAATACCTTGGGTCATCTCAAAACATCCCATCTAACATGTTCCAACTCCTTGCAACCTCTTAGCAACTCATCTCTTACACTTTCCCAATTTTGCCTATTCTAGGCTTGACTTAACTAGCCCTTGCTAGACAATAATTCTCAGTTTTCTCCAAAATTTTCCATCGACCTTCCAAAACCCTTTGGTGTTCCAGATAACCTTTATTCCCTTCTAAAACATACCAAAATTTCAACTATAGTTTTTTTGGAAAGTATCTCTCAAATCTTGCTATCTCAGTTACACAACTAGGCCTAATTAGTGGCCATTTACAAA
Source organism: Cupressus sempervirens (assembly GCA_028749045.1). Taxonomy (NCBI): domain Eukaryota; kingdom Viridiplantae; phylum Streptophyta; class Pinopsida; order Cupressales; family Cupressaceae; genus Cupressus; species Cupressus sempervirens. Next base: position 390,158,031 of record CM053787.1, on the reverse strand, counting down.
GCAAATCATATCACCTTATTTTATGGAACCTTAACAACCTCAAAAATTCTTTTAATATGACTCAAATGAAAGGATTTCAAATTTTTTTGGTCACTCTAGCATTTCTACATCCCTTTTCACCAAACCCTCACTTCTAGGCCCTTTACCCTAGGGCTTTCCCAAGAACTCATCTTCCAATCTTTCTAGATCTTGTAAATGGATCAAACATACTTAAAATCATCCCAATAGATGATATCAAACATAAAAATTATCCTTGTTTGGAGAAAACTCTTACTTCTCTACTTGGGGCAGTCACCCATGCCCATGCTCTTCATTGCCTAGCCAGTCTTTGGTTCTTTCTCTCTATCAAAACTCTTACCCTACACACAAAATCATCATATATACATTAATTAAAATTGTAACACCCTCTTCCACAAGTTACATCTACATCATAGATAGTGGGAGGGGTAAATCCATTAATCTAGCCTCAAAATAGTGAAGAATTGTCACATGATAGAGATAGACAGTGATCTAGAGCTAGAATAGGATTCTCAAGGTTTAGTTGTGATGTAGAGCCTAATAAGATTCTCAAGGTTTAGTTATGATGTAGAGCCTAATAGGATTCTCAAGGTTTCATTAATTCCATATGTTAGATCTGCCATCATAGAATACCAATTGTAATGGGCACTCACATGTATATGTGCACCTCATAAATCAATCAATCTATCACCATGGAGATTGGATATCTATGTATATGCCAAGATAGGTCAAATGGTCTAGAAAATTGTGTTATTGATAAGTAGGCTTAGATATTTTTTCACAAGTCAAATTGTGATAGTACTAATGGAATTCAAGTGTATAATTTTTTAGTCAATCTCATTATCCCATGTTTCACGAGTAGTGGGACACAAGAACCATCTCTCAGGAGAGTAAATAGAACACTTAGCACTCATTGGATCTAGGTGATTCTCATAGAGTTGAGGTACATGGCCTTCCTAAGATGTCACCCACCCTAGTACTACTCTTGCTTGAGCACACTTAACTATAAAGTTTCTTCTATGGTTAAACTCACTCTTCTTGCAACACAATTTGCAAAACCTTCACCAAGTGTTGTGCCTTATGAACCATTCATTAGAATTCCCCTTAAGCTCATTGATTGATAAGTAGGAGACATTTCTCCAAGAAGTCAAATTGTGATATTGCTATCAAAATTCAACTATGAAGTATTTGAGACAAATTCATTGACCCATGTTTCATGAGTAGTGGTTTACACGAACTGATCTCTCATGATAATGAATAGAACACTTAGTACTCATTGAATCTAATTGATGCTTAGAGAGGCAAAGGATGAATACTTCTTAGGAGGTCACCCATCCTAGTACTACTCCAACTCAAGTGCAATAAACTAAAAAGTTTCCCACAGGGTTAAAACCACTCTTCTTGCAACTCCATTCGTAAAAGCTGCATCAAGTGTTGTGCCTTATGAACCATTCATTAGTAATCCCCTTAAGCTTTTTAATTGATAAGTAACATATATAGTCCACAACATGTCAAATTGTGATATTTCTATCAAGATTCAACTATGTTGTTTATGAGTCAAATTCATTGACCCATGTTGCATGAGTAGCGATTTGCATGAACCCATCTCTCATGAGAATGAATAGAACACTCAAGACTCATTGGATTCCTACTTATCAATTAACACTCACCAATCCAAACAATACACTACACCATCCCCTTAGCTCCTAGAAGCAGTAATCTATACGCCACATGCTAGCGATTATCACAACACAAACCAAATGAATTATAAATCCCAAATCATGCACTATTCCAAGTCTTCTACTATGCTTTATGCTCCCAAACCTTAATTCTAGGTCACCAACAAGTTATAACCAAAATATAGTAACAATACTTGACATATTTCTATATAACTAACCTGCAACTAGTCTCTACTAAAACATCTATAACTTACTCAAATCATTACATAAAGTATTGTAATTGTAGACATAAGGTCTATACTAATTGGCAACACATATCCAAACTCACATATCCATGAATGTTGTACACTATTTGTATTGTTCTAATCATTGACCTTAAAACTATTCATTTTGATAGGGTTTACCTGGCTACCTGAAGGTAATAGAGTAGACAGTTCGATCCTATGAAAAAAGGTGAGAGAGATTTGGCAGTTGGCAACTTTGTACTGGCCAACACTACAAGTTTCAGCATCACCCGAGATGGCATCGCAAAATCAAAATAGAGTATGATCTCTAAAAAGAGAGAGACATTAGTGTAGGTCTATACAACACGGTCCTATAGGAACTAGAATTGCATCCATACCTTGTATGAGCTTTGAGATATGCCCCATCAAAGATCACAGCTCTATGACATTTAGTGACCCTTAGGGACATTCTAGTTCAGCATGCCTAAGAATGTTTGAGCACTGAACGGGATGAGAAAAGGTTGGGGATAGGGTTTACCCAACCACCAGGAGCTAACAGAGTAGACAATTCAATCCCACAATGAAAGGTGAGAGAGATTTGGCAGTTGGCAACTTTGTACTGGCCAACACTACAAGTTTCAGCATCACTTGAGATGGCATTGCAAAATCAAAATGGAGTATGATCTCTAAAAAGTGAGAGAGGTTATTGTAGGTCTCCACAACATAGTCATATAGGAACTAGAATCGCATCCATACCTCGCACGAGCTCTGAGATATGCCCCCTCAAAGATCATAGCACTATGGCATTTAGTGACCCTTAGGGAGGTTTTGGTTCGGCATGCCCGAGAATGTTTGAACACTGAATGGGATGAGACAAGATTGGGGATAGGGTTTACCTAGCCACCCAGAGCTAACAGAGTACACAGTTTGATCCCACGATGAAAGGTGAGAGAGATTTGGTAGTTCACAACTTTGTACTGGCCAACACTACAAGTTTTAGCATCACCCAAGATGGCATCACAAAATCAAAATGGAGTATGATCTCTAAAAAGTGAGAGAGGTTATTGTAGATCTCCACAACATGGTCCTATAGGAACTAGAATCGCATCCATACCTCACACGAGCTCCAAGATATGCCTCATCAAAGATTGCAGCCCTATGGCATAGTGACCCTTAGGGACATTTCGGTTCGGTGTGCCCAAGAACGTTCAAGTGCTCAATGGGATAGGACAAGGTTGGGGATAGGGTTTACTTGGACACTTAGAGCTAACAAAGTAGATAGTTTGATCCCACAATGAAAGGTGAGAGAGATTTGGTAGTTGGCAACTTTGTACTGGCCAACACTACAAGTTTCAGCATCACCCAAGATGGCATCGCAAAATCAAAACAGAGTATGATCTCCAAAAAGTGAGAGAAGTTAGTGTAGGTCTCTACAAAATGGTCCAATAGGAACTAGAATCACATCCATACCTTGCACAAGCTCCAAGATATGCCCTGTCAAAGATTACAGCTCTATGGCATTTAGTGACCCTTAGGGACATTCTGATTCGGTATGCCCGAGAACGTTCGAGTGCTAAACAGGATGAGACAAGGTTGGGGATAGGGTTTACTCAGCCATTCAAAGATAATAGAGTAGATAGTTTGATCCCATGACCCTTTTTCCAATAAGTTGCAAATTTGAGCAACTTTTACAACTTTCAACAATGCAACTTTGCACAAAAAGCGCAATTTTTACATTTTTCTCTTGATTCCAATTCTACGAATTGGAAAAGGTTTTGAAATAGTAAAATTAATTATTTCCAAATGCTTAGCCCTTCACCAATTTCCAAACTTCAGCAAATTTGTTAGCATTTTTGCAATTTTGCTTTGACAACTTTTGCAATTTTTTGCAATTTTTGACATCTTAACTCCTAGATGCCTAGAACTTAACCTAATGACCCTAAGGACCTTTATAACCTTATAAGAAACCAAACCACTCATAGGAATCCCAAATCACAAGGAAAACCTATCACAAAGACAACTAATCACTAGTTACTCTTAAGGGCATCACAAGGCTTATTTGACACAAAACCCCACAAATACAAATAACAACCAAGGGTGACTTCCAAGCATGGAAAGGGTCTATTTAGCTCCAAACTAACATGAATCCAACATTAGATTCAAACTATGCAACTTTCATTGGCTAGTTGCTTCACAAACTCAAGACTAGGCTTGTAGCCTTGAACATGGAAAATCATGAACATCTCCTTATAACCCAAAGAAAAGAATCACTGATTTGGATACCCTTTTTGGTTTTGTACAAAATAATAAAGCCTTGGGATCTCAAGAGAAGTATGCAACAACTGAGTTTTTTAAGGCTCACTTAGGAATGCAGGCAATTAGGCATCCATTAACAAAGGAACTACCCTACCCCTTGAGAAAAATATAGATCTAGAAATTGGAACATGAGGGGGATCATGTCAAATGATCACATACCAATTTTCAAGCCTCTAAACCTTCTCTGTAGCGAGTTATGGAAGATGTTGCTACAGATTTCTACCATGCACATGGATCTTACATGCCTAGGGCATCAAGTTTTTCTCTCCAATATCATTATTTTGACCTAAAACCAAAAGGAACATAAATTTTTTTTTCCTAACTTAGATTCCACCAACAGTCGTTGATTTCCCATGGTGGAATCTCAAGATATGAGGGAAAATAGATGAAACCCTAGGTAATGGCACAAAATGGGGACAACAGTTAGTAAAATGGCAATATCTTGAGTTGTAGAGAGAATTAGAACCTCATTAAAAGTGCAAAAAAAATAATATTCACAAAGCTATCCAACCATACTAGATATACATACTTATATGTGATCAACTTGACCAATGACCTAGTGTTTTTCATGAGTTCGAGTATAATAATCTATCTTTTGTTATGATTGAGTTCAATATTTTAGTGTTCTTTTTGATTAGTGTTGAAAATTATTAGTGTTAGTGTTGATAAGTGGTTGTGATAGTTGGAGGACATCTATTTAAGGTTTCCATAAGAGGAGAAACTCAGTGTACAGACATGTGAACAACAAACATTGAATAAAACTCATAATTTCTACCTTTTTCTTTGTTGTTTCAATATTGTATGGCCTGTACGGATTGGTAGGGGTGAAATTTTGGTATGGTTGGATAAAGGATTGAGTTAGTGTTCCATTGCATTTGGTTTGAAGTCTTTATCTTATCTACAACAAAAGTTACATTAGTTTTTGTAGAGGTTGGTCAGATTTACCCTATATTTGAGGGTTTCTTTAAGATGGCCTCCTAACTTGCAATTCCACCGTGGGATTTCAATGCCACTTTAGGGAATGCAATTTATTAGAGGGTTCTTCAAGATGGTAGAGATTTAGAACTAGAGGTGTAGGTTACCTATTTTTACCAACAAGCCCTAGACTGAACATTGCTATATGTCTAGTCTAGATTTGAAGAAGAAAGAAGGTTCAAGCTTCCAAACTAATTGATTTGACCTAGGTGAAGGGTGTAGGAGGATTAATTGGATGTGAAGAAGAGTTCCAAGTGGTGGAGTCGGGTCTGTAAACCCATTTACTCATATTTCCTTTGTAACCTAGCCTAATCTGGCCAATTAGGTCTGTGACTCAAAGTGGGTGTTAGTTGGTGCTGGAATAGAGTCAGAGTTTGATCTTTTGGAATCTCTAAGAAGTGGTTAAAGGGTTTCTAAAGAGGTGAAAATATAGTGTGGCCCTTTTCAAAGTTACTAGGATTAGCCCTATTAGAAATGGCGGTAACAATTATGCAAATCAGTTGTTGGACGTTTGAGAACTTTAAAGTTGGGTGTTTTTGAGAGATGAGGTCCATAGAAATATTTTCTATTAGGAAAGTTGAGTTCTAAACCCATCTAGGGAGAGTTTGCCTTTATAGGCCTATTGGAGAAGGGGAGTCCCTAAGAAGTTGTGATTGATCTAAGTCAATTGAGAACCCTAGTGATGCAGGGCACCTAAGGCTCTTAGGCATGAATTCAAGGTGTTTAGTAGGTTAGAATCATTAGGAAAGAAGTTTGATCCATACTTGTAATAAAAGACTCAATTGTAAGGTACAATGGCATATTGGTGTGGTTATAAGCCAAATGACCATTTGTAACCAAGGAGTCATAATAGGTGTGATTTTGAGTATATTGATGTTTTTAGGATGTTTTAGGTAGATTTGAGTCATTAAGACACCTTTGGAAAAAAGGTTTGTAAAAAAGTGCAAAAGTGCAAGAAAGTTGCAAAATGCAAAAAGTTGCTAAAGAGCAATTTTTGCAATTTTTGTTGTCAAACTTAAAAAAGGAAGTTTTACAGTCTTCCAAACATCCAAATGGAAGTTGTAACTATTGGAAGGCACTTATTTAAGGTCTCCACATGTGGGGAAGGTCATTGTACGAACATGTGGACAACATTTGGTGAATAAAATGCATAATTTATGCCTTTTTAAATATTTTTTCAATTTTGTACGAACTGTACGGATTGAGAGTGGCACAAGTTGTATATGGTTGGATAGAGGGTTGAGTGAGGATTCCATTGAATTTTTTTTGAAGTGTTTATCTTATATAGAACAAAAGTTATAATAGATTTTGTGAAGGTTACCTGGATTTACCCTAAATCAGAGGGTTTCAGCAAGATGGCCTCCTAACTTGCAAACCCACTGTGGGATTTTAATGCAACTTTTTGGAATGCAATTTAGGAGAGGGATCTTTAAGATGGCAAAGTTTTAGGGTTGTAGGAGTAGGGAACCTATTTTTACCAACAAGCCCTAGGTTGAACATAGTCTTATGTCTAGTCTACTTTTGAAGGAAAAAGAAAGATCCAACTCCCAAGTTGATTAATTTGACCTAGGTGAAGGGTGTAGAAGGAAAAATTCAAGGTGTAGAAGAGATCCAAGGGGTTGAACCAAGTCTGTGAATCCATTTGTTTATGTTTTTCTTGTAACCCAACCTAAACTGGCCATTTAAGACTATGACACAAAGTGGGCATAATTTGACACTGGAGTAGAGTTTGTGATTGATCTTTTGGAATCTCTTAGGATTAGTTGAAGGGTGTTTAGTGATGTAAAAACATTGGATGGTCCTTTGTATGGTTTGGGATTTTGACCATTGAAACAAGGAATTGTCCTATTAAGAAGTGCTGGTAACAGTTTTTGCAATTTAATTGTTGAGTGTGAGAAACTTCAAAATTGGGGTTTTCTTATTGGTTTGAGTTTATAAAAAACCAATTCCATCAAAAAATTTGAGTGTTGGAACCATTTAAGAATTATTTGTCATTTTAAGCCTATTGGTGATAGGGAGTCCCTAATTGTTGTGGTTGGTCCAAGTTGTTTGAGCACCCTAGGTTTGAGGGTTAGGCTTGTGAAGTGGAGTCCACTTAGAGATAGAGTCTACCTATGTTAGAGGTCCAATGGATCAGTCATTAACCTTGGAAGAAGGCTTAGTTGCTGTTTGATGTAGAGTAAGCACAAGGAAGCACCAAACAATCAACCTTCCACCTCCCAAACCTCCAAACTCCACAAGGGTAAAGCAAAGGCTATGACTCAATTCCAAATGGATACTACTCTAATATTAAAACTTTCCAACAGGTTTACAAACTCAACTCTCCAAAGAAGACAAGAATCCAACTTCTTACTACTTCAATCAACAATGGCCTACTACCCCCGAACTTGGCAAAAGTGGGTTTATGGTGTTTCCAAGCTTTCTAACACCAATGATGGCTTGCGGAAACCTTAACATGACCAAAATAAGGCAAATCACTAATTAGACCTACTACAAACAACCCACAAAATAGAATGCAACATTTGACCTACTAGGCAATTAGGCCTCCTACTTCAATTTTTCAGCAATAACTCAAAATGCTTCCAAAGGACATGGCCAACAAAGTATTATTTTAGATACCCTTTTCCAAGGATTAAAAGAATTCAAAGTTTGAAAACTTCACTCCACTCCAGCATGCCTTAACCCCAACCATGCACTTAGGCCTAATTAGCAACTTTAAGTATGGTCTACAAGGCAATGGCCAAGAAATGGGTTCATGGAATCAATATTCCAACTCTAGAGTGTTCTCTTAACCTAGATAAAAGTGTTTTGCTAATTCACCAAGTCCACAACTCCTTTTCTTCACATTACTCAACCAAATTGCACAAACAAGGTCTAATACATGGATAATATTAGACCTAGGGTTTGCTCCCATAAATCTTTGCTATAGCCTCATATCTCTAGACCTTTAAAATATGATAATGCATTTCCCTAACTTTCTCCATACAAATTTGGAACAATTTCCAACGATGGAGTTCCAAGTTAGGGCCATTTCTTTGGCCAAACCCTTGTTTTGAGGGTTTCACAGGGTAGTGACTAAGAAAAACCAATAACTTGATTATCTTGATTGATGAACACTTAAAATTAAAACCAAAACTTCATAAATAAGCGGGGCTATCAAATCAATACAAAAATTTTGACTTCCCAATCACTATAGGCCGTACTGTATGGAAAAACCAGTCAAAATAGTCAAGAAACATAAAATTTTATTGATTCTAAAGAGTAAGTACATATATTTGTTCATGTTTTCTCTCCTCTCGGGTTTCTAGAGCCTTTATAGGTCATTACAAATGGGTAGAACCACCCCATGGTAGTTTTAGCCATTGGAAGTGGTTTTTAAAAAAAGTTGTCAAATTATTGCAAAAGTTGCTAATACAACTTTTGCAATTTTTTTGCAATTTTTGCCATTTTGACAAACCTTCTTCCTAATTCAATTCTAACCATTCCTAAATGCTATTCTAAGACTCAAAACACCTAAACTATCCTAACAAACATAAAATAAACCAAAATTCCACCTTTTGGACCAAATGATGCCCAGGTTCATATTAACACCTCGGGGTCTTGTATCCATTACATGGGTGGATGGCCTTGAGGAGATTTTCTTAATAAATCCTAAGGCCTTATTACATTGTACAAAACAAACATTTTTATTTGGTGCTCTGCACCACTATTTGGAGGTTGAAAGCAAGTTAAGGTGCTGATTGGAGTTTGGAAGGCCCAAATGACAGTTCAGTTTTGGAGGACTTATATTTGGTTACAACACTTGTCCTTTTGAAGGTTTAACAAACTCCATAAAGGGTATCTAGAATGAAAAATAGTTGGGGAGGTCCTTTGGAAGTTTTTATAATTATTGCACATTTTGTCTTGGACGGGCTAGTAGCCTTAATTGTTGCATTCTCAAACAGTGCCATGAAACCTATGTTGAACATTTTGTTTGGTCTTGATTCTTAGGTCTTTCTGACATATTGAATCCCTTATTATGCTGTTCAACTTTTTTTGTAAGGATCCACCATTTTTGGAGCATTGAGTCAAGTTTGAAGTTGCATGGATTAATGCTAAATGCTACATTATTTGGACAAAACTATGGAACCCATGTTAAAGTTGTTGTATGGCCTTGTTTTTTTGGTTTTGCTGATATATGGAACCCCCTTTACATGCTATGAGTCTTAATTTGTGAAGATCCACCATTTCTTGGGTGTTGAATCAAGTTGCTAGGTGTCAAGTTCATGGATTGATGTTGATCCATTTGTGTTGCTGTTGTGTCAAGGTGTAGAGGTTTAGGTGTAAGACCTATCCTATTGGGTTGATATCAGAATTGTTCTTAGGATTACTTAACCTTTTCATCATTCTTAAGGACTTGAGGTTTATAGAAACACCAATGAGTCTCAAGCCTTTACAACTGGGATGATATCAACTTGAAACTAGTCCTAACATTCTAAAACATTATAACCTCCATCATGAGCCACTTAGGAAGGTAGTGCTATGAAGGATCACTACAATGTCTTGTGAAATGCCTTGTATTGTCTTTGTAGAAACTATTTTTAAAGGTGACCGGTATGTTAAGCAATCAGACAAGTTTCTTATACCTATGCATGTTCTTCATATATTTTTGAAGTGAAGCCTAACTCCCAAAGTCTACTAATCAGTGTTTGCACATAATCTCCATGCATTCTGCATTTTTAGGATAAATAAGTCAAATGCATAGTCAAGTTTAGTTTAAAATCAAAAATAGTATTTTGGAGTTTACATACCAAAGGTTCATCATTTGAACTACTTGCACACGTATTTGATGATATCCCTATTTGGTCTTGATCTGTTATAGTTTTTACTTCCTTAAGTCCCTTAGATTTTCTTCACAATTTTGATCTAATTTAATGGAAAGATCATCACTCCTTGAATGATAAAAATATGATTCTCATGGAGTGATTGATCCTTGATATGTACAATATAATTTCTAACTTTTAATGTACAGATGAAAGGTATTTGGTTGGTGATCGCTGAGAAGAGTAGTGGAAGGGTTAATGGAAGTGGATGGTTGCGAGTAGCAGCGAGAGATCTGCTTGAAGGTGGCATACTTTTTATGGTTTGATGAGTCTAGTAACATCAAATGAATGGTGTATCCACCCTCAATTTATCCTATAAAGGTGTGGAAGGTAGTTTATTGAGAGGCCCTAGTTTTGAGGCTTGTTTATGAGCAATTTGGGACTTTTGTACTTGGAAGCATCCAAGGCCCAAATTGGTGACATATTTCGAGCTTTTTCATCATCTTTAGTTTGTATGGCATGAAGGGGTCTTGGGATGAGAGACATTATTGGGACTTGTGAGGGACATCCTTTTTGAGTCAACGTTTGATACAAAAAGTCAATTTTTGGCTTCTTCTTCTTCCTTTCTTTAATAGTTTTTTAAAGTTCTTTGTATTCCACTGTGTTTATTGCTTTGTGAGGTGCTTCTTGTTATTTTTCTTGTTGCTACTCTTCTTCCTTCACCTTACCCTCTAAAGATTCTCCCATCTGTAGATTAAGTTGCTTCTTCTTTTCCTTCAAATATCTTTCACTCCTCTCAACTAATTTGTTCATTTTATCCTTTGTAGTCTTGAGTGCTTCAATGTCCCAATCCATTTTGGGGATTGGTTTTTTAAAATTTTGTTTTGACCATAGGCAAGCTCAAGAAATTTTCCATCATCTCACTTCATCTGACATTTTTGCAATCCATTCAATCTTCATTTGATGAGCATTGAGGTGTGAATAACTTCATTAGACTTCATATTCATTTGTGCAATTAGCTCATATATATTCCATCTTTAGTTTGTGCTTATAGAAATTCCCTAACAACCCTTCTATGCCTAACTTGGGGTTAAATGAGTCCCTTTCTTCAAATTCATATAGCGTCACTTAAGCCATTTCAATTTATTTAGTGTTTGCAACATGAAGAGTACAACAAACATGTTGGAAAATATTTTCATTGATACTGAAGGGCAGAGTTATGAGGTAAGTTAAATATAGTAATTTGCATAATTATCCTTGCATGGGCCAAACCATGCATAGAAGGAATTATAATAAAAGCATGTTGGCTTCCCATTAGATTTTGGCAACCCCTCCTAATGTACCCCACCCAACTCCCCCCCACATCCAAAAAAAGAAAATGAAGAAATCTTGATTTGAGTGCCTTATTGGGCAAATGTAAAAAGTGAATAAAAATGCACTTGGCCGACCTCATTAAGGTGGCATGATTGTTAAGTGAAAGGGTACCAATGACTAAAATATTTTATATGCACCATTATTATAAGTGGTTGTGTCATCAATAAGAAAGAACCGGTCTAGCACACAAGAAAAAAAAGTAAAACTATCCCACATGCACACAAGAGAAGAAAAACATGAGAAATCTCTATTTTGCACCTCTTTTTTAATATAATTTTATTGCTTAATTGAATGGTCACCTCAAAATCATAGTATGGAATAATTTCATAAAATATGATATGGACATATTTAATGTGTACAATCGAAGAAACCTCTTTAAATGTATTTTTCATTGACTATTTTTAGGGATCTAGACATGCTTAAACAAAACTACTAAGTTCCACTCATAATATTTGGTTTCATCAAGTGTTGACATTATTGCAAACAACATCCCAAAAATATCAAAATATCAAAAGTCTTTTGGTTCTCTCAACTTATACATCTGCTGATCAACTTTATCCTTAGAGAGAACTATATTTGTAACTACCCCATTATCATCAGATCGAGACCTATTTTCCTTCTTATTTTTTGATGATTGTGATCTTCTGCAGTCGCAGGCATAAGATGATTAACACACAATGGTACTTGAACAAAAAACACTAATAAACATTGAGGATGTGAATTGATAATATCATTTTGTAGATTATTTTGGTGTCTCGCCCTTTATCACTGGTGCTTCAACTTTATTAGTCCTCTTCTTTGGTGACCTACAAATGAAGAATTAGCATAGTAAAACATCTAAGATAAGATTAATCCACTAAAATTTGAGAATGACAAAATTTGAATCTAGCTTGTCATTAAGAATTATCCATTTGTACAAATCCTTGCTTTCTGAGTTTTATGATAACCCTTGCTTGATGAGTATTGGAAACTTCTCCCATTGTATCCTTGCTTTTGCCAATTTGAAGTTTCTGGTTACATGCACACAATCATGACTTTACATCACAAAGCATTCACATTCTAACAATTTTCATGTTCTTTCATTACATTTTGATCTAAACAACAAATTCTAAGCTTTCACTTATTCAAACGAATAATCTAAAAATGGGTCCTATTAAAGAATCTAATATAAATTCAAATAATGTATCTAGATCCTAAAAAAATCAAAACATAAAATCTATGATTTAAACTTATCTCATCACTTACACATAATAACAATACCCACCTTGTCATGTGGACAGTCTTGGGGGAGAGGTTGGAACATTGTATTTGGATCCTTAAATTGATCTCTCTCTCTCTCTCTCTCTCTCTCTCTCTCTCTCTCTCTCTCTCTCTCTCTCTCTCTCTCTCTCTATTCAATCTAATGAGCCAACTAGATCTGCTCTACATTTTAATGTCTCAAGTATTGCTTTGTGGTCAGACTCACGAACTTTCCAAAGAATCTTATTTTCCACCATATTTTATCAAGTGTGCATTTGATGTGACAACAAGGTTTGAATAATGAAGAATCTTCCTCTCTATTTGCCAATCCTCAAATAACCACAAGTTAGGGTTCTTCATAGAATATTGTCTAAGCCATGTGCCGATTACAACCACTGCACCGACATGGTACTCTAAACCTTCACCATCTATAACCGGGTGATCCAATTTTTGTTTGGCTTGGACAAAATGACACAAATAATAATTTGCCCCTTCTTCATTGTCTTTAGGTTTAATAATAGCAAAAACATGGCCTATAGTGACAAATGTACAAAATGTAGTCATTAATTCAAAAAATGTTTAGGTAAAAGTTATAAAGTTACATATTGAAATTGCAAAGATATATAAATATATATATTACTAAGTTGCACTAGATTTGACAAGCGGTCAAAGTCAATAGGAGAATCCATCTCTACCATTTTCAGTGCTTGGGGGGGACGATAGGTGTCAATTGGGTCCAAAAACTGTATATCCCATTTGTCCACCCATTCAATTGACTCACAGTCATCCCAATTTTTCTCTGCAAATGATGGACAATAGCATGCCATTTTTCATGTGTGGATACTCCATGAACCTGCATCAGAGCTTCTAAAAGAATGCAACTCACTAGATCCTATTAGTGTGCAACAATCCTGATATGGTGCAATGTTAGTATTATCTATCAACCAAAAAAATCTATGAACTGTAGACTCACCTTCCTTATCTAGATCCATTGTAGCATTACACCACTGGATGATAGATTTTGCATCTATCAATATTGCTCTATCTTTGTACTTTAGTTCTTCATGAGCTAAGGCTCTTTTGATGCATGAACCTGCACCATCGTGCTCTCCCTTTCCATGACCAACCTCTATGAAATTTCACATATATTGAATTTTACACAACTTGTGCATCCTGCTTAACCAATAGAACATCCATGCATTCTTGAATTGAGATGTGCAATTGTCTGACCAAATAATGTGCTGACAACATGTGGTTCCCCTATTAGCCAAATCTCCATAAAATAGTTGAAAACAACCCTATACAAACTCCGTAGAATGTGATCAATCATCGTTGATGTAAAAATGGTACTCCCTCAAAATCTTCCTCTCATCCTATGTACTTGTAGGTGAATGCATGAATGTTATGTGAACAAATATGGAAACCTATTGAGAAGTATAATACTTTGCTTGCACCTCATTTTGTGGTTGTAGTGTGTAGTTCTCTACGAAGTCTACAATCGAAACAATGGTATCCAGTGAAAATGTATCCTTGCACAACTTGAATTGCAAATCTAGCCATCAAGCTCTATGTGTATGCCTTGCATACTCGTAAATAATCTTTTCATGAAAAATCTTCATGAACTCATACATTGGAATCTTTTCAATGACTAAATCACATCTTGTGCCCTGTTTCCCATCTTTTAGAGCATATGTCACTGTCTTAAATTTTTCATAACCTACTATTTCATTTCCAATTGCATGTGTACTATCCATATGTTGACGAGTTGATAAAAGTTGTAAAGAATCACAAAATAAGCATGTACCATCCAAGCATGATGTCTTATAAAATTGTTGGCCATCCCCTATTTCACATAAAATGTTGGATATGAATTCCTTTGAAGATCTTGGTGGCTCATTCATGTTACAATCCTGCAAAACAAACTTAGAATGCAAAAACACACATATATGCTTGAAAACATCAAAATGGTTAAAAAATTCAATACGTATCCTATAACAAGAAGTTGTGTGTGTGTGATTTATCTTGACATAAAAAGGTTTACCCATCTCAAAAACTCTTTGACTTATTTGAATTTGAGGATACATACCAATAAATTTTGCAAAAAATTGTGTCTGAGTTGAGTCCAAAAATATTACGCATGTGGGTCATGATTTTGGCTACCAATCCTCCTTCTTACAACATCTCTTTGATTAGGGGAAACATGTGTGTTATTTTTCCAAAAATCTTTGATCAATGATTTCAAAGCTTCACTAATTTATTTATCCTTTTGTGGTAGTCTACCACTAAATGTCCATAACTCATTTTTTGTGGGATCTTCCAATCTCTCACGCCTTAGCATGGCTCTCCTTAGAGTACCTCTACCAATTTTTAATGTTTTGCTTGTCTTTCTCATGAGTCGAGCTTTCTTCATTTGGCTACTTACTATTGTCAATGTAAGTAATTGTCTTGTGATATTACTATCTTTGGTGCATGATTTAGAACCCACTTTTTCATAAGCACTCATTAGATTCTTTACAATTTTTTTTTCATTTGAATCATCCATCGTTCTTAGCCCAAGAATCTTCATGATAGGCCTAAATTTCAAATTCTTCATCATTTCAACAAGTAATTGGCATTGACCTATAATATTTAATTCTTTAAAAAATAATCTACACATACGATTAACTTTTCTTTGACAAGTACGCTTGCTAATCTTGTCAGGCATTGATTTCAAAATGTTAGTATCAATATCAATCAAATATTTTGGTCTTCTAAAATGAATTCTAGAAGGTGTTATAATCTTTTCAATTTCTTCAACATTTTGAACATCAACATAAGGTTGAGTGTATTGCATACCTTGAACTGAAGATGATGTGCCTTGGCAATAAGATGCAAAAGATGGAATATCACCTACTTGATGTGTTCATTTTGTGCCTTCAACATAACATGATGGAGTGTGTACATCATCAGATCTACAAATTAGTGTCTCTTCAACATGAAAGGATGATACGACTCCAACATTGGAAGATGGTGTAGCTTCACAATTCAATTGTCTTCTTGAGTGTAACACTCTCATTCGTTCTCTTTGTCTTTCCAATTCTTCCTCTTTGTTTCTTTGTACCTATGGTTCTTGATCCTTTTCAAAAAAAAATTCTTCATTATTGCTTTGCAATTTTCTTTGTTCACGTAGTAGTTTCATTTTATCTCTTTTAATTGCCAAATCTCTCTCCCTATCTTCATTTGTTTGATTTTTTGGTTTCTTCCTTGGCATGATGATGATTTCTACATATCAAATTATTCAAACATCTAAATTACTTACAATGTGTAAATTACAAATTATTCAAATACATATAAAAGTTATAATTATTTGAATGATCAAACAACTTGTCAAATTTTTAACCATTTCAAAATAACATACAAATTTCAATGAATTCACTATATATTAAACAACATGTCAAATTATAATCAAATTTTTATTAATATATCAACAAACAATATTTAAAATGGATTGCACTAACCTTTTCTATACAAGGAATATTAAAAAAGTCTTCAAATCACATATCCAATGATTAAATTTGGTGTTTTCTAGCTTCAAAAAGTATTGAAATAGTGTTTGCTATGTTGAAACCTGTGATTTCTATCAAAATAATAGAAAGCATGTTAGAATCTGAAAAGATTAATAACCCAGAAAACTAGTGCAAAGAGTAAATATCTAAACTATGAATGCAAATGATACAAAATCAAAATAGCATCATAGAGTTAGTCTCCAAGAGAGTAATGCAAATGCTGGAAGCAAAATAGCATTAAGAGGATGCAAAAATAAGAGATGTAAATACAAGCTAGGTAGCATGCTTATATAGGCAAGGAAGAGAGAGGAGGTGGCAACACCAACCAATGAGGAGCAACCATCTATCGGACTAAAGATAGCAAAGTATCTTCCCAAGATAGCTAATGGATGCTCACATGTAGGAAGGTGACACCTCACAACCATTCACCTAATAAGACATGCTTTATTAACCTAAGCGAGATTATTAAAGGTGTAGGAAAAACTTAGCAAAATAGAAAAAAATAAAAAACTACACTAACACCCCCCCATAAGGGAAGCTTAGGTGGATGTAGAAAGGGGTTCCGGCAACGAGGCCATGTTAGGTACCCAAGTACAATGCAAGAAGATACAACCTCTCAAAGCGGGGAAAGAGAGAAAATCACAAGGGAAAAACCCTCGCCCAAAAAGAGGTAAGAACCTAGTGAAGAACTGAAGAAGTCTCCCGCTAGGGAAATTGTCCCCTAAAATAGGAACACGGAGTGATCATGAAGAAACAGCATCACTGAAGCATGAAGAACCGCAAAACTTTGTCAAAATGTTGATTTGTAGAACCCCCATGGAAATAGAAGGCACGAACCATCAACCAAAGGAACCTCCATGGAAATAGAAGGCACAAACCATCAACCAAAGGAACCTCCATGGAAATAGAAGGCACGAACCATCAACCAAAGGAACCTCCATGGAAATAGAAGGCACGAACCATCAACCAAAGGAACCTCCATGGAAATAGAAGGCACGAACCATCAACCAAAGAAGCATAGAACAACAATATAACCTCCCCTTAAGGTAGGTGAGGTGACAGGCAGCTGAAAAGATGGGCCAAAAATCTACTACAACACAGGAGCCAAACTCATCGAGAGTGAGGTACAAACACAAATAAAGGCATGTGTCATCGACACTGCATGAGGAATTAGAGAAAGAGAGCCTATAAGCAGCAAACAACTATACCTCCCATGGCACTTTATATAATAGTGCAAGTACAACGAATCACAATGATGAAAAGGATCTCGAATCGCAAGAGTGGCACTTTATCTCAGTGCATTGCATAAAGATGCTTACAGTGAATATCAACAATGATCAGAAAAAACAATAAGGCTGAAACAACAGAAGGTAAAGCCCAAAACGAAGCAACTGAAGCAACAAAATCGATCTCCAGAGCTAAAACAAACAGAATATCCACTAGAATGCTAAAATGCAAAAGACTGAATAGGATGTGTCTGGAATAGAATCTGGAACAACAACCAGCATCACTAGAAAGAGCACAGAAAGATCTTTCCAACGATATAAAGAAGTCCAAAATTGGAGATCGAAAGCTCAAGATATGCCTCCCGGAGTGCAAAATAGAACATCCAGCTTCAACTACCATAATAGGAAACCAAACTAAATAAAAACTCAAAAAAACCTATACCAGCATCTCTATCTCGGAACCAGCTTTCCAGCACTTCTTTCGGATCGGAAAAATACCTCCGTATGCAAAAGTTATGACCAAAAAACCACAAGTAGGTCCAAAACCAAATAGAAGGAGAGTGCAAGCAAGGATGATGACACACCGCTGACGTCAGCATTTGAGGGGAAAATATTTGACGGCCTGTTAGCTGTCGTAGCAAAAAAAAAGAGGCCATGTGGCAGCAATGTGGCAGTGCCACGTGCATGCCACATGGCGGGCAGATTAAGTGGCAGGTACAGAAGATGACGTGGCAGGGGCCATGTGGCAAAGTGCCACGTGGCACGCCTGCCACATATCACGCGTAGACTGGCGCTGACGTGGCACCTGGTGACTGTGCTCGGTGGAGCAGCGGGTGCTGAGCTGTCACGGGCAGAGCTGGAGCTGAGCGGAGGCGGTCACAGGGCGGCGAAAGGAGGTTGAACCGCTGGCGGAGGTGGTAGTCGGGCGGCGGTTGGGAGGCGGCTGGGCCGCGGCGGAGACCGGGTGGCACTGCCTGCTGCGGGCTGCGCGGCGGTGGCCCCGCGGTGGCGCTCCAATTTTATATATATATTTTTAAATTTTTTCTTCGTCCCTGCGTCCGTACGATCCGTACGGCAGACCCTGGAGGCTTCAAAAAATCCCCAAAATTGCCCTGTGTCCAAAAATGACAAGCTTTATATGAATCCTGACTGCAAATGGCCTTTCGGATCTAATGGTGATGTCCGTTCGGGCCCAAAGTGCTCCAAAAATTTGCTGATCCCCTAATTTGAAGAAAAATTGCATTCAAATCTGCGACCGCCAACAGAGAGGGGTACGGACATAGCTTTGCATGCTCAAAAATATACAGCTTGCATGCAAAATCTAAAAGATACCCAGATGGTTTTTCGGGGCTGCGAACAAAATCCAGAAAGTGTTTTTGGTCAAAACTTTTCTGATTCTCAGGATCATCCAAAGATGCAAGAGAAGAGCATACTTCATTTTTCAAAAAACTACAATAAAATTTATTTGCCCCCCCCAAATCTCTCAAATAAGGAAACTAAAATCTACTCTTGCACATAGAAAAGCTCTGATACCATGTTAGAATCTGAAAAGATTAATAACCCAGAAAACTAGTGCAAAGAGTAAATATCTAAACTATGAATGCAAATGATACAAAATCAAAATAGCATAATAGAGTTAGTCTCCAAGAGAGTAATGCAAATGCTGGAAGCAAAATAGCATTAAGAGGATGCAAAAATAAGAGATGTAAATACAAGCCAAGTAGCATGCTTATATAGGCAAGGAAGAGAGAGGAGGTGGCAACACCAACCAATGAGGAGCAACCATCTATCGGACTAAAGATAGCAAAGTATCTTCCCAAGATAGCTAATGGATGCTCACATGTAGGAAGGTGACACCTCACAACCATTCACCTAATAAGACATGCTTTATTAACCTAAGCGAGATTATTAAAAGTGTAGGAAAAACCTAGCAAAATAGGAAAAAATAAAAAACTACACTAATAAAGCACAATAGACCAAAAGCAGAGAATGGGTGAAATGGGCCCCAAAGTTGCTTTTTGACCATTTTTGGGTGATTTCACATAGTGTGTATGCACTATAAAGCACGTACGAACTATAGTGTGTACACACTATGTCAAAACACATCACTCTCTATCCTCCCTACTCTCTCTCTTTGTACTCTCTCTCTCTCTCTCTCTCTCTCTCCCTCCCTCCCTAATCTCTCTCCTCTTCTGTCCCCTATTCTCTCTCAGTCTCTCTCTCTCTCCTCTCCCATCCCCTACTCTCTCTCTCACTCTCCCTCTCCCATTGCCTACTCTCTCTATCTCTCTCTCCCATCGCCTACTCTCTCCCATCCCCTACTCTCTCTCTCTCTCTCTCTCTCTCAATCTCAATCTCCCTCTCTCATTGCCTACTCTCTCTCACTCTCCCTCTCATACTCCCTCTCCCATCCCCTACTCTCTCTCCCGCTCTCCCTCTCCCACCGCCTACTCTCTCTCTCTCTCTCTCTCTCTCTCTCTCTCTCTCTCTCTCTCTCTCTCTCTCTCTCTCACCCTCTCTCCTCTCCCATCCCCTACTCTTTAAATCTCTCACACACACTCCCATCCTCCCTCTCCCACTACCTACTATCTCTCTCTCTCTCTCTCTCTCCCCCATCCCCTTACTCTCTCCCACTCTCTCCCATCCCCTACTCTCATTCTCTCTCCCATCCCATTCTCTCTCTCTACCACCTCCTACTCTCTCTCACACTCTCTCCCATCCAATACTCTCTCTTACACAAACTCCCATACCCCCATCTCTTTCTCCCTCTCCCACCACCTAGTCTCTCTCTCTCTCTCTCCCATTCTGCTACTCTCTCTTTTATAGATATACATTCCCATCCCCCCCTCTCTCTCTCCTCTTCCATCCCCTACTCTCTAGATCTCTCACACACACACTCCCATCCCCCCTCTCTCTCCCCCTCTCCCACTCCCTCTCCCACTGCCTACTATCTCTCTCTCTTTTATAGATATACATTCCCATCCCCCCCTCTCTCTCTCCTCTTCCATCCCCTACTCTCTAGATCTCACACACACACACTCCCATCCCCCCCCCTCTCTCTCTCTCTCTCACTCTCTCCCATCCTTTCACTCTGTCTCTCCCATCTCGTACTCTCTCTCTGCCACCCCCTACTCTCTCTCACACTCTCACACTCTCTCCCATCCCTTACTCTCTCTCTTTCACAGACACACACACACACACACACACACTCCCATCCCCCCTCTCTCTTGTCTCCCATCCCCTACTCTCTAGATCTGTCACACACACTCTCATCCCCCTCTTTGTATCTCCCTCTCACTACTCTCTCTCACACTCTCTCCCATCCCCTACTCTCTCTCACACTCTCTCCCATCTCCTACTCTCACTCTCTCTCTCCCATCCCATTCTCTCTCTACCACCTCCTACTCTCTCTCACACTTTCTCCCATCCCCTACTCTCTCTTACACACACTACCATCCCCCCTCTCTCTCCCTCTCCCACTCATTCTCCCACCACCTAGTCTCTCTCTCCCATCCACTACTCTCTCTCTCTCTCTCTCTCTCTCTCTCTCTCTCTCTCTCTCTCTCTCTCTCTCCCTTCTCCCATCCCCTAAAATCTCTCTTTTAGTGATACACACTCCCATCCCCCCTCTCTCTCTCCTCTCCCATCCCCTATTCTCTAGATCTCTCACACACACTCCCATCCCCCCTCTCTCTCCCCCTCTCCTGCTCCCTCTCCCACTGCTTACTATCTCTCTCTCCCTCTCTATTCTCTCTCTCTCCCATCCCCTACTCTTACTCACTCTCTCCCATCCCAAACTCTCTCCCATCCCCTACTCTCACACACTATCTCCCATCCCGTACTCTCTCTCTCTGCCACCCTCTACTCTCTCTCTCACTCTCTCCCATCCTTTCACTCTATGTATCCCATCTTGTACTCTCTCTCTGCCACCCCCTACTCTCTCTCTCTCACTCTCTCCCATCCTTTCACTCTATCTATCCCATCTCATACTCTCTCTCTGCCACCCCCTACTCTCTCTCACACTCACTCTCTCTCCCATCCCCTACTCTCTCTATTTCATAGATACACACACACACACTCCCATCCCCCCTCTCTCTCTTCTCTCCCATCCCCTACTCTCTAGATCTGTCACACACACTCCCATCCCCCTCTCTCTATCTCCCTCTCCCTACTCACACTCTCTCCCATCCCCTACTCTCTCTCTTTCACAAACACACACACTCTTGTCCTGCCACTCTCTTCTCTCCCATCCCTTACTCTCTAGATCTATCACACACACTGCCATCCCCCCATCTCTCTCCCTCTCCCTCTCCCACTCCCTCTCCTACCACCTACTATCTCTCTCTCTCTCTCTCCCATTCTGTATGAGCTCTCTCTGCCACCACCTACTCTCTCTCACACTCTCACACTCCCTCCCATCCCCTACTCTATCTCTCTTACACACATTCCCATTCCCCCTCTCTCTCCCTCTCCCACCACCTACTCTCTCTCCCCCATCCCCTACTCTCTCTCTCCCCTCTCCCATCCCCTACTCTCTCTCTTTCATAGACACACACACACACTCCCATCCCCCCCTCTCTCTCTCCCTCTCCCACTCCCTCTTGCACTACCTACTATCTCTCTCTCAAGTACTCTCTCTCCCTCTCTACTTTCTCTCTCCCATCCCCTACTCTCACTCTCTCTCTCTTCCATCCCCTACCCCCTCTCTCACTCTCATCCTGTATGAGCTCTCTATGCCACCCCCTACTCTCTATCTCTTTTACACACATTCCCCTTCCCCTCTCTCTCTCTCTTGCACTCCCTCTCCCACCGCCTACTCTCTCCCATCCCCTACTTTGTCTATCTTACACACTCCCATTCCCCCTCCCTCTCCCTCCCACTCCCTCTCCCACTACCTACTACCTCTCTCTCTCACTCTCTCCCTCCCTACTCTCTCTCTCCCATCCCCTCCTCTCACTCTCTCTCTACCACCCCTACTCTCTCTCACACTCTCATACTCTCTCCCATCTCCTACTCTCTCTTACACACCCTCTCTCTCCCACTCCCTCTCCAATTGCCTACTCTCTTTCTCTCCCATCCCCTACTCTCTCTCTATCTCTCTCTCCCCTCCCCCATTCTCCACTCTCTCTTTCACACACACACCCATCGCCCTCTCTCCTCTCCCATCCCCTACTTTGTTTCTCATTCGCTCTCCCCCTCCCACCGCCTACTCTCTCTCTCACTCTCATTGTCACTCTCTCTCTCACTATCACTGTCACTCTCTCTCACTCTCAGTCTCTCCCTCTCTACTATCTCTTTGCTACCCCCTACTCTCTCTCACATTTTCACACTCTCTCCTATCCCCTACTCTCTCTCTCTCTCTCTCTCACACACACACACACACACACACACACACATTTCCATCCCCCCTCTCTCTCTCTCCCACTCCCTCTCCCATCGCCTACTCTCTCTCCAATCCACTACTCTCTCTCTCTCAAGCTACTTTCTCTCCCCCCTCTCCCATTCCCTACTCTCTCTCTTTCACACACATGCACTCCCATCCTCCTCTCTCTTGCTCTCCCTCTCCCACTACCTACTCTCTCTCTCCCCCATCCCCTACTCTCAATCTCTCTCTCCCCATCCCCTACTCTCAATCTCTCACTCCCACCCTGTACTCTCTCTCTACCACCCCTACTCTCTCTCACACTTCCTCTCTCTCCCATCTCCTACTTTCAATCTCTCTCCCCCATCCTGTACTCTCTCTTTTCCACCCCTACTCTCTCTCACACTTCCTCTCTTTCCCATCCTGTACTCTCTCTGCCACCCCTACTCTCTCTCTCACACTTCCTCTCTCTCCCATCTCGTACTCTCTCTACCACCCCTACTCTTTCTCACTTCCTCTCTCCCATCCTGTACTCTCTTTGCTACCCCTACTCTTTCTCACTTCCTCTCTCTCCCATCCCCTACTCTCTCCCCTCTCCCATCCCCTACTCTCTCTCTCTCTCTCTCTCACACACACACACACACACACACACACATATCCATTCTTGCCCCTTCCCCTACTGCCTCCCCCTTGCTCTCTCTTGCTCTTGCTTTACATCTCTTTTGAGACCAAAATTCAAATGCTTTAAATAGCGCGTGCACATTATAGGGCATATGTGCTATTGAAAGCTTTGCATTAAAACCAAGCCTAATGCTTAGTTTTGCCTTGGAGATCCAACCCAAAGGTTTGGAGTTTATAAATAGGTATGAGACGTGTTTTTCAACAAACATACAAAAAATGATTGATTTTTCTTATGTGTTCTCTTTCAAGATTCCTCGTGGTTGGGCATCGATAAGATCATGTTAAATGACATTGTAGGTTTTTGTGTTAGCTATATAACCATATAATTTATTTTTAATTTGAACTATTTCAAGCTTTTCAACTATAATTTCTTTTGAATGTATGTTCATTTTTTGTCAAAAACCACCATGTACTAATTGGGCTATAGATTTTAGCTCATTCATCAAATTTTGCAACAACTTAATTTTTTAGAAAGTAGACTCCATTCTACACACTTTGAAAAAAAAAAGTTTTGATTTTAGATTAGTTTTCAGTTATTTCTAGGGGGAGCACACAGATATTTCACGTTTTTGGGATGTGTCTAGTTAAAAAATTCATTAAAAAAAAATACACATTATAAAATTACCCGAAAAATCTGGGATAAACTACATAGTGTTAAGTAACTTTTGACCATAGTGATTAAAGAATTTCAAAAAAAAGGTTAAAATTTTAGGGGGGCCACACTTTGTACTGTGTTATGTTTTTTTGGAATAAACAGTACCACTTTTTGTGACCCCCTTTTTTGAGGACCTAAAACTAAACCATTTTGAAAAAAATTTAGTAGTTTTGAAACTAGATTCAAAGGACTACGACTTTTGTTTTTTTCATATCTTAAAATTTTGAGCTTAACTATCTTCAAATTCTTGTTGAAGTTTAGAAATTGCTAATTTTAGGAAAAAGGTGTCCACTTATACCCCCTTTTGGCACCACAACTTGGTGCACTTACCTTGCAACAACTCCATGATTGATGGACTGCTGAAGATGAGGAGGAGTCTCAGATGTTAAGAGCTGCACGTCATACAATACAAGTTACATGTAACATGAAACATGAAACAAATATAATCAAATGAATTAAATTAACATTAAACAAATGTACCTCTACGAATCTCATATCACGCCTAGGCTTAGAGTCCCTAGTGAATGTCGATGGTCCAATAGAGAACTAATGCACATGCATAATTTTTTTTTTGTCAATCCTTCATATGATTACTTAATAAATATATGTATTAATTTAAATGATTAAATTGATACATACCTTTGGACTCGTTGACAGAACAAAAAATGGGGTCGGGGGATCTCTACTAGGGCCACCAACACTTTGACTCTAAATTTTGAACAATGTCAATACATGTTAATTAATTAGTCATTCACTATATAGATGAAATGTGATCAAATTAGTTTATTATAATTGTAATTTACCTGTGTGTCAATGCTAAATGTCTCATTTAGGAACTGATCAGTGACTAGCCCATCATCCATACTATCTCCAATGCCAAATGTGCATAAGGATCCGCATGATGTGCACATGTGACCGCAATGCACAAAAGGCTCCTCCTCAACTAATGGACTTGTGCAATGAATGAGGGTTTGCATCGAAGTATTAATATTCCCTAGAGTGCTGGCCTCTACATGTTCCTTCACAATTGAAGGAATAATCACATGCTCACCCTGTGGCTTGACAATAGTTGCCCTAACTGCATTAGGGTCATGACGTGCCCCTGGCCTCTCAAATGATGACCCCCCACCTCTACCCTGAGATTTTTATATATCAAAATAATTGGGGATCTCCCCAAGGACAAATTCACAATATAATTTCTTTAATAAATACATGGGAACCTCATGATTATTGCAAGGAGGGGCATCAAAGACCATCCACCATCTATCCCAAAAATTATTTCTAATACTATCATGTATGCACCAATGGATGAGGAACCCTTTAGTTGTCTCTCTAATAGTATTTTGTTAACCATGCTTTTTAAACAATGCACAAATGCTACCTTTTGAATTTTTAAATTTTTTTTTGTTGCATCTTGATATGATAATTTGTTTGCATAATATCTTCTTTGTTCATCCCTATTAACATGCCAAATATCCAACTGATCACTAACAGAAGCTACATGGGTCATAATGGACTTGAGGGAGGATGCTAATTGTGCTCTCATTGGATTGGTTTGTCCACAAGCTTTCAACCTACCAATGAGTGCTTCTAATTCATTTTTCCCTCTTTTTATTTCATTTATTATGTTTTTTTGTGTGCCAGGAGGAGGTCTTCCAATTAGTCTAAGTTGTGGAATTTCTTGCTCTTCTTGTGAAGGGTTTTGATTCTCATCTTGTGGAGGTTTTTTGTTTGGATTTTGTGTAGGGTTTTGGTTTTGATCTTGTTGGAGATTTGGTGGTTCATTATCCACATTTTCTAATAAGAAACCAATTGCAATCTAAATAAATAAAAAAATTTAAACCAAAATTGAAAAAAACCAACAAAACAATGCAAAATCATATAAAACAATGCAAAAATGAGAGTAGAAAATATAGATGTGATCTTGATCTCAAACTTCAGCGACGGGGAGGCATTTTGTGGAGGTGGGTGACGAAAGTCCAATTCCTTCAACTCACATATGTGGTGTGAGGAGGAAATTTTGCAATATGAAATGAAAATGAAATGGGCATCGGGTTTGCAACCCATTTATATTTTTTTTTAGGTTTTCAAAGTGTGTACGCACTATAGTGCAGACATGCTTTAGAAAACTAAAAAAAAGTGGTGTCATGTTTTTGGCACCACAACTTGGTGCACACACCCAACATCTCTGGTCAAAAGAGATATGTGTCAAGAATCACTGGGCAATAGAGTCAAATACAAAAGAAGCATAGGGAGCCACTTGCATGTAGGTGGAGGGGAGCAAGGCAATCGACAAACAAAAATTGAAAGTGAAAGAAAACCACACCACCAAACTATCTAAACTAGTAGTAAGCCAAAAGCTTGAGAATTATTCTAACTACCACTATACACAAAAAAAACTTATTTACAAGATGCACACAGGTAGAAAGGTCCCACCTCAAAAAGAAAAGATAGGAAAAACTCACACATGAGAATTTACTAGTGTAGAGAAAAATGAGCCTCTCATGTGCAACGAGTTGTACATGAACGAAATCTATTGATACAACCTCCATTTGGAAAAATTCATACTGTAGGGCATTGGACTAATTATATGTAGGGATCACATGAAGACAACATTAGACTTAAAGAGCCACCATTCATCATAAACGTTCTTATCTTCTGCAAACTTTGTCCATAGTATTTTCCAAATGAGATTTTATCACTGGCTAAAAAAACTTTGTCCATAGTATTCTCCAAGAGAGATTATATAATCCTCCTAGTTCTTGTTGTCAAGGCCATCATATTTATCATAATCTTTGACATCAAGAATAATTCTTGGAAATATTGACACCTCATCAAGCATAAGTTCAAATCTCATACAAACATTTATTTCGTTGCTACAAGAATCAAGCCATTGTCAAACATGTAGCACATTTCATTTCTCCCTTTTACCATTTCATCATCACATATTTAAATATTATTTTCAAAATTTAAACTAGAGAATTCACATATGGAAGAATGAAAAGAAGATTCATCCAAAAACATTTCATTTTCAACTTGGTTTTTATTATTACTTGAGCCGATTTTTGAAAAGTCTTTTGATTCAAGAGATGACATAAAGTTTCATACATTT
Source organism: Cupressus sempervirens (assembly GCA_028749045.1). NCBI lineage: Eukaryota > Viridiplantae > Streptophyta > Pinopsida > Cupressales > Cupressaceae > Cupressus > Cupressus sempervirens. The sequence goes on along the minus strand of CM053787.1, from coordinate 390,130,823 downwards.
TTTTCTTCTTCGGCAAGGAGAGTGTTATTTAAAATTTGCACCAAGTTATCCACAAGTTTGAAGACAACTTTTGGATTTCTTTCCTCAAGCAAGATTTTAGCTTGAGAGGAGACCTTGCTAATGTGTAGCTCAATCTCAACATTAGCAAAAATTTCATTTCTAGAGTGATAAAAAACTTCAATAGACTATTCATAGATTTCAAAAAAGAATTACATTCATCCATTCTATTAAAAATAAAAGATCCAAATTTTGGTGGCATGTTGTTTTGAAATCTTTCACAAATGTTCTAAAGCAAAATTACTACCATCATTTTCAAACTTGAAACTTTATAGATCAGGAAAGAGGAAAGATTTTGATGAAATTTTATTCGCTCTTCCTATAGGTACATGGGTTCTATCTTGATCATAAAAGAATGAATAAATGTGAGAAATAAACTAAGATGATATTACCAGAGGATTTTCATCATCAACCATAAGTTTTTCTTTCATCTTTGTGACTTTTCTTTCATACTCCTATCAATCTTTGAGTCTATGGAATTGTGCACTAAGGCTTCTCCACAAGAGGGTGGATGCATGATCATCTTCCAAACTAATATTTCATCTAATGACTTGAGAAATACTTTCTTTGTAACTATCCCAAAAATCATGTAACACCTTGTGATCCATTGGATAGATCTCTATGATGGAGGGATTCAACTTTATCTCCCTTACAACTCTTCCTTTAAACATGATCAATAAAGTGAGTTACCAAGCATGTATATACAAATATATAAAAAAAATACCAAGGAAATAAATGTGATGCCAATATTCAATTCCTATCCCCATAAGAGTCGCCAAAAATTTGTTAGTAAACAAAAATTTCTTCAACAAAAATCCTTAAAAATTGACCCTTAAATGCCCAACTAAAAAGACATAACCTGCAACTAATAGTTGGATAAGTGTTTGGTAATCACTTCCTTTTGAATTTTTAATGAGGTACAACTTCCTCAAAAGATATTCAAGGAATAGAATTATTGAATATGCCTTGAACTTGAAGACACCAAGGCAAACTAACACTCATCCATCAATATTGGAATGACCGTGCTTTCATATTAGGTAATTTAAAGGGGGGAGAGAAAAGAGATGGGACACAACCCATCTATCCAATCTTTTCACCACAAAAGGATAAAATAAGTGATCAAACATTTCATTTATGGATTAATGGATGAATAAAGTTTAAAAGACCTCATAACAACCATACACAAAGATGAAGAGTACATAAAAACATAAAAAATGATCAACATGACTCACAAACTGAGCTTCATTAGAAAGAAAATATCCAATTTTATAGATTTAATATAAATTCTTTCCTTCTTTCAAATACAAAGCTCACATACTACATTGCCTCTCCACTCTTAATAAAGAAATCAGAAAACCTTTCATTCATTCTCTTCTTACCCCTGCTACAATATTATAATAAAAAATAATTCCCCTTCTTCTGTAACACAAAAGACTCCTGGAAAAAAGTCAAACCCTTTTTCTGGCTTTATGTGGTACATTTATCTCCCCTTGCTAACTGGTCCCTTTTTAGTTATTAAAAATGAATCTTGAAAAGAAACAATCCATTAATTAATTTCTTATATTTATCTCATCTTTCTATGGTGACTTCCCAATTTGATAATGGTTATTCACCCTTTTTTTTTCCCTTATCCTTATAAATTCTTGAATTTTATAATAATAATGTTCTACATCTTGAAAACTACTTATGATCATAGATGAAGAAGAGGCATAAGAACTAATGCCATGTGTCAACAAATGTATTGCAAGTGTCACTTGGAGGGGAGTAAGGCATTTTGTCTTCCCCTAGAGGTATTTGTCACAATCCCCTACATATGATTATTGTTAATGAATAATCTTTTAACCACACCAATAATACACACACACACACACACACACACACACACGTATATGTATGTATATGTATGTCTGTATAGATACATATATACATTTATACATGTATGTATACATATGTGTATATATGTATATATGTATATATACATACATACATATACATATATGTATATATACATACATACATATACATATATGTATATACATGTATACATACATATATGTATATGTATGTATGTATATATGTATATAGACATATATAGACATATATGTATACATACATTTACATATATGTATGTATGTGTGTGTGTGTGTGTGTGTGTGTGAGAGAGAGAGAGAGAGAGAGAGAGAGAGAGAGAGAGAGAGAGAGAGAGAGAGAGAGAGAACTTCGCTGTGTTTTCATGAATCTGAAAAAGAATCATGTTTGACTTTTTTAAATCTTGGGTGCATTTTGTCCGGAGATTAGCCAGCATTATTTCTCCAGACAAAATGCACCCAAGATAAAAAAAAATCAAATAGGATTCTTTTTCAGATTCATATATATATATATATGTAAATGATGTTGGCTAATCTCTGGACAAAATGCACCCAAGATAAAAAAAAGTCAAACATGATTCTTTTTCAGATTCACGAAAACACTGTGAAGTTTTTTCAAAAAAATTGTTGTTTTCGATCACAATATATACATGTCTAAAGAGCAAATGTTAAAAATTTCAAAAAAATTCATTGTATTTTTCATTTTTTTGAAATTTAGTCAATGGTACAATTTGTAGGGAGAGTAGCTGTGTCCTATACAAATTGTGGATTTATGTATAGATGCTCCATTCTTTGACATTGCTTTCATTTTGATATTCAACCTTTCAAAAATCATCACATGGATTTTATAACAAATCTCTTAGGAAGCCAACTTTGACACCTTCTGTAAATTTGATCTATCTCTGACTAATATGATTTTGCCAAAAACTCTTTTATTTTTTTTGGCTCTCCTGCACATCTGAGGTTAGAAAGTCTATTTGAAGAGATCTTGTGGTGATGTTAAAAGATGGAAGACATTACAAAGTCCTGATCTTGGTAGATGCCTTGTACTTGTCAATCTAATTAAGTAACTTGAGCCTACTGCTATGAACTTCACTGCTTTGATGATATACTAACTTGGCACTCATGTGTCAACTTGTATGAGCACTGTATATGGGACACCCACCTTCGTAAATTCTAGTATCATCGATTTTATGGTTTGAGCATTTGACCAACATGTGCTTGTATCTCTTCTATCAGACACTTTTGGCACTTCCTATTATGTGCCGCCATTAAAAATTGATCCTTGAGATGTCCTTTAAACTTGGAACCTTTGGATCAAATTGAGATACATGGGGTATCTTTAACTCATGAAGAATCAACTCTTCCTTTCAAGAATCATCGACTTTGACAATCATACAATTATTGGCATTTTTGGATCTTCATAAAAGGATCACCTAGATCATTGTGATAGATTTATTGCCTTTCATTGCTCAAAATAGGGGGAACTCGATATGCAATCTTTACCCTTCATTCTGTGCGTTAATTTTGTCTCAAGCCTTATTCACAATGCTTGGTATGTTTGCTTCACTCTTCATAATGCTTGGTATGTTTGCTTCCCTATTATCTTTTTATTTTTAGTCATCATATCGATCCTTCCAAGCTATAAATTTGTAGACACTAAGTTATTATAGTACATTCAGGTCCATTTATCAAACTCTATAAATTAGCTAAGCAAAAATCCATGAGAGCCCCATCGAACTCTTTTGAACTTACATGAACTACTTTGAACCATTTTGAATTGAGCAACTTGCACTTTTGAGCCTCTATTTTGAACCATGGGATCTGAACTCTGAAATCACTAGACCACCTGCAATGCTGAACTTGTTGAACCATATGAAGGGCTTTTGACCAATCGAATCATTTTAAACTTGTTTCAAAGAGGTTCAAGGTCTAGATAAAACTCAAGTAAGGATTGAGATGGAGAAGGTTCGCATTTTGAAATTTTTTAATCAGGTCTATATGAGGGCTAACACCAGCTCTAACTGGGCGACTGCTTTTTCATACAAAAAGCAAAAAACTCCTATATCTCTGGTCAAAAGAGATCAGTGCCAAGAATCATTGGGCAATAGAGTAAAAAAAAAAAAAAAAAAAAAGAAAAAAAATGTATAGGGAGCTTCTTGCATGTGGGTGGAAGGGAGCAGGGAAACCAACATACCAAAACAAAATCTTGGAAATTATTCTAACTACTTAGAATAAAAACTTATTTAGAATATGTACACAGGTAGGAAGATCCTACCCCAAGAAGAAAAGATAGGAAAAACACACACATGACCATTTACCGTTGTAGAGAAAAATGAGCCTCATCTGACTTGCGGGTTGCACCTAAATGGAATTTGCTGATACAAACTCCGTTTGGAAAACTTCATATTGCAATGTACTAGACTGATTATAAGGAAGGATCACATGAACACAAAATCATACCTGAAGAACCATCTTTTATCTAAAACCTCTATATCATCCATAACCTTGTCCATAGTATTTTCCAAATGAGATTTTATCCCTGGCTGAAAAAACACAAGTCGGGGAACTCTCCGAGAGAGATTATATAATCCTCCTAGTTGTTTTTCTCAAGGCCATCATCTTTGTCATAATCTTTGACATTGAGACCAATTCTTGGAATAATTGACATCTCATCAAGCATAGGGTCAAATCTCATACAAACATTTATTTCATTGCTACCAAGAATAAGCCATTGCAAAAAAATGTAGCACATTTCAACTCTCTTTTACCATTGTATCATCACATATTTCAAGATTATTTCCACTATTTAAACCAACGAAGTCAATAAATGAAAAGAAAATTCATCCAACGACATTTCATTCTCAACTTGGTTTGGATTATTACCTGAGTTGATCTGCGAAAAGTCCTTTGATTTGAGAGATGACATAAATTTGCATACAATTTATTCTTCTTCACCAAGGAGAGTATTATTCAGCATTTGCACCGAGTTTTTCATAGGTTGAAAGACAATTTGGGGATTTCTTTCCTCAAGCGAGATTTCAGCCTGAGAGGACTCCTTGCTAATGTGTAGCTCTATCTGAACATTACAAAAAATCTCATTTCTAGAGTGACAAGAGACTTCAATGGGTTGCTCATAGATTTCAAAACACGAATAATTACCTTCAGCCATTTCATAAAAGTAGATGAACCAAATTTTTGTGTCATGTTGTTTTGAAATCTTTCACAAATAGGATGTTCTAAAGCAAGATTAGTGTCGTCATTTTCAAACTTGAAACTTTCTGGATCAGGAAAGAAGAAAGATTTTGGTTCAATTTTATCCTCTCTGCCTATAGGCACTTGGGTGTCATCTTGATCATCAAAGACTAAATAAATGCATGAAATGATGTAAGATGATATTACCAGAGGCTTTTCATCATCAATCGTCAGTTCTTCTTTCAGATTTTCCACTCTTCTTTCATACTCTTGTAGATCTTTGAGTTTGTGGAATCGCGTGCAAAGGCTTCTCCACAAGAGAGTGGATGCATGATCATCTTCCAAATTGGTAATTTCTCTGATGGCTTGAGAAATACTTTCTTTGCACCTATCCCAAAACTCGTGTAACATCTTCATCCAGCTAATGGAACTCTATGATGGAGGGATTTGGCTTATTTTCTTTACAACTCTTCCTTTTAGCATGATGAATTAACAAAGTCACCAAGCATGTATATACAAGTATATCAAAAATGACAAAGGAAATAAATGTGACACATATCTTCAATTCCTATCCCTAATAGAGTTGCCAAAAATTTGTTAGTGAACAAATTTATCTTCAAAAAAATCCTGACAAATTGACCCTTAAATGCTCAACTAAGAAGACACAACTTGCAACTAACAATTAGGTAAGTGTTTGATAATCACTTCCCTCTGAATTTTTAACAAGGTATAGCTCCTTCAAAAGATATTCAAGGAAAAGAATTATTAAATATGTCTTTAACCTAAAGACATCAAGGTAAACTAACAATAATATATCAATAATGAAATGAATGTGATTTTAGATTAGGTGATTTAAAGAGGGGAGAGAAAAGGGATGGCACACCACCCATCTATCCAATCTTTCCACCATAGAAGAACAAAGAAGAGATTAAACATTTCATTTCTAAATCAATGGATGAATAAAGTCTAAAAGACTTTATAACAACCATACATGAAGATGAAGAGAACATAACAACATAAAAAATGATCAAACAAATTCAAAAGTTGAGCTTAATCAAAATGGAAATATCCAAATTGATAGATTTAATATAAATTGTTTCATTCTTTTAAATACATGACAAAAGCTTGCATGCAATATTGCCTCTTCACTTTCAACAAAGAAATTAAAAAACCTTTCATTATCTCTTCCTACCCTCGTTACATTATAATCAAAAAATGATTCCCCCTTTCCTGTAGCACAAAAGACTCCTAGAAAAAGAGCCCAACCCTTTTTTTGGCTTTCTGTGGTACATTTATCTTCCCTTGCTATCTGGTATCTTTTTAGTTATTATTGATTCTTGGAAAGAAAGAATCGGTGAATTAATTTTAATGTTTACTCATCTTTCCAATGACTTCCAAATTTAATAATGATTCTTCGCTATCTTTTTTCAGTCCCTTTTCCTTATAAGTGCTTCAAGTTTATAATAACAATGTTCTACATCTTGAAAACTTCTTATGATCATATCTAGAGATGAGACATGTAAATAATGCCATGTGTCAACAAACGTATTCCAAGTTTCACTCAGAGGGGAGTACACCCAATTGATTGTGGCATTGAATCCATCCATTGCAAATGTTTGAAGTATGGTGCCCCTATCATAATTATGATGCCAATAGTCATCATAAATCATGGGAAGCATACTCATATTGTGTGATGTCAAGATGTTACAAACAAAATGAAATGACATGTCAAAATTCTGACACCTTGTTGTTGCAACATATTAAATACTTTTTTTGCTTCACCTGTTGATCTCTTTAGCTCTGTGAAGCTTCTTGTGATGGCATTGTTTTGTAATCGAAATAAAGGTGTCACATTTTTGTGATAGAATACCATCGAAGATGTTGTTAGTTGTACATCTCTATCGCATTGTGTCATCTCAAATCTAACTTTAGTGTCAATATGCAACAACAGTGCTAATTTTTTAATAAAACAATTGTGCTCAATTCAGATTGCTTGTTGCATGATCTTAGTGACTAGTATGAGTAGTAGGAGGCTAAGGTCAATTAGTAGTGGTGGTACTAATAGTAATAGTACTAACTACATGTAGAGATCTTGTCTCTAGTTGTGCCTTGATGTTTTATGTCTCTGCAATGATAATTTCTAGTGTTGAGAAGGAAGAAAGGGAAAAAGAAAAGGAGGGATATTTTATACATAATGTAGTACAAGTGGCTTACATACAACCATAATAGTGGCTAGTAGGAGCAACATGAGGCTAGGTCAGTCACTAGTAGTGGTAGTAATAGTAACAAGAAATCCAAATGATCCTTGAGTTGGGGGAGTGAAAGGTAAACTAAAAGTTATTAAATTGTGATTGATTGAACAACAAATTGAGAAGTTTTTGAAAATATGCATGCAAAATGTTGAATTAATGAAAACATACCTGTGTCTTTGAGGGACATCCCCCATTATATATAACTAAAGCAATATAGTATACTATAGCCTATGGCTTTTCATGCCCATCATATGATTATGCAACAAGCAATCAAAATCATTTTTTGATCCAAAATCAATATACATTTCTATTGTAGATGACCACTATAAATTTGTGGGATATTATCAAATAATCCACTTGAGTTGTAGATTTGGAGCATATTATTTGTCTTGAGATTGATCTTTTTTTTTGAAACTAAAGAACTTTGTTCCTTCATACAATATTATTCAAAGAAGTGTACACTGATGATGTGCACTTATTATTTTGAATATTGGTTTAATTTGATGAGATGAGATCATGCACCAAAATAAATAGAAACACTTAGAGAAATTGAAAAAAATTAAGCTTAACATTTTGAAGATGCAATATGAACTAGATTCATAATTCTTTAAATACTTTCCAAATTGTTGTTATTTTTCAAATGATTGAAAGTAATAGGTTCAATAATAATAAAGGTTCTATCATATTAAAATTATGAAGGATAGTTGTAACTATTTAAAAGCATCATCAAGCCTATCCTAACAACAAGACAACCTATTTCACAAGAGAGAAAAAAAGTGGAAGGAACCTCCCTAACTTCATCATCACATTCATAAATATTACATAACTTATCCCACACTTCTTTTCCAATCCTATAATGCATTATTTTCACATATCCAAGATCCTCACAACCATGTAGCACGTGACATCAATATTTATAATATTCAAGAGATACAAAATGTGTACCATTGGGACAAACTGCACTACTTTATGATGTGACCAACTTCTAAATTTCTTCATACAGTGCATACATTTTTAAATAATGATTGAGATGGAACTCTCATCATTGTTTAGACATGTACTACAACTCATTCATAATGCTATTAGACTTAACACTAGTATTTTTTACAAGGAACAAGCCTAGAGTTGATCTACAAAAATAGTTTCATTCATGTGTCAACCTGGAGAGATCATTAAGATGAAACTCACATTATCATCACACATCTACAACACCTCAGGATTTTACACAAGTTTTTTAACTAGGAACAATTCTAGATCAAGTGTATATATAAACTACTACAAAAGCTTCATTCACATGTCAGATGCATCAATTAGTTGACCATAAGAATAAGCCTTAACCAAACATGTATAGGCCAGTATAATGTTCCAATCTAGGTGGAAGGTGTGTTGATAACAATTATTCAATTGTATATTGTCATTGATGTTACACAAATGTTATACTCTAACCGAGCATTGCCAGTTGGAACCGAGTTCAGAAGACTCCAGTATCAGTCGAGTAAGTTTAGGAATTCCTGTGCAAATTGAGTTAGGTCAGTTACCAAAGGAGTTCAGTGTAAACCAAGTCAGGTCAGTTACCAAGTAACTCAATGGTAACCAAGTGACCTAGTTTTAGCCGACCTTCAATAGATTAGTTTTATCTATTAGTTAGCTTATATAAGCTAACTCAGTGGATGTTATTTTTTTATGAAAGGGCATTCAAGCCAACTTGACATTGGGTTTCATATATATGAAAGGTCAAGTTGTGGACCGAAATATGAGAAAGTGCAGAAGAAGATAAGATGCAAATAGAGAAGGATATTTGATTAAGAGAAAAGTATCCAAGGAGCTACAAAGAATATTCTAATCAAGGAGGATCTAGAGGATAAGCTAGAACAATGACCTAAATTTGCAATTCAATTGCTTTATTAATCATGTCAATTGTTGTTACTCTCTAACAATTGTAGCAGTGAAGAAATCTCTTAACAGAGTTAACTTAATTGTCATTTTGTAAATTGAGGATCAAGGGAAACATCACCATCAAAATAATGACTAGCAAAGAGGAGGAAGCCATGACCTCTAGGGGCCAAAAAAGAGGGAAAGTCTTTGATTTCAAAGAAGAAAAATAGGGGATGGTGAAGGATAGCGTTGAAGGGGTTTTTAACCAAAGTGAAGGGAAGGAGCAAGAGTAGGGCTATGAGGAATTTAGATCCAACAAATACAAATGCTCAATTATGAGCAAGGATAGGAATGTGGTGTGGTGAAATTTTGACACTATTTCTACTAAAATGGGGAGTAATAGAGAATTGATCAAAACTTTGGTCAAAGAGAATGAAGAGGGAAAAATCCAAATGGAAGAGTTGATTGACCCGACCCTAGTGATTTTTAGCAACACCACTAAGGAAAATCCTCAAATGGATGTCCTCAACAATGCCAAAAGTAGCATGATGGATAGCTTCCATACCACCAAATGGATTTTTTATGAAATCCAAGAGCACAAATATAGAGTGAGCAGCTTGGAGGGGATAACTATAGCCTAAAGAATAGGATAATAGAGAATGAAAAGAGCATGGACAACAAAGTGGAGGATGTGAAGAACATGGTTCAAATGATGGAGAGCTCAATGCATGTTATAGTTGAACAGAGCTATAATATTCTCAAAGAGGCCAATGAGAATATTAAGCTACTCATTAACAAAGCGGAGGAACATAGTACCAGCAAGGAGGAGGACCCAGCTCCCCACAGTGCCAAGGATAGGACATTTGCAGATAGTTTGAGGAAGTGTACTAGATCCAACATGAGGAAGAAGGATGTCCCAAAACCTGACAAGGATCTCTTAGACATGAAGGAGGCAGCTGGTAGATTATTAGAGCTAGAAATCAGTGCAATGGAAATTCTTAGAGAAATCACCTAAGTGGCCTTCTTGGCTTTTTTTTTTGTTGACCCTGTTTATTTGTTTTGCCCCCTTGGGATTTTCAGGTTTCTTCCTTTTATTTGTGGGGGGATGTTTTAGTTGCTACTTTTAGTTAAAACTGTTACTCTAAGTGTTACTTTTTTCTCAGTTCTTTGTTATGTATGGGTTTTAGAGCCTCGTTAAAACCTATTTTTCTTAATAAAAAACTGTCATTTTGTAAATTCTCTAACTAGGTGGCATTTCTAGATTGAAGTTTCTTAAGACCTCTAACAAGGTCACTCCTAACAAGGTGATTTAAATCCTTTAACAAGGTCATACCTAAAAGTGTGTTTTGTAACCTTTAACAAGGTTGGCTCCTAATAGGGCTCACTTCAGAAGAGGAAAAAGTTGTAACTAGTTGCATTGTTGGTTTTCCCAAATTGGATTTCAATGTTAAATCTTGTTGTCTCATGTGTTCATGTTATTTTCTTATTGCTTTATCTTTCTACAACTAAGTTACTAAAGTAATAATACACATTAATATGTTAGATTGCTTTGTTAACCAAGTTACAATATATATCTAGTGGTAACCAAGCTATGCAAGGATTTGAGTTTGTATTGAGATCTAAAGGATTTGGAATTGTTTTAGTGGTAACTGATTCATCACCCACCCCCCCGCCTCTTAGTAATTCCTCTTATGTTTCCAAAAATTGGTGTTAGAGTTGTTTGTGCTTGTAGAAAAGGTTTCAAGGACCTAAGCTAAAGATAGAGATGTCTTACAGAAGAGAGATTTCCAAGTTGAATAGAGAAAACTTCAAAGCATGGCAAGAACACATGAGGCTGCATTTGGAAACCATTGGAGATGCAAGCCTAAAATTCCTAGAGAACCAATATGTGTCACCTAATCCTTTGACTATGGATCAGATGGTAGATAAAAAGAATCATAACACAATGATGATTGACATTTCTTTTGCTCTCAATTATGTTGAACTTGAGGAAGTCAAATATTTTCCTACTACTCATGAAATGTGGAACAAGATGCAAAAGATCTATGGAGGAGATGAAAATGTGAGGAGAGCCAAAGTATAAAGTTTTTTAGATTGAGGAAAAAATAGGTTTTGAGGGGATCCAAAACCCTCCACAATAAGAAGAAAGATAAATGATAAGGAACCCTAGGTTTTACAAGGACCTAAAACCTAAGTTCACAAAAAAAACATTAAACCAGGTTTTACAGGGACTTGGAACCACCAAAATAAACTATCCAAAGTTCAAAACTAGGTTTTACAAGGACCTAGAACCTAAAGTAAACAACAAAATAAAGCTAGAAATGAAACAAAAATAGGACAACCAAGATCAGTTGACCAACTAGAGACTAAATACCAAAGACTAGAACCATCAACTAAAATAGTTCTTTAATAACCTTGGCTAAATCCTTGCTAGCCTCCATAGTACCCTATAGGATTTCATCAACAATAGAATTAGGGGTGTCAACTGCAACTTTCTTCGTACTTCATCTCATTCTTTTATTAGGGCATTCTATAATCTTGACATCAATATCAACAAGGGGACATAATCCCCTCATTGCCCCTTTTACCTAAACTTGCAGAAGCCACAAATAAATAGGAAGTTACCATGTCCATTCTTTTTCTATTGTCTTTAACTAGTTGAAAAAGTTCCATTTCAAAGGCCTTCAACTTCTCAGGGAAATTCCTAGCCCGATTCTCCAACTGGGCTCTTTTCATTTTTTCTCCATCCAGTTCTCTTTGTAAATCTTCCATTTTTTCTTAAGAATAATAATTTCATTATATAGCCAAGAGGAAACCTAGAGAGAGGTGTTAGCTTTCAACTTAGCCTTATGGAGAAAATACAACTTCACTATATTATTTTCATCTTTGGTCTCATCATCAGACCTTTTCTCTAAATTAGTTGTCACTTCATGGGTTTCCTTAAGATGTAACTAATTTTCATTATTAAAACCCTTTTGATCCATCATCTTCTTCTAGTTCTCCTTATTAGGACTTTTACTTTAATGAAAAGGGCATTTACCTCTTCATTCTTCTCCTTGTCAGAGTCCACCAGGCTCTTGACATCAATAATTTCCTTTTTAGTGGGTGTAGGCATTTCACTTTGGTTCAAAATATTCTCCTTCTTCTCAAAGGTTTTGAAATTGATTTTGACTCCAAATTCCGCTCTTTGCTACTTTCCCCATAATTATTAACCAAAGAGATACCTTGACTACCAGAATACCCGTTCAAATTAGAACTAAGATCCCCAGTTTTTGTTTCATTTTCATCCTCTTCATTTGCACTTTTCTCAGATTCCATGGCTTCCTGGTGCAAAAGCACCTAGAAAAATTGACATAAAGATTACATATCTAATTTTTATTTTTTTTGAAATGTCAAGTTAAAGTTTGTCAATATATTTGAGTCAACATGTAACACAAAGTTTTTTTTCTTTTTTGATCTATAAATGACCAAAGGCCAAGATAAGTTATTAAAATAAAATAATCAGTACAATAGCTGTCCACTTTTCAAATGGGCACTAGTAGGAAAGACTGGGGAAGAAAACCTCTAGTCTCGCCTGGGACTATAGTCCTATATTATTACATCATTAAATGGGCATAAACCTAATAAATTAGCTCAAATGATACATACATTTAAATTAGTAATCTAATATGCAAACTCTAAAATACATTGAAAATTCTAAAGAGTATTCGTCTCTATCTTTACAATCTTCCATGGTATTGTACCAAACATCCCTGTCTGCTTCTCATATCAGTCAAGTTGATTAATCATAATACTATCAACTAGCTTAAAGCTAAGAAAAAAGGATTAGTAGACAATCCTCAAATAAGTACCAAAACAATAATTCTAAAAAGTCATTAATACTATTAACATCAAATCAAGGAGTATAAACATAAAACTAAAGCCTACTAAAACCCAAGGAACTTGAATGGTAATTAAAGAATGCATCAAACCATTAATATTTCAAACCACCACTCCAATGAAGAATGAGAGGTATTGATAACTATATGAATAAACATCTCCAATCTAATCCACACTATTCTAAACTTAAAATTGCCAAAGGAATGACTAGCTGCAGCCCTGTCAGAGAGACAACTAAAAGAGCTTAACTAGTGAGATAGAGAGACACTCTTAACGGATTCAACTCTTAATAATATGTGAAAACATTAATTCATAAACCCATCACTTAAATAGCTTCAATTTAATCTAGCTATGGGAACAAGGCCTTCTCATGATGACAGAGTGAAAGAACCCTAAAAACCCCTAAATAAATCAATCATACTTAAAATATACCATCCATTAAATCTAAAAATGCTAATATAAATCTTAAAAAGGAAACAGTTGATGCTGAATCCCTAGCAACATTGATAATTGAAACATACAGATAACATTGAAAAGTAGATTACTATTCTAAGCTATATCATCAGGAAAAATAAACAGAACATCAGCTGATTCAAATCTTCATAAGTCTAAAATTGGAGATTCTCAAATCAATTATCTCGAAATTAAATATGGTACCATCGTATAGTGAAATCATGAACCCATTAATAACTTCTTATGCCACAGTTAAGGTTATCAAATAGGATTAAAAAAACCTAAAAATCTAATTTCAGCATAGCACCAAAATTCTCATCATACAAAACCCCAAATTCAACTTATAAATCCATGGAAATAAAATCAATGTGCTAATAACCAAAAAAGAACCACATAGATACCAAAACAAGCAAGTCTTTAAACAAAGGAACGAGACAAACCATAAAGTCTATATTATATTAACTGAATATCATAATTACAATTATGGTCTAGCCATTGCTATATGCATCAACCCAAAAGATTACAAAATTTGACACTAGAGAACCTAACAACAACAAACCTTCATAAAGATTTTATAAAACTGGATGCTAAAAATTGAATTCTAAATATGCAGTGGATAGTGGTATCGTAAACCCCTGATATAAGACTGGCCAAAAAGACATGCCCTTGGATCTTCTAAATAACCATTTACTTCCAATATACCATGATTACCTCTGGGATATCATTCAGTTTCTCAACCAAGAAATTCAGAGGGAATTTGAAGTCATATTTTGCCCTACTTGTTTTTTCAGAATTCAACGTACAGAAATTGAGGGCATCAAGGTTGTTGAATACCACTCCAGGTTGAACATAAGAATTAAATATATTAAGATAGATAATTATCCAATCTTTGCTCTCATCTTCTGCAATCCTTCTCCACCATAGTAGAAACTTGATACTCGCCTCCATCCTAGGCCAGTCATGATAGAAAGCTAGATTCTCTTTGATAATTAAGGTTGGATGTCGAAATGCTATCTCTAGATCTAGCAATCCCAACAGCAGACTCATGTATTTCTTTGAGAGTGGTATACGAAGTTTATCATCTATGTTGTATATGGCTTTCTCAAGCCCCTTTCTCCATACTGGATCGAAGAGATCACAACATAGACTAACCATGTCCCTTGGTTCAACTTTTGCTCTCGCCATACACCTAATGAATGCATTGATAATGTCACTCTTTGTCCTCCAAGAAGCCCTATAGTCAAAACCCTATCCTCGATGGCCCCACTACTAGCAATCCTAGTCATATCGTCAACTAGATTGAGCAAATAGTTCCATCTTTCCAGTTTGACATTACCAAGGAAGACCATTGTGTGATTTTGAGTGGTGTGATAAACATACACATTGGTGTCCATTGCAAAAAAATAGGGGATCAATTGAAAATGATAGATGGCAACTCAAAATGAAGATAGGGACACTCAAAAAATCTAGAAGATCATAATGATGATAGCTAAAAACATCATTTTCCAACCTAGACACGGAAAAGATATAAATGTCATAATGATAAAAATTGAGGGAAAACTAATAACATGGGAAAACCCAAGTCGGTCAAATACCATGTTCTAGAATGATGACCAGAGAAAGTTATGAGAACCAAGTGAAACAATAGGATGAAAAATATAGAAAAATCGAGTCATAAAGGTCAAAAAAGGAAAATATCAAAATAACTAACAGATAGAGAGAAGATGAAAATATAAACAAGTATATGGTCTATATATATATATATATATAAACAACAACAAAAAGACAGAATAAGAATAGATGAAAATAAAAAGTATATATAATATATATAAATATATTTATGTGTGTGTGTGTGTGTGTGTGTAACATGTAAGACAAAGTTCAACCTTGGAGTCAATTTGTAATAGACTGTCAAACTTATTCAGTATGGTCAAATTATGTAAATAAACCCATGGAAGGGTAAAATATCATAAAATGTCATATATAGTCTATTTTGATATGTTAGTAGGTTTTTTTATAAAGTTTCATGGTCATTTATGAGAAAATGTAAAAGTTTTCAAATATGTAATAAAATATTATCATAAAAAGTTCACAATATGTAAAGTTGATGTAAAGAAGAAGGTAAAGAGTCATAGCAAGTAGAAAATAGGTTAAAGGAAGTGAAAATAAGTTAAAATATAATGTATTGGTAATTTGTCATGTCCCCTTTCTAGCAACATAACTTCTACCAGGGAGTTTTTCTATCATTGACTCTCTAGGCAAATGAGTTTGGAAAGAGAGTCATTCAGTTGACAGATGATTACATTCTTGCTCTCAGGAAGCTATTATCCAGTAAGTGGGGCCTACTTGTTTAATGCCGAATTGAGATTGTACTTTAACATTATAAAGTTATTTATTTAATTTTATAAAGTTAATTAATAATAAAAGTGCATTATAATAAGATATTATTAAAGACAATTCTGGAAGCTTCCAGTGACTTCTCAAAAAAGTGAATAAATAGAGGACATGAGGCACCCATTTGAACAAGCAATTTTGTGGATTCTAATTCTTCTTTAGTTGGAGCAATTTGAAGACATTTGGTCTGCAAATTCTCAATTTATCTTTGGGAATGAAAACTCCCATTGATAAGCAATTTTGAGGGTGTGGAATATCACCCAAATTATTGCAAATTTGGAAGTGATGCTACAGTCATTTCATTTGGGCAGAAATCGAAGCTTAAGATAGATTTATGGATTATTACATTGAACCTGTTAGCAGTGAAGAAAAGCATTAAAACAAGGGAATCAAGGCTTGCAGAGGGAATCCCTCATACCAACTCATAACCGCAGAGGTACCAGTAATTTGGGGTTGCTAAGCATCGATTTGCTCTGAAAATCGAGACGCAATATCAATAAAGACCGGTTGAGGGAACTAAAAGAAAATAGAGATCAGTAAGTGGTCTGGATAAATTCATGCGACCTAATTTTAAACACCAGAATTCAGAGTCAGAAGACATATTCCAACTGATCTTAATCACATACGATTTAAAATATCATCCTCCTGGACGCCAAGCGGGTTCAATTTAAATCAATTCGGGTTCCATCTTGTAGATTGCAATCTACAATCTGCAATTATCTAGTAGTAAGGATAGACGGGTCAAGGACGCAGCAAAGGATACAGCCTGATTTATTGGCTCAAACCGCACAACAGTAGAGTCTTAGCTGGATTAAGGAGGGCAAATAGACTCCACCAGTTTCCGCAGCGGAATTACATTCAAACAAGGAGAGCACCATCCTGAGAAATCTGTACTTACCGCATCAAAATAATTCCAGGTTTCTTGATAATAATTTCATTGAAGGCATGGTTATTTATTTGCAAATGATTAAAGATATTGTAATAGCTTGTTATTGTTATCTGAGCCTGTGACAGATCGATTAATGCAAATAACGATAAGTTTTTTTCTCTGAATATTGTTGGTATTTTCAAATTAGCGTTGCATTTGTTTTAACCATCTTGGGTGATGAAGTTATTTGGAACATTATATTTCCATCTAACCATGGCATATCAAATATTTGATAAACTGTCATAGTTCAATTTTTTAGTTATCTCAGTTGATTTGTAGTAAGGACCATTTCAATGGTATCAGAGAAGAATTCCTGCCATCCTGTTGGGTAGAATATTTTTTATGCAACCATATTCTAGGTATTATATTCACAGGAGAACAATATTTAAGGGCAGAGATATGGGTGAGAGACAATCACAGAGTCCACCGAGATTTCCTAGAGTTGATGATGATGAAACCAGAGAGTTTTACAGAATCATGACTACCGGACAGCAATAAATAGCTCAGTCACTACAAGCTTTGACTACCATAATGGAGAGAGTTGTTTAGCCCAGGATTCAGGAACAAGGTGGGGTACACCTGATCATGATAATAGAAGTGTGGCAGGCTCACAGGGTGCTCCTAGGCGTAGATCATGGACAGCAAATAGGCCTACCCATCCCACCTTCCTAAGGAAGAGGGTCAAGAGATAGGAGAAAATGACTTGCCGGATGATTTTCAGGATGATCTCAGAGCTGCTACTACAGAATGGAAAGCATTACCACCACATGTGTGTGAACTATTGAACTTTGATCGCTATCTGAACCAAAGGAGAGAGCATATGAGGAGCAACCGTGAGAATAGGAGGTCTAGAGGAGGTCATGATAGTGAGTTGCAATGAGCTGTTAGCAAACTCACTTTACCATCTTTCGATGGTAGTGGTCAGATGACAGCACAGGATTGGGTTCATAAGTTAGATACTTTTCTAGCATTAAGGCCTATGTCTGAGATAGATGCCATTAGATATGCCACTTTGCATTTGGAGGGAGCATCTCATGATTGGTGGTCACACGGGATGGTTACGTTGCAGCACAACCAGGTGACATCTTACTAGGACTTTGTGGATAGATTGGTTGAACGTTTTGATAAAAAAGATTCGGAGATTTATTTTCACGACCTCGCTCAGTTAAGATAGTCAGGCAATTTGGAGGTTTATATTAGTGAATTTCAGAGGTTGTTAGTTATGGTATAGGATGTGTCTGAGAGAAGGTTAGTTATCTTATTTACAGAAGGATTGTCTGAACCCCTCAAGGGATGGATTAAGGCATTTGACCCACCAACACTACAGGAGGCTATGAGGAAAGCACGGAGTATGGAGCTTATAGCACCTTCTAGCAGGTTCACCTCTCGGAGTACTACCTCTTTCAAAGACAATAAGAAGTTTGATAAGAATAAAGGGAAGAGCATTGAGACCAAAGGAAAAACTACTACACCCCTGGATGCAGAAGCATTAAACGACTTGCGCAGGAAGAAATTATGTTTCTATTGCAAAGGCCCATATGACAGGGATCATGATTGTCCACTGAGACCTAAAGGAAAGGCCAACAGAGTTATGTGGGCATATTACAAAGGGTCAGATTCTGACAGTGCAGCAAATGAGGATGATCACAGTAATTTTGAACCTAAAGGAGAAACAGGAAATTTAGAACAAAAGGAAGAAATTGAGTTACATTTACAGCAGGGGCATCTGTCTAGTATTCAACAGGAGGGATCTTTTAGGTTACGTGGTGTTCTAGCAGGACAGAAGGTGATCACATTGGTTGATACAGGTGCTACGCACAACTTCATTGATGCTCGTTTGGTTGAGCACCACGGTATCAAGACATAAGAGTTCGAGGGTCTCCGAGTACAGGTTGTTGATGGTTACACTCTCAAGTGTAACAGGATGGTTAGAGACATGCCTTTACATCTGAACAATTATGAGTTTAAAGTAGATTACCACGTGGTCAATATGGGTGACTTGGATATCGTTTTGGGTATGGCATGGTTACGTTTATTGGGCGAAGTCACTTTCCATCTCAAAGACATGGAGATCAAGTTTGAGGTAAATGGGAGGCAACATGTGTTGAGAGCTATCAGAAATAGTGACATCCAAACCATTTCTCTCAGGCGATTGGAAAGATTGGTGAGGCATAATGATATTGAATGGGCAGCCACGTGTACTCTCATGCCTACAAAGGAGGAACAAAAAAAGACAAAATATCATCCAAATATCCAGATATTGAGGGGAAAGTATAATAAGGTATTCAGTGATATTCCACCTGGTACACCACCTAACAGAGGGATTGAACACATCATCGAATTAGAAGAGGGTGCTAAACCAGTTATGATCACTCCATACAGACATCCAAAGAGGCTCAAAGATGAAATAGAAAAAACTATCAAGGAGCTTCTCGCAATGGGACACATTAGACCTAGTAAGTCTCCCTTTGCTTCTTCAGTAGTTTTGGTAAAAAAGAAAGATGGTTCTCTTCGGATGTGCATTGATTACAGAATGCTGAATAAGAAGACCATTAAGAATAGATATGCTATTCCATAGATTGATGAGTTGATAGATGAACTACATGGGGCATGCTACTTTAGTAAGATAGACTTGAGATCGGGTTACCACCAGATTAGTGTCAGAGAACAAGACATAGAGAAGACTACCTTCAGATGTCATTGCAGACACTTTGATTTTGTAGTGATGCCATTCGGGTTGACCAATGCACCAGCTACTTTCCAGTCCACCATGAATAAGGTCTTCCATCATTAGCTAAGGAAATTTGTGTTGGTTTTCTTTGATGATATCTTGGTTTATAGTTGGACATGGCATGAGCATATGGAGCATTTAGAGGCAGTATTGAATACCTTGGAGGCAGAGTCCTTGTATGCCAAAGAGTCCAAATGTGATTTGGGAATGACTGAGTTGTTATACTTAGGTCATATTATCAGTAGAGAAGGAGTACGGATGGATCCTGATAAGATTCGTGCTATTGTGGAGTGGCCTATTCCTGAGAACCTGACCCAGTTGAGAGGATTCCTTGGTTTGTGTGGCTTCTATCGCAAATTTGTTTGCAGATATTCGCGATATGCAGCTCCTATGACAGACTTGCTTAAAAAGGGAGCTTTTGTTTGGATAGCAAAGGCACAGGCTTGTTTTGACAGATTTAAGGAGATCATGACTTCATGCCTAGTACTAGCATTGCTCAATTTCTCAAAGCCATTTGAACTTTAGTGTGATGCCTCGGGAGATGGTATTAGGGCTATTTTGATGCAGGACAAACACCCTATTGCATATGAGAGTAGGAAACTTCGTGGGCCAGAGAGAACATTCAGCACTTACGACAAGGAGATGTTAGCTATCATGCATGCATTAGCTAAGTTCAGGCAGTATTTAGTAGGTGGTAAGTTTTGTATAAAAACTGACCACAACAGTTTGAGACATTTACTTGGGCAGAGAGATCTCAATGATAGACAAAAAAAAATGGGTGAGTAAGCTGCAAGCATACAACTTCGATATATCATACGTCAAAGGCACTCAGAATGTTGTAGCAGACGCCTTGTCACGCAAGCCACATCTTAATACAATGATTGAGATCTTTGAGGATTGGAAGCATTTGATTGTTGCAGAATATGTTAGGGACCCTTGGGCATCTGGGATAGTTGATGGGACAATTGTTGACACTAGGTATACACTTGTGGATGACTTGATCATTTACAAAAGTAGGATCTTTTTAGTCCCAGGATCGAAGGTGAAACAGTCTATTATGCAGGCTCTTCATGATTCACCCATAGCAGGTCATCCCGGGTACTTTAAAACATATAGATAGGTGCGAGAACGGTTTACATGGAAAGGACTCAAGAAGGATGTATTGCAATATTTTTGTGAGTGTTCTATTTGTTAACAGAATAAACAAGAGCACACTTTTCCAGCAGGGCTCTTACAGCCACTTCCCATTCTGAAACAGAAGTGGGAATGCATATCCATTGATTTCATTATAGGATTGCCCAAGGTTCAAGGACGCGACTGCATCTATGTTGTGGTGGATAGACTAACGAAATATGCTCACTTCTTTCCCATCACCACGAATTATACAACAATACAAGTAGCTCAGGTTACACGGGATACCCCATAGTATTGTCAGTGACAGGGATAGCAGATTCTTGAGTCATTTCTGGAAGGAAGTGTTTTGATTATGTGGCACTGAGCTCACACCTAGTACTAGCTATCACCCGCAGACTGATGGATAGACGGAGATTGTAAACAAGTGGGTGGAAGGCTACTTGAGGAATTACGTGGTTGATCAGCAGAAGGCATGGGTAAGATGGATTTATCTATGTGAATATTGTTACAATACCACTTTCTACATGTCAATCCAGATGACACCTTTCCAAGCATTATATGGGTATGATGCACCAAGCTTTGTTGACTTACTGATGGGGGATATCCGGGTTCCACGTGCTGGCAATTTGATTCAAGAGAGTAAAGACATTATTAAAACTCTTCGGGATAACATCGCTCGAGTACAGAATCAATATAAGCAATATGCAGATCAGAAAAGAACTGAGAGAAGCTTTGAGGTTGGTGACATGGTTTACCTCATGCTTAACCCTTTCGACAATCTACACTTAAAAGAAGTGGGTCGGAAAAGCTTAAGCCTAGATATTATGGGCCTTTCAGGATCACCAGACGAATAGGGGAATTAACTTATGAGCTTGAGTTTCTAGCATATAGCAAAATGTATAATGTGTTTCATGTGTCGCATCTCAAAAAGGCGCTAGGACAGAATGTGGTACCTTCTACAGTATTACCCCCTTTGGATGATGAAGGGAAACTGATCTTAGTGCCGGAATTCATTTTGGAAAGCAGGGAAAAATAGCTCCGCAGAAGGGTAATCAGAGAGTATTTGGTTAAATGGAAAGATCTACCAGTTGAAGATGCCACTTGGGAAAATGAAACAATTTTGCAGCATCTAGCATTGAGATTGCTTGAGGACAAGCAATTTTAGGAAGGGCGGACTGTCATGTCCCCTTTCTAGCAACATAACTTCTACCGAGGAGTTTGCCTATCATTGACTCTCGTAGGCAAATGAGTTTGGAAAGAGAGTCATTCAGTTGACAGATGATTACATTCTTGCTCTCAGGAAGCTATTATCCAGTAAGTGGGGCCTACTTGTTTAATGCCGAATTGAGATTGTACTTTAACTTTATAAAGTTATTTATTTAATTTTATAAAGTTAATTAATAATAAAAGTGCATTATAATAAGATATTATTAAAGACAATTCTGGAAGCTTCCAGTGACTTCTCAAAAAAGTGAATAAATAGAGGACATGAGGCACCCATTTGAACAAGCAATTTTGTAGATTCTACTTCTTCTTTAGTTGGAGCAATTTGAAGACATTTGGTCTGCAAATTCTCAATTTATCTTTGGGAACGAAAACTCCCATTGATAAGCAATTTTGAGGGTGTGGAATATCACCCAAATTATTGCAAATTTGGAAGTGACGCTATAGTCATTTCATTTGGGCAAAAATTGAAGCTTAAGACGGATTTATGGATTATTACATTGAACCTGTTAGCAGTGAAGAAAAGCATTAAAATAAGGGAATCAGGGCTTGCGGAGGGAATCCCTCATACCAACTCATAACCGCAGAGGCACCAGTAATTTGGGGTTGCTAAGCATCGATTTGCTCTGAAAATCGAGACACAATATCAATGAAGACCGGTTGAGGGAACTAAAAGAAAATAGAGATCAGTAAGTGGTCTGGATAAATTCATGCGACTTGATTTTAAACACCAAAATTCAGAGTCGGAAGACATATTCCAACTGATCTTAATCACATACGATTTAAAATATCATCCTCCTGGACGCCAAGTGGGTTCAATTTAAATCAATTCAGGTTCCATCTTGTAGATTGCAATCTACAATCCACAATTATCCAACAGTAAGGATAGACGGGTCAAGGACACAGCAAAGGATATAGCCCGATTTATTGACTCAAACTGCACAGCAGTAGAGTCTTAGCTGGATTAAGGAGGGCAGACAGACTCCACCAGTTTTCGCAGCAAAATTACATTCAAACAAGGAGAGCACCATCCTGAGAAATCTGTGCTTATGGCATCAAAATAATTCCAGGTTTCTTGATAATAATTTCATTGAAGGCGTGGTTATTTATTTGCAAATGATTACAGATATTGTAATAGCTTGTTATTGTTATCTGAGCCTGTGATAGATCGATTAATGCAAATAACGATAAGTTTTTTTCTCTGAATATTGTTGGTATTTTCAAATTAGCGTTGCATTTGTTTTAACCATCTTGGGTGATGAAGTTATTTGGAACATTATATTTCCATCTAACCATGGCATATCAAATATTTGATAAACTGTCATAGTTCAATTTTTTAGTTATCTCAGTTGATTTGTAGTAAGGACAATTTCATAATTATTCTTAGAATGTAATGGCTAGAGAAGCTGGAAGAACAGGTGAAATAAAGAGAAGTTTGTATTTGTGAGTTTTATGACAATTTTCTGTGCAAATTTCCAGAAACTTGACTATTGTTTCTATTGGTGAAAATTCATATCAAATGATACATACCCAAAACTTATATTTTTAGAAAGGAATCTGAGTTATCTTTCTTTTGGTTTTGATTTGGTTGAATTTCATTAAGTTTTGAAGAAGTTATGTACATTTTGGTGACTGCAGGTCTGAATCTATCCTAGTTTGTTGATTCGGTAATAAGTTTGCAAAATGTGCAATATTGCCTTGATAAGTCATGGAGTTTTGATTATGTTATTTTTGAGTCCTTGTACCACTTGCATAAAATTGGTATCAAAGGCCAAAAGGTTTAGGTAAAGAAAATTTTGTAGGGTTGGTGTTTGTGTTTTGCAAGTTGAAGAGAGGACCTGGATGCTGAGAAACTAGGTAGTGGAAAATAGAGGAAAACCTAGGTGAGGAAAGAAACTATGGGGCAAGAAGATATAATATTTCTTGAAGATTTATACTTTTTTAGGAAGTATATGTAGGGTAAGGATTCACAAAATGAGAAAAGATGATAAAAATAAAAGGAAAGAACAAGAAGAAAAGAAGAGGAAAAAAGAAGAGAGGAGGAAGAGAAAACAAGAAGAGATGAAGGAGATAAAGAAAGAATTAATGAGCTTGAGGGAAAAGTTAAAGAATATGGAAGAGAAAACTCAAGCCTTGGGAGAGAATATTTCAGCTCAAGAGGAAGAGATAAATCATGAACCTATTGTCCAAATTATGAAAGAAGATGAACAGACTTCTTTACTCATTGTGGAACCTACACAAGAAAATACTAGTGTTAATAATATGGTTGTGGTTGAAGACCAAAAGGATGGTAGCATGGTTGAGGAATATCATGATGAGATTTATATTGAAAAAGAAGAAATCAAGGTTGTGGATGAACAAAGAGGAGAGTGATCAAATGTATGTTGAAATTGAAGATAAATGTGAAGAGTTCCCAAGAAGACTTGAGAGAAAAGATGCAAGATTTATGATTGAATTTGATACTAATTCCATGGATTTTTCATTATGTTATTTTTAATTCAGGTGATAGAGGAATCAGATTGTGAAGGGCATAAATATTTTCATGAAAAGTTCATATTCTTAAGCAAGAGGATTGAGAGACCAAAAGTGAAGATAAAGATAAGCTTTCTTTTTACTCCTTTCCAAGATACTTGGAAAGATTTGAAAGTTGGGAGTATGGTGCAAGAGCACCTAGAAAAATTGACATAAAGATTACATATCTAATTAATATTTTTTCTGAAATTTCAATTTAATGCTTGTCAATATATTTGAGTCAACATGTAAGGCAATGTTAAACCTTGGAATCAATTTGTAATAGATTGTCAAAGTTGTCGAGTATGGTCAAATCAATCAAATAAACTCATAGAAGGGTAAATATCATAAAATGTCATATATAGGCTATTTTGATATGTTAGTAGGGTTTTTATAAATTTTTATGGTCATTTATGAGAAAATGTAAACGTTTTCAAATATTTAATAAAATATTGTCATAAAAAGTTCACACTATGTAAAGTTGATGTAAAGAAGAAGGTCAAGAGTCCTAGAAAGTAGACAATAGGTTAAAGGAAGTGAAAAGGAATTAAAATATAATGTATTGGTTATTATTCTCATAATGTAATGGCTGGAGAAGCTAGAAGAAGAGGTGAAATAAAGAGAAGTTTTTATTTGTGAGTTTTATGACAATTTTCTGTGTAATTTCCAAAAACCTGATTCTTGTTTCTATTGGTAAATATTCATATAAAATGATAAAGACCCAAAAATTATATTTTTAGAAAGGTATTTGAATTATCTTTCTTTTGGTTTTGATTTGGTTGAATTTCATTAAGTTTTGAAGAAGTTATGGATATTTTGGTGACTGCAGGTTTGAATCTGTCCAAGTTTGTTGATTCGGTAATAAGTTTGCAAAATGTACAATATTGCCTTGATAAGTCATGGAGTTGTGATTATGTGATTTTTGAGTCCTCATACCACTTCCTCATTATATTTTTCATTTTTTTGTACCTTAATCTCCTTCATTTTAACCTTACTATTGCTACAACCTTCCTAAGTTTTCATAGTATTATTTTTAATTTTCTTAGCACTCATCTTTTGATGATGCCCATTACCAACAGATTTTATCTTCTTCTCTGTAATAGGTCAGAGCTTTATTACACTATTTCTGTAGTAATTTTCGATTAACAAAATAAGTCCTTCATGGAGCATGGGCATGGAGACTATTTAGTAGAGCAAATTTCAAGTAGAAAGGGAAGAACAACTTATCCTTATACGGAAAATGGTTCAAAAACACAAAATGGAATTTATGAACCCTTTTTGATCTACCATCCAAAATAAAATACTCACAAACACAAGATAAAACATCTTTCTAGATTACCTTAATTTGGTCCAGGTCATAGAAGTCCCCGTTCTTCACCAGTCTTTTTTCCTCCTCTTCCTTTTTGGGAAGTTTCTTGAAAGCAACATTTGATATACTAGTTTCCTTTCTAAATTTAAGTCCTCCATGGGAAGACTAGTTATCTCTAGTATAAACTTCTCAAACAAGTCCACTATTACCCCATGAAGTGTAACACTTTCTGTAAGGAAACTCAGGTGCGGAAACAACTTCCTACACTAATCTCATAAGGAAAGTATGATGCAAATCCTATTAAAATCTTCTTCACTTACAGATTCAATATCATGTAAACAAAAATATTGTAGCCAACCACACATACAGAAAATAGATAGAGAAAGGATCACATAACACAAGGATTTGCTGGTGGGGAAAAACCTTTCGGTAAAACAACCCCACCCCTTCAAAATTTGCACAATGTATTATCTTCAACACAAGGTTACAATACACTTGCAATGCAAGTTCAACCTCGACAACAGAAGACTCCAGTAGCTACTTGTAATACCAACAATATACCTTTTTTGCATCGCATCTCTTTGCAACCCTAAAAATGCTTATAACATGCGCTTCACTTTAGGGCTACTCCCAAAGGTAAATTGTATTAGGGTTTTACCATTCTTTGATCAAATATCTTAGTTTCCACATGTCTTCACCTATCATTGAATCTTACTAACATAGCTCTTACGTGTCATAGGAATCTGTCATAACTATTTTAGTCATGATCTCCTTATACACAATTCAAGATGTTAACGCATCAACATTATTTGCAAGAAATACATTTTACAATACAATAATAAGAATAGGAATTATACAAGGTTGAGACACCTTATTCCTAACACTTTCCTCAGACTAGTTCTTGTAGAAGTAATCAATAATGTGGGGTTTGTAACCATGCATCTTCTCAATGTACATTGTCACTTTACCCTTCTTGAGAATCTCCCACACCTACCTTTTTGCTTTCCATTCTTTGCAGCTAGATGACTCCTTTTTCCTCGAATCTCAATCCATAGTGCAACCAACTTTGTAAATTCTTTGAAAAATAGTAACTTTCATAGGAGACAAGGTATGTTTAACCTCAATTAGGATTTTCACCCAAAAAATGTGTCAAGTCCTTTTGATGATGACACAAAAGTACCTCCTCGAAATACAATTATATTCTATAATAAAACCACCAATTTTCATAATAAACTTTAAAATCTTACCTAATCTCTCCCTCAATTGCATTAGTCATGTTATAATTAATAATCATAACCTTTTTGAGGTTATCACTCCATGTCATCTTTTCATCCCTGTAGAGAACTTTACTAGCTATCCAATCAACCACTTTATTACCTTCTCAGTAATTATGAGTTATGATGACTTTATCAAAAAAAATTATCAAATTTTTAATTTACATAATACTTCCATCAATATTCCACGTAATTGTGTTCCTATTATTCAACATATTAACTATGTTTAAAGAATCCCCTTCTAGCCATAAGTTCCTATAACTAGTTTCCATTGTCATCCTGACAGTATAAAGAGCATCAATAGCCTCAACTTTATGACTTCTCGAGTGACCAATAGAGATAGCCACAAAATCAACTACTCTACTATTATGGTCTCTTAGGACTCCACCACACCTAGCTCTTCTAGGTTTCTCTTTAGTAGTTCCATCAAAATTAGCTTTCAACCAACCTAGAGGAGGGGATTCCCATATAAAACCGTATCTATGATCATTATGTTTTGAACTAGTTCGTATCATTTTCATTGGATTTATTATATGTACGTAATCATTATTTTTATTCTAAGATATAAAATTCTCTTCGACAATCCTGATAATATTTTGACCCACCACCCATTTAGGAGTTTCTTTATTTCTAAATTTTTTTGTTCCTTCCTTTTCAAAGACCCCAACAAAGATGGGACAAAGATATATGCCAAAAAAATCCAATTTCAATTTCTCTGACAAGACATTTCAAATTTTGAAAATGCTCTACAATATTACTAGGCTGCACCCACCAAATACTCCAATATTGAATGAGAGATCCCCAAACATTCTAGCTATAATTACAATTCAAAAAAAGGTGATTTATATCTTCAATTTCCATCTTATATAGGTAGCATTTGTTCAATGTATTAATACCTCTTTTTTGAAGATTATCTAGAGTTAAATATTTATTTTGAAGCATAGTCCAAAAGAAGATATTAATTTTAAGGATAAGAACTTTAATCCAAGCTCCAGCCTATAAAGGGGGACTGACCTTCTCCTCAGAACTAAACACAGAAGAAACCTTGAAATAACCACTAGGTACAATCCCCCACACCATAGTATCCTCCTTGTTAGGATAGGGGCTACATGAATTAAGGGAAATTTGAATACTGGAAAAACTTTGGCAAAACTCAGCAATGTTATCCCATCCATTGTTAAACCAATATTTCCCCACAAACTCTCCAAAAACCTATTTACATCTTTCTATAGGAGAGATGTCATCAACATCCTCCAACAAAGGGTGATGCAAAAGTCATTCATCTTCCCAAAATCTAACCTTTCTTCCATCCCCAACTTTCCACTTACAACCTTTATTCAGAATATGTTTAGACCCTTTAACAACTCCCCAGATAGTAGAGGAACTAGAGATAAAAGGGTAGGATAGAAAGTTAGAATTAAAGGGAGCATTATAAAGGTACTTATGTCTCTAGATAGAGCTCCATTATTTATCATCATGGTAAACTCTCCATCCTTGTTTAGCCAACAGAGATTTATTCTTACTTCTAATAGATCTGATACCCAAACCTCCTTCCATCCTTGGTTTACAAATCTTTTACCAAGCTATTAGAGCCATTCTATTTTTATCTTTAGTTCCAGAAAAAAAAAAATTTCCTTTGAATTTTATCAATTGCAATTGCAAATTTTTTTGGAATTTTGAAAAGGCTAATTGCATAAGTAGGAAGACTTTGGAGACTAGCCTTAAGTGACTTTACCAACTTGACTTAGCATAGTACCTTTCTAGCTAGCTAATTTCTTGTAGAAATTCTTCATTATATCCTCCCAAAAGGATTTAGAAGGACTAAGCCCTAGAGGGAGACCAAAATAAGTGCTCGAAAAGGAACCTATAGAACACCCTAGAATGTTAGCAATTTTTCTTTATCAAAGAACATCTGTGTTGATAAAAAATAGAGAGATCTTATCCCAATTAATCAATTTCCCAATGGTAGTAGAATAAAGATTCAAGGCCTTTTTAAGACTTCTTGCCTCTGTAATGTCAACTTTTCCCAAAAAATGGTATCATCCACAAATTTTTCATGGGAATAGAGAAGATGATGTGAAGAAGGTCTCACAACTTGAATTTCCTGTCTCAAAACTAGCCTACTAATATACCTGCTAAGAATGTCAACCATAATTGTAAAAAGAATTGGAGAAATAGGATCACCTTGTCTTATACCTCTAGAAAAAAAAAAAATCAAAAGAACTTCCATTAACTAAGACATCCAACGAAGACGTAGAAACAAGTTGCATGACAAGCTTAAGAATTTGATCACAAAAACCAAAAGAAAGTAAAACATTTTGAAGAAAACTCCAGTTAACTCTATCATAAGCTTTAGCTATATCCACTTTCATTACAAAACCCTAAGAATTAGAAAGAGATAAAGAATGAATATTTTCATGGACAAAAATAATAGAGTTCAAAATTTGTCTTCCAAGGATAAAACTATTTTGTTGATAAGAAATAAGGTTAGGAAGGATAACCAAAAACTGCAGGGTAGGAACTTTAGAGATAATTTTGTAAATAGAATTACAAAGGCTAATGGGTCTAAAATGTTCAGGGGAGTTAGCTCCACACTTCTTTGGGATAAGATAAGGGAAAGTAGAATCAATCTCCTTAAGAATTTTTTTTGCTTCAAAAAATTCTTTCACTACATCACAAACATCTTTACCAACCACTTGACAAACTTTCTGGAAGAAAAACATTGGAAAACTATTCAGGTCGGGAGATTTATCTCCTTCAAAGGAACATGCCACTTTATAAATATCATTCCCAGAAGGAATAACTTTCATCATTTTTTTTTGCTCATCAGTGACCACTTGGGGAATAGCTTCAAGAAGCTCCATATATTTAGTTCCATCAACATGAGGGTTTGAAGATAGAAGAGATGAGAAATAGGAAACCATTTCTTTAGATATTTCATTTTCATTAGTTTTTCTATCCCTTCCCCTAAAGAGGCTAGAAATATGATTCTTAGCTTTATGTTTCATCGTAGAAAGATGAAATTTTTTAGTATTTTTGTCACCTTCTTCAAGCCATATAGACCTAGATCTCTTCCTCCAAAAGATTTCCTCTTTAGAAATAATATCATGGTATTTTACCATCTTTTCATTTTCTTCTTTAACCAAGTCCTCTGAATATCCTTCCACTTGAATCTTGTCTTGGACATTTTGAAGTTCATCATTCAGATTCGATTTACTCTCAAAGATATTCCCAAAAGACTTCTTATTCCATTCTCTCACCCTTTTATTAACATTCTTAAGTTTGGAAGCAATATGAAACAAAGAAGTGCCTTCAATATTAATGTTCCACCATTTTTCTAGTAAAGAATTAAAATTTTGATGTTGCATCCATATTTTTTCAAACCTAAATTGGAAATTCTTCCTAGCTTGAAAAGGATTTTCCTTAAATTGGAGTGGAAAGTGGTCAAAGGTAATCTTATGAATAGAAAAAAGTGAACAAACACAATCATAAGTCCAGTCTAGAGAAATAAGGACTCTATCTAGGTGAGCTTGAATACAATCATTTCCAACTCTTTTATGTCTCCATGTAAAGTCAATACCTCAGAGTTCCATATCCATTAATCCTTCTTTATTAATGAAATCCATGAGATCCAATCTACCTTCCAATTGACTAGTATTTCCTCCTATTTTTCATGTTGATAGAGAAGAACATTAAAATCTCACAACATTAACCATTAACCATTATAGTCTAAACTCTTAAGCTTAGATAGAGAATCCCAAAAAAAAATTATAGCATTTTTTTTTATTAGGAGCATATATGTTAACTACATACCACTAGTTTTTGATTAATTAAAATAGGTTTTACAGGGATCCTGAAACCCAAAAGTTTTACAGCATATAAATATAGAGATTAAAAAAGTACAGCAAATATGATATTGCTACGAAAAGCAACAAATACCAAAAGGCCAAAGGCTAGGAGGCAAAAGCCAGCTGCCTAACCTATAGGAAAAACCAAAAGAGAAACAACCTAATGGTTCTCCTTATCCAAGTCCTGCAGAGTTTTTGTAGCTTCTTTATCCTTTTGATTATCCACTCCTTCCTAGTTCTTGTTCTGGGCATCCTCCTGGTCCACCTAGTCCACCTGGTCCCTGGTAGCTTTCAAAGCAACCTCTTCTTGGCCAATGTCTAGACTAGTCATCTTCACTGTGTTCCCACCGAGGCCAGCTCTCATTAGAGTATCCCCCAGGTTGACAATGTTCTCATTCAAAGTGTGCAGAGTATCCACAATTTGTTTTGTTAGAATGTGGTGGATGTAGTCAAACCTTTGGACTTTCTGTTCAACTTGGGAAATTCTGTCCTCATGTTCACTCTAGAGTCCTAGTCGTTGCAGTACTTTTGGCTGCCATCCTAATTAGTCTTCTTTCTCGCGTTCTCCTGGACACTACAGATGTTCTAGCTGCTATCCTAGTTTTTCTTTTCCTTTAGAGCCTCAATTTCCTGAAACAACCATTTGATAGATCAAAAGTTATTTATCAAGCTATTCTTCATGTTTTTCAAGAGGTTGAAGCTGATTTCCTGTACTTTTTCAAAAATGACCAATAGAGCAGGGTCAATTAGCTCATCAAAATAGGTTCTGTCATCAAGGTCCTCCATCACCTAGATGTTCATCGGCTCTCTGACAATACCCAACCTAGAAATATCCATGTTAAAATTCCTCCATGCCCTCCTGCTATCCTTCCTTATCACCTCCCCACTTTTTTCCAATATAATTTCAATCATCTCCTCAAGTGGGGAAATGGGCGGGTTAGGGCCAAGGGTCTCAGGGGTCTGGACAATGAAGTCTTCCTGAAGCAAGGCCTGGTTGGCTTTTCTTTTCTTGGGGTTTCCCAGGGAAGCATCAAGGGCAATCTACTCCTTATCTCTTTCCCTTTCCTTCTCCTCATCCTTTACTATGTCCTTCCCCTTGTCCTTGTCCTCACCCTCAGAGTCAGTGTCAATCTCCTCTTCTTCCTCACTATCCTCTTTCTCCTCCTAAGGCTCTGGCTTGGGGGGAATGGGGGGAAGACATCTAGGAATCTTTCTACTAGGAAATTTGGGATTGCAAGCAACAGAGATGTCTTTTGTGGAGATTTCCTCATCCTCAGTTTTAACAACTTGAACATCCTGAGAGTCTGAACTAGTGGTATCCTTTGTAGCTTTATCTAGGTCACCGAGGGATTTACCCTTGGTTTGAGTTTTCAAAAACTCATAAACTAGGAGGAGAAGGCCTTCATGGAGTGCAAGATTAGTGATAGTTTTTCTCTTGAAACCCTCAATAGCCTTAGACAAGGAAGTGTAAAGATAGAAAGGAAAAGAAATTTTAATAGCATGCTTGAAGTGGTTTAGCAACACAAAATGGTGCATTCTTATCTTGTCAAACCTGGAGTCAAGAGTGATATACTCAATGAGAATCATAAGTACATACCTCCATAATTTTTTGATGGATTCCATCTTGTAGTAAGTATCGGCCTTGATAAGTTTGTTCCTCTCAGCATTGTCCTTGACAAATTTGCTAACAGCATTGGCCGACATCTTTTTGTCCCTATAGAATGCCTTCCTGAGGGATTTCTGTCACCTCTGCAATCAA
Organism: Cupressus sempervirens; assembly: GCA_028749045.1. Taxonomy (NCBI): domain Eukaryota; kingdom Viridiplantae; phylum Streptophyta; class Pinopsida; order Cupressales; family Cupressaceae; genus Cupressus; species Cupressus sempervirens. The sequence goes on along the minus strand of CM053787.1, from coordinate 390,098,132 downwards.
GCCCTCAGTGATTTGGTGGGTGACTCCATCGATTTTTACTTTCCCATTATTCCATGTTTCTACCATCACCTTGGTAACCCCAACGTCAGAACCATGAAGCTTCTCCATGAACCTAGTGATATCGCCTTTTTCAAGCTTGTGCCAAACCTTCTCCTTCTCCTTCCAATTCTCTATTTACCCCCAAGGCTCTCTTCTAATCCTTTCCCTGACCATGGCTACCTTCGGCTCTGTAAACCCTATTCCGCTAGCAAAATTGTTGAGCTTTGTTTTCCTTGGGACACTAAAAATGAAAACATTATTACATTTTTTAGTAGTTCTATTCATGTTAGCCCTCAAAGTGTGCCTTTCGTACATGTAATTATGAATTGAAAAGAGCTCAGCATGACTTCTAATAACTCCCCTTCTAATGTGATACTTGGTGTATCTTTCCATTATTAAAATGGGATTATATGTGTACCCTAGATTCGGTCCTGCCGAAGTAACTCAATCGTTGCTGCCAAGATTTTGTCACTGTTCCTCCACGTCATCATCAAGTTTCTGGTAATGGTATCATTGGCAAACTAGTTAGCAATTGAGTTGGCTTCTCAGTAAGCATGGTTGAAAAAAGTATTTTTGAAATTACCCAAGTCAGATTTGAGATCCTCAATGACATTTGCAATCATCTAGGAGGGAGTGGCATGTCCTTTGATGTAGTTGATAATGTTTAGAGAGTCACCCTCTAGCCATAGGCACTCAATCCCAAAAAGTAGGGCTAGCTTAACAATTTGTCTAGCCGCACTGGCTTCAACAAAGTGATTAGTTTGGTGATCAAGTGGGAAAGAAACAACCACAATTTCTCCAATTGAACTATTTCTAATGATGCCTCCACTATTGGCCTAGCCGGGGTTCCCCTTTGCCACCCCATCAAAGTTGGCTTTGTGCTAGTCCTTAGGGGGGAAGGACCATCTAGCTTCTTATCTTCTCTTCTCCCTATCTTTTTTCCTAACTTTATTGTTCCCACCTTCCTTGATATTTCCTCCCTTTGTTATGGAATAGTTCTCCATAATGAGTCCTTCAATTTTCTCTGCATTTATGAACTTTGGAGCCTCTCTATCTCTAAATATTTTGTTGCTGCACTCTTTCTAGATTCCCTAGCAAAATTGTGGGAGAGTTCAAGAGCTAAATAATTGAGTATTCAAACCAAAGTGGTGGCTTCTCACATGGCAAACGAAGTCCTAAATATTAACTAGGGGGCACCAACTAAAACCAAGATCCCTGGTCAGAAGGTTCCACACCTTAGATGAATAGGGACAATGGATGAATAAGTGATTCACTATTTCTAGGTTATGTTTGTAGAGGCTGCACCTATTGGGGATTATGTGGCCTCTCTTGGCTAAGTTATCCAAGGTAAGGATTTTGTCTTGTAGAAGGAGCCACAAAAAGATATTAATTTTGGGATTGAGACCAAAAATCCAGGCTTTGGTCCAAATTGGCTTCTCTATCTTGTTCCATATAGAGAAATAGCCAGAGGCAATTGAGTATAGCCCATTCGAGTTGTCTCCCCAAATGATAGTGTCCCTATTGTTGTTGATGGGGGTGGCATTTAGTAAAATAATTAGAGGGATAAGGTTCAAGGATAGCTTAGATAGGTCATGCCAGCCTTGACTAGTTCTGTAATCACTAACTTGCATGCCAAATCTTCCTATGCATTGTTCTACCCATCTTCCATAACTGGGGTGATTGATAAGAGGCCCTTGACTAGTCCAATTATCCTGCCAAAATAATATATTATCCCCCTTGCCAACCTTCCATTTGGACTTTGACTTGGCTAGGATTCTAGCCTTCAAGATCCCATTCCAAATATAGGACCCTTGGGGAATCTAAGTCTCAATTATCAAGAAGTTGAGAGACTGTCTTCTCAAATATTTCTCAATCAAGATATCCCTCCAAACGCCTGTTCTTTGAAAGATATGCCATAATTGTTTGGCTAAAAGGGCATTATTAAGATGTTTGATCTTTCTGATACCTAGACCTCCATAGCATTTAGGGAGGCAAACAAGGTCCTAGGCAACAAGATGGTATCTCTTGTGGTCATCAGCCCCTGTCCAGAGGAAGTCCCTCTCAATCTTCTCCATTCTATTCATATGTTTGGCAGGGATACCAAAGAGGCTTAATGCATAAGTGGGGAGGTTTTGGAAAATGGATTTCACTAGGGTATACTTGCTAGCCTGGCTAAGGGTGGCCCCTTTCCATCTAGAAAATTTCTTGTTGAATCTATCTATGATGTTATTCCATAAGGAATCTAGGGGTCTGGAACCCAAGGGCAGGCCGAGATAGTTGGCAGGCTGGGATCCTATGCTGCTTCCCAAGATACGAGCAATTTTCCTCTATCTCTCCAAAGGGGTGTTGATGAAGAAAACCAAACTCTTCTCCCAATTAATAGCCTAGCCGAAACCCCTGGTCTAGGTGTTGAGGAGGCCCTTGAAAAATCTGGCCTCACGGATTGAAGCATCTCCCCCCAAGATAGTGTCATCCACAAATTGCTGGTGAGTGAAGGTAGAGGGACCCAAAGAGGGCTTGATACCTTATAGACTCCTGTCTTGATATTTCCTCTGGATGAGTCCTCCTAGGCATTCAGCCAGAATGATAAAGAGAATAAGGGAAATGGGGTCACCCTGCCTCAGTCCTCTCAAGGGGAAGAAGATACCAATAGTTACCCTGAGATAAACTTTGTATCTTGACCATAATAAAGTTCTCTGACATCCATTAGGGTAACATAAAATATTGAATTCTTCCACATGATTTGTGTTCCTCTTAAAGCTCCTTCAGAAATACTTGGCATAAGACCATAGTTATTAAAATATTTCAAACTTTTAGGTTTACCTTTCTCCATCTTCATCTCCTCGATTACCATAATGTCAGATTTATAGTCCCTAAAAAAATTTCCAACTATATCTAATTTATTGATGCTATTCATCCCCCTTACATTCCAGGTAATGATTTTCATTTCTTTTTAGGGGTAAAGTCTACAATAGTCACTTGATTCAAATCAACAATATTCTACAAGCTCTATGTTTCTCTTTTATTTTTGGATGTCTTTCTACTAGATTTCTCTAGGGTTCCAACATTTAGTTTCAATTTTAGAGATCCTATTTCCACTTTACTTCTTCGAGTAGCTACTCCTGAAGGCATAATAGGTGTCATTTTCTTTTCAACCTTTTTTATTTGTCCTAGTTTTTGTTTAAATTCTTCCTTACCCACTTTCTTATCCATTTGGTTAGAAGTAGATTGAAGCACATTGAAGGACATCTCTTCAAAAAGAGGTTTTGCTAGAGGGAGATTTCCTCCATCTAGAGAATCTTCTACAAAGTTATTCAATAAATCTTCCAACTGTCTAATCCATTCCGCTAATATTTATCCTTCCTCAAAATCCCCTATCCCATCCACTTCATCAAGATCCTCAACATAATTCTAATAAATGACCATCTGGTTATGTATTCTTCTTGATTCCTCAATATCCTAAGTATAGGATAAAGGCATGACTTCACCATTCAAAGCTTTCTTACTTTCATCCTCCAACTTCTCTTTCCTATCATTAGATTGAGATATAATGATATCTTCAATTTTTTGACCCTTTAGAATAGATTCTCCAGTTAAAACTTTAGGTTTCCAAACTCTTTTTTGAACCTGCTTTTCCACAATTATGACCTTTTTCTTATTTTAAAGTTTCAGAGGATAGTTTTAGCCTAGTGACCTTTTTTTTGTAAACAAAAAACACATTATGGAGGTCTTCAAAAATGACCTATTGTGACCATTTTCCCAATTTTGAATTGATTTCCACCTTCTAAGGAAGGTCCTTCAAGTACGCTACTTTAATATAGATCCTAGCAAAAAATAGTTTAGATCTAGACATAGTCATATTATCAATAGAAATAAGCTCTCCAAAGGACCCAACTATCCCCTCAAAAATATCTTCATGCCAAAATTAAAGTGGGAGACTTGGTAGTCTAACTCACATAGGAGTAGTGAGAAAGAATGAATCTAAGAGGTCTATATTTGGTTCCCATTTTTACATCATTATGGAGCTATTACCAAAGACCCATAGTCCACCACATTAAACCATATTCATATCCTCCTTACAAGTAAATAAAAAGGAGAAAAACAATTTATACATAAAAACAATGTCAATCTGACCTTAAAGGACCCATTTCCTTTTAATCACATTTCTTAAGGTTTCAATATCTGGATGAGTCTCCAAAAATTTCCCAACTACGGTTAACTCCACAGGAGAAATAGAATAATAGACTATCAAGTTTGGGAGAAGAATTCAAAACTCACCTTTTTTCCAACATGATTTAGAAGTAAAAAGAGGAAAGGTTGACTTGCCTCTTGGTCTTCTCCCAAATAAAGAAGACCACTTTCTTTGATTAACTTCATCCTTCTCCTTCTTCTACTCCCCATCATGGGATCCTTTGGATTCCTTACAAACCATAGAGGAAGGGCCCCCTTTCAAAATTTTCTCAAATGGGTCACTTATAGGGGCAAGGATATTAGTCTAAGGATTAGATTGATGAAAGTCAGAATCCCCATGCCTTCTTGACCCAAAGCCCAACAAGATTTTGTCTTCTTCCTATTTGAGATTCCCATGTGATCCATTACTAGTATCTGTAACCACATTCCCTACAAAACCCTCGACAATCCCCATAGCTAGATTCTTGCCTACAACATTCTGTTAAAAACTAGAGTCAATCTCCATAGCGAAATTCCTACCTAAAACTCTTACCATCCCCAAAAAAATATTGTTAGCATTTATAGCCAAAGTAGAAAGTTTAAGAGGTCAATTTGATCAGATGAAGATGAGAGAAGATGAAGACATTGAAAAATATAGTGAAAGAATCAAAGCAAGCGTGAGTGAAATCAAAGCACTACAAGAAAAAATAGAAGGTGAAACAAAAATTAATAAGGTATTGAGAAGTCTTCTTCCTATTTATGCAATTAGAGTTTCAACCATTCAAGAGATGAGATGTGATCCCAAAAGTGATATAACTTTGGATGCACTAATGGGAAGATTAATAATATTTGAGTTGGATAACATTGATAACTATCTTCCTAGATCTTGCAACATAGAATCAACATTCAAAACAAAACTAACCCTTGGTAGAAAGGGAGGAAACTCAAAAGGAAAAAAAATTGGTAGTGAAGAAGAAGAAGAATTTGATGATTCTCTTGAAGCCATTGAATCCCTACTTGCAAGGAGGTTACCAAAAGGAAAAGGTAAATATAAAGGCAAAATTCCATTGATTTATTTTTCTTGTGAAGAAATTGGTCACATTGCTACAAGGTGTCCAAACAAGGAAGGTAAAGATGACAAAAAATCCAACAAGTTCAAAGGAAAGAAAGATTTCAAGAGCTGCAAAGACTACAAAGATAAAGACAAGAAATCTTGTTATATTGCTAAAGATTCAAATAGTGATAATGAAGATGAAATGGCATAATGCTATTAAAGATGAATCAGATGATTGTTAGCAAGAATGACACATGTATAATAGATAGTGGTTATTCTCATCACATGATTGGTGATAAAACTATGTTTGAACACTTGGAGGACTATGATGGTGAAATGTTAAATTTGGAAACAATGAACCATGTTATGTGAAGGGAAAATTTTGAATTGCATTGATTGATGGAATTAGATGTGATATGCCTACTAGGTTGAAGGACTGAGACATAATATTCTAAGTGTGGCACACATGAACAACATTGGATTCAAGGTAGAATTCATGAATGAGAAGGGCAGACTTCTAGATGGTAAAGGAAACCTAGTTGGAACTAGAAATTAGACAAAAGGTAATCTATTCTATCTAGATCTAACTAATAATTCATGCTTCTTAGCACATGTAGAGGAAAGTTGGTTATGGCATAAAAGGATGTGTCATGTAAAGTTTTATAATATGATTACTATAAGAAAGAACAGAAGAGTAAGAGGTATTCCAAATATAAAGAAACCTGAAATGACTATATGTAAATAATGTTAGATTGGAAAGATGGGTAAAAATAGCTTCAAAAGTAAGAATTTCAATACTAAAAAAGTCTTGGAACTAGTTCATACAGATCTTTGTGGAGTAATAGGTATAGAGAGCTACACTGGAGACAAATTCTTCATTTTGTTTGTTGACGATTATTCTAGGATGATGATACTAATGTACTTAAGGATAAATTTGAAGCTTTTCAAAATTTCAAGTGGTATCTAGCTAGAGTTGAGAAAGAAACATGTAAGAAGTTAAAATTCTTAAGATCAGATAGAGGAGGAAAATTCATCTCTAATAAATTCAATGAATTTTGCAATGAAAGAGGAATCAAAAGACAGTTATTTGCACCTGGTGCACCTCAGAAAAATGGCATAGCAGAAAGAAGAAATAGATCCATCATGGATTGTGCAAGAACACTGATGATAGAGAAAAATGTTGTAACCAAATATTGGAAGGAAGCAATCAACACAATAGTTCATATCTTGAACAAAGTTCAACTAAAGAAAGGTACATATCAAACACCTTATGATTATGGCTATAAACCTCATGTCTATTATTTCAAAGTATTTGGAAGCAAATATTATATCTTGAAAGAGTCAAGGAAAGTAAAGTTTGATGTAAAAAGTGATGAAGGCATTTTCCTAGGATACTCCAACAAAAGCAAAGCATATAAATTTTTGAATCTTGCTACTCACAAGGTTATAGAAAGTGCACATGTAAAAATTGATGAGTTTGTAGAAAAGAATGAAGACAAAAGTAACAAGGAACTTGAGGATTACAAAAACTTTGAGCTTGATACTTTAGCCAACATTCAGAAGATTACCCCACCCAAGTCACCCAAGTTTTGAGTGTCAACCAAATTGTAGCTAGTACAACCCAAGTTGGAGATAGTTCAAACCGAGTCTCAGACAGAGGAACTTGAATCACAGTGTGTGGGAATCGAGTCTCAAATAGTAGAAATAGAGAAAAATTTGGAAATTCATAGAACCTTTGAGCATGGTGAACCAAGTGAATCCAATCCAAAATCTAGAAGTAAGATACCTATACTTGCAAGACATGTTAGAAGGCATCATGGACTTGAGAAAATAATTGTGGATTAGACAAGAGGCACAATGACAAGGAACAAACTAGAAGGTACATGTTTCCTTACTAAATTTGAACCTAGAGCTGTTGATGATTCATTGAAAAATGAAAGTTGGATGGAGGAAATGAATGAAGAGATTGAAAAAATTGAAAAGAAAAATACTTGGACCCAAGGATAAAAATGTAATTGGTACAAAGTGGGTAATCATAAACAAATTGAATGAAAATGGCGAAGTATCAAGGAATAGGGCAAGGTTAGTTTGTAAAGGATACCCTCAAGAAGAAGGCATAGACTATCGAGAAACATTTTCTCCTATTACTAGACTTGAAGGAGTGAAAACACTACTTGCATATGCTACATTTGAAGGATTCAAAGGGTATCAAATGGATGTAAAATCAGATTTCTTGAATGGAATTCTAAAAAAAGTCTACATTGATCAACCTAAAGGTTTCATTGATCCAAACAAAAGAGACATGGTCTATAAGCTACACAAAGATTTATATGGTCTGAAGAAAGCTCCTAGAGCATGGTAGGAAGGAATTCATAGATATTTGGTAAATATTGGTTTTCAAAGAACTAATGATAAAATTAGTCTATATATCAAAGAGGGACCACATAACAAGATTTTGTTAGCAGAAATATTTGTGGATTATATCCTATCTATAGGTCATGATGACTTATGCAAGTCATTCTCTAAAGAAATGAGGAAAGAGTTTGAAATGTCAATGTTTGGAGAAATAAAATTCTTTGTTGGTTTACAAGTTCATCAAATGAAGGATTGCATTTACATTACTTAGTCAAGATATGTCAAGGAGATATTGAAGACCTTTGGAATGGAAGATTAAAAAACTAGTTGGAACACCTATGTCTACTAGACATAAGTTATCCAAGAATGATGATTAAAAGGAGGTAAATTAGACTACCTATAGATCTATGATTAGGAAACTTTAGTATGTTGTTCATACAAGACCTAATATTGCATTAGTTATTGGTATAGTTGCAAGATTCTCTACAAATGCTAGAGAAAATCATATGACAACAATCAAAAGAATTAGGAGATATCTGAAAGGCACTCAATACTATCGTCTATGGTACAAGAAAGGAGGGAAATTTGAGCTGAAATCATTTACTGATGTTGATTGGGATGGAAACATTGATTATAAGAAGAGCACTAGTGGAGGAGCATTCTTTCTTGGAAAGAGGTTAGTATCTTGAACAAGTACAAAGCATAATTTCATCTCTTAGTTTATAGGAGAGACATAATATGTTGTTGTAGTAGTTAATTGCACCAAAATAATGTGGTTCAAGAAACTATTATTAGGAATGAAGGAAAAATCAAGGATCCAATGGTTATCTATTATGATAACACAAGTCCAATCAATATATATATAGAAATCCAGTGATGCACACCAAGACAAAACACATTGCAATCAAGCATCATTATTTAAGAGAATTAGTTCAAGATAAAGAGGTTAGATTGGAATATGTTAATACAAAGGAGTAGGTTGCTAAAATATTTACCAAACTATTACCTAAGGATGCATTTTTATATCTAAGAGAAAAGTTGGGGGTCATTCCCCTATTTAAAGCTCACTAGAGTATAGATTAGTGATGCATCAACCAAACTACTTTGAAGATCTATCAAGTTGATGCAAAGAAGTTAGAGCTCATTGCATATGAATCAATACATCAAGTACATTATAAAATCACTATGTCAAGTCTTTGGCATTTGATGTCAAAGAGGGAGATAATCATTTCATATATTCATTGAGAGAGATTGGTGTAATTAGAGAAGAATCAAAGGCAATAATCTGCAAGAGGGAGAACTTGATCTGATGGATTCTAAAGATAAGATGGCAAAGGGAGAATCTCAAAAGGAGTTCTCATGGATGGATAGAGGATCAGAATGAAACTAAGGATATTATAAAATCTTATAAATCATTTGATTTCTCTAAGCTTTCTTTTCTTAATGACATGTTGTGTTGCCATCAATGCCAAATAGGGAGATTGTTGATAACAATTATTCAATTGTATATTGTCATAGATGTTACACAAATGTTATACTCTAACCAAGCATTTCAAGTTGGAACCAAGTTCAGAAGACTCTAGTATCAGCTAAGCAAGTTCACAAATTCTTGTGTAAATTGAGTCAGTCCCTACCAAAGGAGTTTAGAGTAAACTAAGTCAGGCCGATTACTGAGCAACTTAGTGGTAATTGAGTGACCTAGCTTTAGCTTACCTTCAACATATTAGCTTTATATATTAGTTGGTTTATGTAAGCTGACTTAGTGGATGTTATTTATTTATTTGAAAGCATATTCAAGCTGACTTGACATTGGGTTTCATATATATGAAAGGTCAAGTTGTGGATTGAAATATGAGAAAGTGGAGAAGAAGATAAGATGTGAATAGAGAAGGATATTTGATTAAGGGTAGAGTATCCAAGGATAAGTTAGAATAGTAATATGAATTTAGTTGCTTCATTAATCAGTTCAATCATTGTTACTCTCTAACAATTGTAGTAATGAAGAAATCTCTTAAAAGAGTAGACTTAACATTCATTTTGTAAATTATCTAACTAGGTGGCATTTCTAGAATGAATTTTCTTAAGACCTCTAACAAGGCCATTCCTAACATGGTGATTTAAATCCTTTAATAGGGTCACACCTAGTAGTGCTTTTTGTAACTTTAACAGGGTTGGCTCCTAACAAGTCTCACTTCAAAAGAGTAAAAAGTTGTAACTAGTTGTATTGGTGGTTTTCCCAAATTGGGTTTCCACATTAAATCTTGGTGTATCATCTGTTCATGTTATTTTATTACTACTTTATCTTTATGAAACTAAGTTACTAAAGGTTAATACACATTAATATGTTATATTACTTTGTTAACCAAGTTACAATATAAATCTAGTTGTGTAAGGATTTGAGTTTGTATTGACATCTAAGGGATTTGGAATTATTTTAGTGGTAAATGATTCACCCCTCCCATCTTAGTTACTCCTCTTATATTTCCAACAAGGTTGACATACCAAAATGTTGGTGTATGGTGGACAGAGGGAGGAGTACAAAGGGAGGTAGTATGACAAATGAAGGGAGTACAGAGGGAGGCAGTATGGTAGATTGAAGGAGTATGGAGGGAGGTAGTAGAATGAATGGAGAGAGGAGTATAGAGGGTGATACTATGATGGATGGAGGGAGGAGTATAGAGGGAGGTAGTATGATGGATGGAGGAGTGCAAAGGGAGGTAGTATGACAATTGGAGGGAGGAGTACAAAGGGAGGTAGTATGACAGATGGAGGGAGGAGTACAGAGGGAGGTAGTACAACATTTGGATGGACGAGTAAAAAGGGAGGTAGTACGATGGATGGAGGGAAGAGTACGGAGGGAGGTAGTATCGTGCACAAAATGGAAGGTGTCACACAAAGATTGGAAAGAGAGTACAAACTTCTATGAAAATAATATTAGAACACAAAATCCATCAAATAAATGCCAAGCACGGATATATATTGCATGTACACAACCTACAATTAATCCTTGCATACAAAGATGGTGCTCTTATTTACAAATCTGAGCAAAGTATTGAAGGTGACAGAATAAGTTGATTGTTGAATCCCACTGAAACAAAAAAGCCAAGTAGGGAAGATCTTCCACTTTTGAAATGGTGAAAAAATCTTGAACTCTAATAGATTTTCACAATTACAAAGAAAAAGTCCAAATCACATGCCCAAAACAACCTACAAGATGACCTTACAAAGAGCTTTGAGGAATCTTCTCAAAGGATTACAAAAATGATGACATGCCAAAAAGTTACAACAAAAATAAAATAAAGATTGGGCCTGAGAGATAAAAACATTGATTGCCGGTCACATAACCAAAAATTATTATTTAATAATATTGGGGACATTAGAGTCCTCCTTGTCCAAAAATTGCTTTCCCTCAAGCAATTGAAAACTTGGATGCCCCATAATTTTCTTCTCTTCCTATGTGGCATCCTCAACTAGAAGATCCTTCAATCACACAAGAAATTCCTTTATGGTACAGGACCTGTGACTCTTCTCCCAAACATCTATGATATATGCTAGCTCTAGAATTAATTTATCCTCTTCGTCAATGGGAGGAAATTCCTTGGACATTGGTACTTTTCGAATAGCCTTCTTTAGACATGAAAGGTGATGAAAAACATTGTGGATCAAATCTCCTCAAGAAGCTCCAATGCATAGGTAGCTTCTCCCACCCTCTAAACCAATTTGTATGGTCTGAAGAAATGAGGTTTGAGCTTCTTCTTACCATATGACTTTAGGGAGGATTTTCTATATGGTTTAAGTTGAAGGTATACTAGGTCACCAACCTCAAAATTCTTTTTACCCGATGTTGATCAACATACATCTTGTGTTGGTTTTGAGCTCTCTATAAGTTTTCTTTGAGAGATTTCATGATATTTGAACTCTCTTGTAGCTAGTATTTAGCCCTCATTGCATGACTATCACCCGATGCAAGATCCATGAATGATGAAGGTTCGTAGCCATATAATGCATTGAAGGGTACCATGCCTATTGATATGTGATAGGTAGTATTATAACAATGCTCACCCAAATGTAGCCGACCATGCCTTCTATTGCACTAAAACATAGTTCCTTAGATAGCCCTCTAACCAATTGTTCAAAATCTTTGTTTGTCTGTTTGACAAATCATGGTAGTTCACACTTGGTGACAACTCTATCCTCACCATCCTAAATAAAACCATCAAAAAAGTGCTACAGAAATGACTATCCCTACCACTTACTATATTATGCATGTGGGAGTCCATGTATGTGGAAAACCTCATAGAAGAATAATTCTACCACTTAAAATGCCTAGTATCCAGTGGAAATGGAAAAGAAATGGGTGTACTTGGTCAAATGGTTAACCATGAAAAAAATACAATCCTTCCCATGAACCTTGGGTAGCCTGGTGATGAAATCCATCAAGAGATTTTCCTACTTTTGATAGGGATTGAGAATGGTTGAAGAATCCCAATTGGTAGGGTGTGCTCAAATTTATTTTGCTGGAAGGTAGGACGTTCTTGTACATACTACAAAATATCATTCTTGAGGTCCCTCCATGCAAATCTTTCTTGGACATGCCTATCACTTTTTAGGTATCTTGGGTGTGTAGCTAATGGTTAATCATGCATCTCCTTTAGAATTATGTCATTCATTTTAGACTTGGGAATCAGATAGATCCTTCCCTTGTAGTAGATGACATTGTCTATTGCCTTATACCTATCATATTGTACTTGACCATCCATCAATTGACAAGAAAATGTGTTCTTGTAGTATTCAATCACTAGGCATTCCTTCCATTATGCTGAAATATGGGACAAAGAACATATGGCAAACCTTCTTGATAGAGAATCAACCACTACATTATGTTTTTCCCTTCACAAACTAAATGTCAAGGTCAAATTCTTGAATTTTTCTCACCCACTTCTATTGTCATTCATTCAAATCTTTCTTCTACAAGAAATATCTCAAGCTATTATGATCTGTGTGTAAGACAAAATTTTCTATAACGAGATACTATCAAAACTTTGTGAGGGAGTGCATGATGGTGAGTATCTCTTTGTTATAGATGGAGTATAGTCTCTCTACTCCTGATAGATTTTGACCCTCAAATAAAATGGGATGACAATCCTACATCAACACTACCTTGATACCTTCTCCTAATGCATCACATTCCAAGATGAAGGGTCGATTGAAATCAGGTAGTGCTAGCACTAGACATGAACTCATGACAACTTGTCAAAGATGTGTTCTACCTTCTCATCCTAATAGAAAGATCCTTTTTGTATTAGATCTGCCAGTGGTGCACTAAGCTATGAGAACCCCTTTACAAACCTTCTATAATAACTATACAATCCAAGGAATCCATGAAGATTAGAGAGAGTATTAGGTGGTGGCCAATCCAAGATGGCTTGAATATTTACTTGGTGTACCTAAACCCCTTGAGCACTAATTATATTCCCATACATACATTATCTTTATCATTCCAAATTCAGATTTGGATCTCTTGGTAAATATTGATTGTGACTCCATGATCTGAGCACTTAATCCAAATGCCTCAAATGTCCCTCCCACATCTTATTGTATATAAGTATGTTATCAAAAACACCAAAAGCAACTTTCATAGTTGTTTGTTGAAGATGTGGTTTATGCATGATTGGAAAGTAGTTGGAGCATTGGTCAAAACAAATGGTATGACTAGGAACCCATAATAGTTGTAATGACAATAGAAGATAGTCTTCTCCACATCTTCCTCCCTCATGCAAATTTTATGGTAACTAGAATAGAGATCTATTTAGAAAAAATATATTGCACCATGTAACTCATCCAATAATTCATCAATCTTGGGAATGGGGTACCTATTTTTTTATGGTTTCTTATTTAGTGATGGTATTCCACACATATCTGAAGGGTTCTATCCTTCTTTTCAATCAAAACTAATGATGATGCAAAAGGATTGGAATTGGGCCTTATCCATCATATCTCTAGAAGTTCTTGGATATTTTTTCCATCTCATCCTTAAACCTTTTAGGATGGTGGTAGGGTATGGTGATGACTATTTTGGCTCCTTCTCCAACTATATGATGTGCTAAAAGCCTCTGTGTGGAGGGATGATAGGAGGAATGCCAACCAAGACCATTTTGTGCTTATCTGATATTGTGTGAAGCTCACCACCATGGTAGTTAGTATGTTTCCCCTTCATCGGTCCTATTGAGATAAAATAATGTGTTGCCCAAACAATGCCATCATGTCAAAAATAGCTTCCATCCATTGTGCCAAGATTTCCTTTGGCCCTCCATTTGACATTCCCCTTAGGACCACCTTCTTTCCATCCACTTTGAATGAAAACTCCATTCTTTTAAATCTTTTTGTGTACTCATCCAAAATTTCCATCCCTTGAATGTCAAGAATGAATTCCATGTCATCCACATCTACTAAAAAGAAGTCTTTTATGACCATATGGTTCCCCACGATAATGTTAGTTGTGGGACCAAATGGGTACATGATAAGAGGTTTCCTCCTGCTACCTTGATTTGGAATCCTGTATGTGTCTCCATAGTCAAACCTCTTCATTTTACAAGTGATGAATTAATAAAATTGAGTGTGGCCCCACTTCCCACCATGAATATGGCTCATTGTCCTTGGAGAGTGCCTCGTACCCAAAAAATAGTATACGTCAAATGGCCAGTAAGAGAAATGGTACCTCTTGATGTACTATCATGACAGTCATCTCTACATGGTTTATGTTAATGTCTTTGGAAGCTTGTTGATCATCTTCTTTGGTTTTTGGATCCTCATCCCCATCATTATCTGACACCACCTCAAAGTAATGGACCTTCCCCTTGCCTAAGAATTAGTTTTCTGGTTCCCATGAATCCTTACAATTATAAAAAAATCTTCCTCCTCCTCAAATCTTGTCTTGTGGATTCATCTATTGATTGCTTCTTTGGAGGGAGCTTGTTGTCTTTCTCCTTTAGAGTGAGGACTGGCTTGGTGTGTGTTGCCAAGTTTTAGTCATACCCCTGAAAAAATTAAATTCATTGCAATTTAAGTGAGTTTGTGTTCAAGTGTGATTTCCAAGTACCCTTTAGGTTACTTGCTTCTCATCTTTCTCAAGTACCTCACTTTCTTTGTTTTCTGAGCCTCCCTTACATTTCCTTTACCTAATCATTTTGTGCAGGTTTTCTGTTTCTCTGGTATGTGAGGGGTCTAGGTGATCTAGGTATGGTTGGGATATATTTTGGAATCTTCCCAATGAGAATTAATTTATCCATATTTTACCATCTTTTATCTTGCCTCAACATCATTTTTCTACAAATTCCAAGCAATCAAATTGGTTTTCCTAATTAGTGAACTTAATCAAGTGTGTATCCAAAGGATGAAGCCATGACAATGATTTAGAAGTTGTGTATATGATTATGTCATGAAGGATAAACCCACAAAACTATGCATCAAAGTTAGGAAGAAGGCCATTCATATTGCAAAGCTAAATTTTACCTTCAGAAGGAAAATATGGTCTATGAGTTTTCCGTGACACAATAATGGAAGGGAAGGTGTTTTATTCTAATTTCGAAGCTACAATGATTTATCTGAAATGCAATCCTCTACATACAAGTAGTAAAAGCATGATGTTGAATAAACTATTTTGAGCTCTTAGTCAATGAGGCATGCTTGAGATTCAACTTTGAAGCTGTCAGATTGAGGTTAAAGGGTAAAGTGCTATTAGCTTTACTTCATTTTGGAAAATGTTGCTAAAAAAGGGGTTTTCCATTTTAAGGTAATGAAAAAGGGAACTTCTCTAAAAGTTTTGAAAATAGAAAGAAAAGCCACCTTAAAGTGCAAATATTCTTCAGAAATGCTTAAAAGATACTTCCAAAAAGGTCAGTAGTGAGAATGCGACCCTGATATAAAGGAAAGGAAGTGTTAAATGTTTAAGGTGGAAAGTGAAAGAATTAAGTGCACAAGCTAAAACAAGATCACTCCCCATGCTGTGATTTTGAATAGAAAGAAAGTTGGTTTGTGGAAAAAGCTATGTTTCTCTCTCCCCCATGAAACTTAAAGAATTGTTTTTTAAGTGATTTTTAGTTATATTATCACTTTACTCTAAGTAAAGTAATAGACTTCCAGAAATACAAATTTTTATTTGCAAATGAATAGAAATTTTAAATAGTCATTGATCATTGAATTAAATGTGAATCCTACTATTATAATCATTGGCCAAACTTATTTTGTTTTGTGTGGCACCAATGTTCTAATTCCTATACCTATTTCATTGAAATTGCTTGCAATTGATTTCTTTAGGTATATTGTGCATAGGACAATTAGAGCTATTGGTTATGGTAAATTAATAGCCCTAGAAAGTGAGTTGAAAGAACTAACAAATACATCATTTAAATTCTACAATTTGGGTGATCTCCATAGGAGACTCAGTTCTTAGCCAATTCACCCGATTACTCAAAAGCTTAAAGAGAGTGGTATGGTTGAGGCAGTTGGTTTTCCAATGGCAATACATGCACCAAAGCTTATGAGGGAATGTATCAAGAGATATGACCTAGAAACAAGGAAAATTTTGTTTCCTGATCAATCCATCCTCATCTCGATCAGCAAGAAATTGATGCAATCCATGTTTGGCATTCTTGTAAAAGAGGAATGCCATGATATTAACTTCAACTCTTATGTGTCTATGTTCAATGAGAAGAAGACCCTCAAATGGGAAGGCATGCAAAGGACATGGTTCTAGACTACTCGCTTGAAGAAAAGAAAAATGCCCAAGACCCTATTTGTAACAAATTTGAAAAGAGAGATAGTGGATATTCTTTCTCTACTACTCAAACTAAAAGGAAAAGAGGAGATCTTGGAGTTCATTAAGCACTATTTCTTCCTAGTGCAAGCCATTTGTGCTGAGGATATGTAGGTTGACTAGACCCAAATTATCAACGATGAGCTCACCTCATGGATGAATTTGGTCAGAAGATTTAAACAATTATACATGTTCTATCTAATTTATGCCTTGGCTACTCACCAATTGTGGCCTAACCTTCCTAGCATCCAGAACTATGATGAGTGCATAAAGGTATATGAGTTCTACCCACATCTATAGCTATAAAAAAGTTTTGAGGAGTATGTTGTTGTAAAAAATGCTTTCACAATGAGGCTATGTTGTGAATTGCAAGGATTCCCTAAAAGGAGATTCTCACCAAAAGAAATCTTGACTATTAGCATTTTCATATGCTCATTCATCCAGTTTATGAGCTTCTCTCACTTGTGGATAGGTTCTTACGATGGTTTTCCCAAGAGACTTCCACAGTATCCAAAAGACAAGGTCATTTTCTAGTCAAGTTATATTGACAAATTCTTGATGTGAAAACCTTATGTTCTAATGTAAAGAAAATAGTTAGGATTCCCTTCCCCATAGTGGTTGGACCCTATTCGTGTGCTTCCAGATTCATTGCTCAAAATCTAGTGAAGAGTTTCGAGAACAAGATCAAATTGGTAGAATATGAGGTACTTAGGCCTCAATATGATCCAGTCAACTTTGTAAGGGATTACTTGAAGTTGGGATATGCCTATAGGCATGTTCTAGATATTGAGTACTTCTAGTCTAGGTGTCTCTACAAATACCAGAACCAGGAGAAATTTTTGTCATGACTTACAATTGATGAGATTAAGTTATATAACAATTTTGTTGATGTTTCTAACCTTGCAGTTAATAGAGCCTACATGCACCCCACATCCTATGAGAAGATCAAAGGCACCCCAATTTTGTCTACCCCACCTGTAGGTCCTATAATAGACACCACGGAGGTCCTCATGCATGGAATGATCAAAAGAATAGATAAGTGGTAGAGTGGACTCAAAAAAGGAAGAAAAGGACTAGGAGCATTGGTTTAATGAGTGGAGTATCTTCTAGAGCTACCCAGTCAACTATAATAACTGCCACTATTGCTACTGCTTCAACATCTACAGGCCCATTAAAATCTATTAGTCAAGGTGGATACTAGACTCAAGATAAGAATGTGTCCATCACTCCTATCTGTAGAGATGACTCTCTTCTAGACACTAGGAAAGTTGGGGAGAAGGAAGGAGACAAGGATAATGAGAAAGAACAAGAGAAATCAGTGGTGAAGCCTACCTCCCCTATCCAAATCATCAATTTGGATGGTGACACCAACCCCATGGATGGCCAAGAACAAGACACATCTCAGAAAGGGGATACCTTGGACCTCTTAGTGACTAAGGTCATTGCCTTCCCTATTGCTTCCCAAAGAAAGAAAACTCCTTTGATATCAAGGAAGCTATTTGATCCTATTTCCCTACAGTTAGCTATCAATGTGCTCTCTCCTGAGTCATGGATCAAAGAGACCATTGAAGAGGAGGAGATATAAATTAGTGGCTCCATCAAAGGACTTGATCACAAAAGACACCTCTTCTTAGCCATCCAAGAAGACTAAGAAGCAGAATTTTTTTTTTGTATTGGTCATTGATTCAACTACTGGCCACATGCTAGTAGAAATTATTGAGTCATAAAGGAAGGAAAATTCCATGAACTTTCCAAAGATGACTTCTAGATCAGAACGGTGGATCTTTGTATCCCTGTTCACGACACCATGGTGAACATGTGGAACTCCACCAATGAGAAGATTGAAGATAAGTTAGAAGAGCTTAGAGTAGAAAAGAAGGTCCTAAATGCCTCAAACAAAGAATTGATGGAGTAAATTAGGTCTGCACTTAGGAGCACTTCATCAAGATAATTTGACCTGAATGCAGAAGAGAACAAAAATATACTCCTAAAGATGCAACAAGAGAGCCGAATTTAGGTAGGTTGGCTGAGCATGGGTAGACCAGATGAAGGCTCAAGGTCCCCTATTAATTGAAAATTTGGGAGGTCTAGTGTTAGATGCTCAAA
This sequence comes from Cupressus sempervirens, assembly GCA_028749045.1. NCBI lineage: Eukaryota > Viridiplantae > Streptophyta > Pinopsida > Cupressales > Cupressaceae > Cupressus > Cupressus sempervirens. The sequence goes on along the minus strand of CM053787.1, from coordinate 390,079,593 downwards.
AGCTAAGAGAGGTAGCTTCCAATCATAAGACCACCATACAAAAGGCAACATATAAACTAATAGAGTAGTTGGCTCTATTGCAAGAAGTTATTGACATGAAGACCAATGTTTCCATTGCCCATGGGATCCTCAAAATGGGTAAGGAGTAATTATTTCACTAGAAACAATCCTTGGAGTTTATTATTGAGAGCTCTATGAGGTCTACAAATGAGCTTAAGGATGTACATGACCTGGTGCAAAAGGTCATTGAGAAATTATTTCAATATCTGAAGATACTACATATAGAGTCCTTTGTGTTTGCTAATGGTAAGCTTGTGGATATTGAGAGGATGAAGTCAAAGTCCTTGGAATTTGTTGATGAAGCCATTGTTCCACTCAACTTCCAAATGTCAAAGATTTGAAAAATCTCAACAAAAAACTCAATCATAAGAAGAGAATAAGAGAAGTTCCAGTCAAGGGTCACCATAATTGATGAATTAATTGAGATGCATGACTACTAGATGATTCAAGCTAACAACATCATCATTCCAAATGTCAAGGAACTGGACAAAGTAACTAATTCCATGAAAGCTTATAGAGCCAAAGTAGTTACTTCTAAGAAGGCATGATGTTCTGATGTTCTTCTAGACATCTGTCATACTCTCTCTTCTTTCTTTTTGTAGTCATTCATGGAATTTTGTCAATCTCTATAATGGAAAGTAATTTAAGCTTGTCCTATTTTTAGCTTATTCTATTCAAAGATTCTCAGTGGTGCAATCATTTAATGTAACCAACCATTTTAAGAAGGCCTATATATGTAACTTTTTGAGAAGTTAATAAGACTGACAAAATTACTTTTGGGCAAACCCCTATAGTTGGGACTACCGTGTGTGACACCAAGTCCAATTTTAATTCTATTGTTCATTTAGTGATAGTGTACTATTTGGAATGAATTAGCTTTTGTTGAAAATTGAATGAATGCTAATGAACTAGGTTTTATTTCCTTCATTCAATAGATTTTATTCCTTACTTTCTTCAACATAAGTTTCCCTTTGTTCTTTCTACTATGCACAATAGTTTATGTGTGTACTGTAGTTCATTGCATAAGGAGGCCATAAATTAGTCAATGGAGTGGTTGAGAGATAGATAATCTGGGTATTGTCAAAACATTAGTTAACTTTTTAATTTGGGAATTACAAATTTTTCCATCTTTTCTTTTTCTCCTCGTCTCATAGTTGGTTATTCATGTTTCCATTTCTTGCATTAAGTCTAAATAGATTTCATGTTGTGAGTTAGTTTGCATTTAAACTTTCCTAGGTTGTTTAAAGTGTTGAGAAATCTGATATTTTCCTCTTCTGCTCTCTCGTTAAGAGCATACCCCCAAAACTTGAAAAGCACAATTCATTTCAAATCTTGCATTTAAAAGGGAGTTTTACCTTTCAATTCAGGGGTCTTTGATAGATTACTACACTAACCCATTCTTTTGTTAACTTCTTTGTCCTCCATAAGCTATTGGGAAATTTAAGAGTTAGGTTATAAACCAAAAAGATTTAAGGAAGAAAAATTATTAACCAACTGTGTGTGATTAAATTTTGGAAGAATAAGTGGATGTTTCCATGTCTCATGCCTTATTTTGTGTCCACGAGTATGTTGGGGTTAAAACCCTTCATCGAACCCATTAAGAGCTTAGTCAATCCATCCATGAATAAGAAAACAAGTCTTCTATCAGAAATGTTTGTCACTAGTATTGATAGTCTCTAAAATTCTATGATGTAGCTCTCCACTAATCTAGTTTGCTTTAGTTGTGCTAACACCTTGAAGTTGAGCTTCGTATCCTTTCCATCAAAGAGGTCAATAAGTCTCTCTGTGAAGCCCACATATGAAGTGACTCAATCATGATGGAGGGTGACCATCCCATGGTGACAACATTCATAGGAAATTCCCTCTAGGTGAAGTTACACAAACTTGATTACCTCTTCTTTAGGCATGGGGTTGAGCTAGAAGTATGTATCAACCTTTTGAACCCATGCTCATGTTGATGTATGCCCAAATCCATCAAAGTATGACAAGTTTATCTTTCCAATATTTTGTTTAAAGTTGTCATTATAATGGCCTTGCCTCTTAGAATACCTCATCCACAAATCCACATAATCTTGAAGGATAATTATGCTTCAAATCTAGACTCAAACCAGTCTTGGTCTAGCCATTGCATAAATGTCGACATCATTGGTCATGTGTGAGAGTACTATGTGTGAAGTCTCTCATCGACAAAATTATCACTGTGCCCATTATGTCCTCCATTTTTTCTTCTTTCATCCAAAAGTCAAAGGGTCTAGCCAATTTTCTCTTGCCCCTTTGCCAAGGTCTCATTGAGATGTTGTTGTCCATTTATCAAAGTTTCACTCAATTGTTGTTGTCCTATTGGTATCTCCCTTAGAAGTTGCATCATTTATCCATCCTTCAAACTAATTGGAATCTTGGAAACATCCAATGTCACTGACAGGCTAGTAAGATCACCAGCTCTAGTACCAATGTAATGTTCTAATCTAGGTGTGAGGTTGGTGTACAGTGGATGGAGGGAGGAGTGTAGATGGAGGTATTGTAGTGGATATAAAGAGGAATGCAAAGGGAGGTAGTAGGGTGGATGGAGGGAGGAGTACGAAGGGAGGTAGTATGGTAGATGGAAGGAGGAGTACAAAGGGAGGTAGTACAGTGGATGTAGGGAGGAGTGCAAAGGGAGGTACTATGAAAGATGGAGGGAGGAGTATGAAGGTAGGTAGTATAATAGGTGAAGGGAGGAGTACAGAGGGTGGTAGTTCGACAATTGAAGGGAGTAGTATAGATGGAGGTAGTATAGCAAATGGAGGGAGGTAGTATGAAAGATGGAGGGATGAGTATAGAGGGAGGTAGTATGATGGTTGGAGGGAGGACGACGGAGAGAGGTAGTATGATGGATGGAGGTAAGAGTATGAAGGGAGGTAGTACGATGCACAAAATGGAAGGTGTTGCACAAAGATTGGAAAGAGAGTATAGACTTATATGAAAATAATATTACAACACCAAATCCATCAAATAAATGCCAAGCATCAATAGATATTGAATACAAACAACCTCTAATTAATACTTGCATACAAATATGGTGGTCTAATTTTCCAGATCTGAGAAAAGTATTTAAAATGATGGAATAGGGTGAGGGTTGAATCTCACTAAAATTGAAAAGCCAAGTAGGGAAGATCTTCCACTTCCAAAATGGAGAACAAATCTACAACTCCAACAGGAATTCACAATTACAAAGAAAAAATCCAAACCACATGCCTAAAACAACCTACAAGATAGCCTTATAAAGGGCTTTGAGGACGCTTCCCAAAGGATTACAAAAATGCTAACAGACCGACAAGTTACAACAAAAATAAAATAAAGAGTGGGCCCCAAAGATAAAAATATTGATTGTCAGCCACATAACCAAAAATTATTATTTAATAATATTGGGGACATCATAGCCATATCCAAATCCCATGTGTTACTCTAGCAGAGAGGACACTCTTGCGTTATCCAATGTAGATTTATTTGGTTCTAACAATCATCCACACACTATCTTTGATGAGAATATGTTACAATCTTTTGATACATCAATCAAGAAAACTTGCAAATGTGATATATGTTAGTAAATATAAATTCAACATTAACACTTCTATAATTTTGAAATCCCTTTTGAGATTACTAGCAATAGGAGAAAAATGCATTCCTCCAAACAAGCCAATATTCAATAATTTACAATTTTAAAATTGTTATTGGATAGACATGCCTACAACAATAAAAGACAAATAGACCTTGGCAATTATAAGGTAAAAGATCTTTTAGAATATAACCAACAAATGACCCTTTTTGTAAAGATCATCATAGCTAAAGGACACTGGTAAGCTACTTACCAATTCCCATGCTCATATCTACTATTGTCTATTAATGTGTTATGGTTTTGAATATAGGTTTAAGTAAAAAGGAAGATAGTGATTATCATAATTGAAAAAAAAATTGATTGACTCTGTATAACTTATTCCCCTACCTAGTTTTTCGATTCATTCATTTAGAATGGAGTGAGTATTCATTTTGTCTATTGTTTTGACCTTGTGATCTATGTCTCTACAATGATTGTTTTTAGTGGAGAAGGAAGAAAGGGAAAATGAAATGAAAAGGAAGGCTGTGTATACATAGTGTAGTACAAGTAGCTTACATACAACCACATTAGTGACTAGTAGGAGCAACAAGAGGCTAGGTCAGTCAGTAGTAGTGGTAGTAATAGTAATAGTACTAACCATACCATACTATACTATACAAAGATAGACTATGTTATGATCATAAATAATTCCTTTTTGATGTTCATATGTCACACAAGAGTTCTTTCTTATATGCATCAACTTATAGTAAATCAAAGAAAACATTTGTTATTTTGTATTGTTAGCAATGGTATAAGGGTGAGTGCACCAAGTTGGTGTACAAAAAAGTGGGCACCCAAAAAAAAAAAACCAAAAATCTCAATAACCTAATTGGGTTGTTCAAAAGTGAAATGTGGGCCAAGCTTGGTATCTAAGCCTAGCCATTATAATTAAAAAAAATGACCAGGTTTTATAAAACCCGATCGGGTTATTTAAACTTATGTTTCTTAAAACTCAATTAGGTTTTAAGAAACATAAATATTTTTGTGGTGTCTGCAGCAATGTGGAGTGCAAAGGAGAAAGATAAAACCTGATTGGGATTGTGAGGAAAAGAGGTTTTTTCTTGCATTTTCATCCATGGTGCCCCACCAACGAGGTAGGTCTTCATTCTTTTTGTCATTTATGTATTTTTCCATCACATTTTGTAATGTGGTTTTGTAATTTATAAGTTTTGTAATTTTTTTTTATAATTTTTAATTTTTAATTTTTTTTAATATAGATGCATCAGTGAATCCAAAAAAATATGAGGGAGAGGCAAAATACCAACTCCTACACAATCAAACCCTCCACCCATCATGACACAACCACAAAATACTCCACCCATTGTGACACAAACACGAAACCCTCCACCTGTAGTGATATAACCACAAAACCCTTAGCTCAATGTTCCTGTTCAACAACCATCACCACCTATAAACCCTCTGCACATATCATTTCATCATTTAACTACTACAATAGAGGACCTCATAAACTACCTTACACGAAATAGTGCTAACATTAACCAAATGGTCAATAGGTTGTGGTCATCTACACTTTCTCACCACTGAACCCTAGCGTATACACTTGAACAAATAACCCAAAATGCAAATGAGGTGTCTAGGGAGGTTACGAAATGGGGTACATGGAGGGATAGGTATCATGCATTTTATGTCAATGGGTTATCATATAAGCAAGTGAAAGATAAGGATATAAAGAAAGGTACTATATGTTCTCTTTTCACCAATCCTATATCTAGCAACTCCCTATTACACACAACAAAAACTTTTCCTATTCATTAGTGCACTCATACTAGAATGAGATCATGCTTTTGGGATCGGTGGTATATGGTACTTGACTTACCACCATGTAATATTTATGAGGTTCCTCTATATTTTTTGATAAATTTATATTGTGAGTTCATCCTTGGCAAGAGGCCAAATTACTTTGACATCCATGAGTTCTAGGGTAGAGGGAGAGGCTCTGTACATGATAGACCTAGGGCTCATAGAGTGGTACTACAACATGAGAGGAGATGTACAATACAAAAAACCATGCCTCATGTTGTGCTCTCATAAATTGTAAAGGATTCTATTGATTTACAAACTCTTCATGCAGTTGCATCATTGATAGATGTTATCATTGAGCATGGCTCACAATTAGGTAATTTTCCCTCACCTACAACACCTTGACCATCATCATATGCACCTTTAGGGTCATCACAACTTGCAACAACTCCTTCATCATCACCTATGGCATCTTGGTTATCACAACCTACTACAACTCCATCACCATCACCTACACCACCAGTGTCATCCTTGCTTGTATCACCTGCACCACCTATGTCATCCTCACTTGTGCCATCTACATCATCATCACATGCATCATTACAATCTTCAAGGCCCAATCAAAATTTATGTTTTAGTTGTCAATGCATGTGTAATGGGATAGATATTGAGGCATCTCAAGATGGAGTGTCATCGCATCCATGTGTACTTTACGAGTATACTTGTTATTCATACAGAGGTGGGGATTTCACACTCATGGATGATTTGATGACGATGGTCTTCAATGGATAGGAGACATAGGTTTGTTTGTTTGAGTTTTGACATGATATTATTTAATCACCTAAATATCATAAAAGTGAAAAAAAAGAAATTATAGAGCACTCTAGATTGATATGTGAACAATATGGAATGCAGGGTGCAACAAGTGGTATGAGAACACCACAAAGTACTTGTTCTGCAAGAGGTGTGAGGCTAGGAGAAAGAACACCTGAGGTAAAGTTTTTAAAATATTCTTAAAAGTAAAATAATACATTAGCTTTGAAATATTGTTTCTTAATTGGTATGACACTAACAAAACAAAGTTCCCTAAATGTTGTTTCTTAATTATTTTACAACGAACACCTAATCTCTAAGAAGTGTTACAAGGAAGCCAATAGAATATCTATGCCAAAGTTAAGTTGACGAGGACATCTCATCTAATTACATCATGTGAAGTTGCTAGCATGCTAAAACCTTTCCATCTCTCGCACTCATCATTCCTCTTCCATGTCCCATAACTATCATCCCTCTTTCATCCAACCCACTTATAGATCCTCCTCCATTTCCTACCATTATTTAAAACCCTCTTATAAATCCTCTTTTATCTCCTACCATCATTGAAATCCTCCCATTCATCAAATCTGTCCAACTCACATCCACCTCTTGCTCCTAGCATTACCCAAACCCCATCTAATGAACCTCATGAGTTTTGACATGATATTATTTAATCACCTAAATATCGTAAAGGTAAATATTTTATTATTTTATAAAGCACTCTAGATTGATATGTGAACAATATACAATGTAGGGTGCAATAAGAAGTACAAGAACACCACATAGTACTCATTCTGCTAGAGGTGTGAGGCTAGGAGCAAGAATATGGGCAAGGTAAAGTTTTTAAAATATTTTTTAAAAAATATAATAAATTGGCTTTGAAATATTGTTTCTTAATTGGTATGACACTAACAAAACAAAGTTCCCTAAATGTTGTTTCTTAATTGTTTTACAATGAATACCTACTATCTAAAGAGTATTACAAGGAAGCCAATAGAATATTCATGTCCAAGTTATGTTGACGAGGGCATCTCATCTAATTACATCATGTGAAGTTGCTAGCACATTGAAACATTTCCATCTCCCACACTCATCATTCCTCTTCCATGTCCCATAACTATCATCCCTCTTTCATCCAACCTACTTATAGATCCTCTTCCATCTCCTACCATCATTGAAACCCTCCCAAATTCATCAAATCCATCCAATTCCCATATATATATATATCTTGCTCCTAGCATACCCAAACTCCATCTAATGAACTTGATGAGTTCATCCTTCATATACCCATTTGCATCGAAAAACCCCCATATCACCTAGGGTGTCTTGCAGGAGTGTGGAGATCATGAATCTCCAATTGTATTTCTTGGCAATGTGCCAAAAGTTCATTCACATCTCTCTTTTCCTTCTCGGCCTCTTTGTTTTTAATTTAGGTCTTGTAGCCTTCTTGAGCCCCAAATCTTCCTATCTTTCAACTATCCTTCCAATATCCTCCTTCAAGTCCTTCTTGTGTCTACTTGCCCTCATATGATATTGTTGTTGTTAGTGTGCCTTCTTGCCATTTGCAACATTATCTCATATTTATAACAATACTCTTTACTATTTTATAAAGCTTGTCAGGGGCTGAAATTTCTCAAGTTGATGATGCCACGCTTTCTGCCATTAACTTTGGCCTTTACAATGTTAGTGAACAAATTGTCTTCCAAAGAAATACATACAAATTGACGCTTAATACCCGAATAGGAAGACTCAATAAGAACTAATAGTTGGGTCGCTTCACTATTGGAATGCACAAGCACCCTCTGAATTATCCGAGTACAGCTTCTCGTGTAAGATTTACAATGAATCAATTAAACTATAATTGGTAATGCTTTTAACCTAAAAGAAATAAAGGTTTACAAACATCTATCTATAAACATGACATAGATATGAAAGGACTAACTAATCGAAAAGAAATAAACAGTAAATAACAGAAAGTTCATTTACCCAAATACTGCATTGCAAAATGAGCATAGAGAGGAAGAAAAACTCTTCTATCCAAATACATGACAAACTAGAGCACAAAGTTCAAAGAAGATCGTGATGATGATCAGATGTAATGGACATGCATTCAAAGAAAAACCAACATCATTCAAAGATGAATATTAATCAAAACACGAGCATCTAAACTCAAAGTTTTAGTATGTTGATATTTCCCCTCTCCGAGCACAACAAAATAGCATAGATTCTACTTATTCTACTTATTCTTGTATGTTAATCATTATCTGAAAACAAAATGTCCCTTTCCCTGCATCACAATTAGAAATTAAATTCCATTCCTTCCTGTAGTACCAAGTCTGAAATGAAGAATTATCCCCTTTCCTATGGCCCCAAGTCTCAGAAAAAGAAGCCCACCCTCCAAAACTGGAACACCTCTCTCTTAAAATTCTGTCATAAATAGAGCTTCTTCTTGGGCTTCACTTCAGATAACTATTTTTCTAACTGAATCTTGAAAATCATAAAACAAGATGACAAGTGGCTTATGATGCGGCAGTGAGAGCTTCATCTTATAACAACCCGAAGAATGTCTTTGAAATGGGATTCATACCCGATGACTCTATTTACTTTGAAATAAAGTGAAGCCCGCTTCACTGCCCGACTGTAACTTGCTTTCCATTATGGCAACTTCAAACTCTCGGGTTGGATCCCATCGGAAGACAAGCTCTCTTCTATGTGTGAATTGACATGCACTGAGGCCGATGGTTCGAGAATGAATTGGGGTCCTCGGTCGGGGCTTTCAACAATGGAGGATTGGCGAAACTCGATCCATGTCTTTTATCATTTTCCATCAAACGTGAACCTTCAAGCTTCCTCGACGAAGTGATGTAATTATGCACGTACTCCCACGTGTTGGGTTCATGCAGCATGTGTAAGTGTAGACCAAGAGTACTCCTTATCTGTAACATCTACCATATATATTCATAATCACACTCGGTGCTTGGCGACACATAAATTTTTTTATGTTAACCACACTTACATAATGTGCCCGATTACCATAATGAGTCAACATAACAGATTTGATAACAGATTCGGAGATAAGCAGAAGTTGTGATGGGTGATCAGGCCTTTGCAATGTTTGTTACATTTTTAATAGGAATCTCTATAATGAAGTTGCGTCATGCATGTATCAATCTCAACTTGGCATTTCGTCAAACATTTGTCTTCTTTCCTTGCCAACATGTGGCTCGTGTCTTTTCAAAACGACTGAAGAGCGCCCCTGTCATCTCTGAGTATGGACATAATGTACCCATACATACATCGCACATTATCAACACTCTCCCTTAAATACAATTCTAAATAGGAATCGCACATTCGGTGTATTTGGTGATGAGCACATATAAATGGTGCATGTTCAGAGGAATGGATGATCCAGTGATGACGCTTTTCGTCCCTTCACCGTGTCTCCTACAAGCTTAAATTTGCGAGCACAATTACCTTCAAGCTAGCTCCATTCATTATGAGGAAAATTTGCCTCTTATTTTCCAAAACCTGATAGTCTTTGCTACTATCAATGGGTTATTGGAGTGCTTGACGCCGCGAACAACGAAGGCACATCTTACTTGGCCTTGGTTCACCACTGTCGTAACTCAAACTCCATATACCTATCGATCCTTGTGCATTTTGTCAATCAGTTTGTATGCAATGTCGGTGCTCCACCCTATGGAGGTCGATGAAGTTCAACCTTCGTCCCATTTTCACATATAGAGACTGTGGCAACATTACATTTTCATTTCTTCGTAGAACTATTCGAGCTCTTTCCTTGGACATTTTGACAAATAGTTTGACCAGTATCTTGTGATGCATGCTCGTCTGCCATAGAACTATAGCATGCTCATGTTCAAGTGCGAAATTCCTCATGAAATCTTTACTGTCCCCTTTGGGTGTTCAGATCGGGTTTGAAATGAGCATGTAACCATTCAATTTTAACAGCTAAATTCAGTATGTCATTTCTTTGCTTCTTAGAAAAACCAAACAATCACCATCAGTTTCCAATTGCTTATCAAGATTTTTAATTTACCTTTGATTCCTTTTATCTGGATTTAGGATTTTAAAATTGCAATCATATCCATGAACTGGCAACTCAACTTGAGCTTCTTCACCTCGACTTAACTGATTGTACCAGTGTAGACCACAGAATTGTCATGAAACGGGGACCTTGGGCATACCTTTGAATCTTCTTTGAAATAATTTGAATCTGGTGGGCTTTCATTTGAAATTAGAACTCGGAGTCAGTGAGCCTCTGCACTAACTATACATTTTGAACCTTGGAAGCTCAGATTTTTGAACCCATAAGCAATGGGGTATTCTGTCAAACAATTCAAATGTACTGCCAGTGCTCCAACATATTAGGTTTAATGAAATCTGACTCCCATTCTTTCATCCCGTAAGGGCCCGTTTGGTTGTTGGAATACAACCGGAATAGGAATAGGAAATTAGAATATGATTTGTATTCTTTGTTTGGTGCGTGGAATAGGAATAGGTAATAGGAATACGTATTCTCATTTTAGCCCCAAAATGAGCTTTTGTCCATTCCAAAAAATACCTGTAATTGGAATTGCTATTCTTGCATTCATTTTCGCTTTCTCAAATTTGATTAAATTTTCAAATCCGCTTTGACATGGGGTGAACGCGGGAACTTTGTTTTCAATATTTTCAAATATTTCAACGATTTCCCAATGGCGCCGATTGCATCTTCAGAAATATTTTCAAACGGCGCCGATTGCAAGTTAACCCTATTCCAATTTAAGCTTGCATAACCAAACAAGAGATAAACAAGATTGGATTGCATTTTTCCATTCCTATTCTTCATTTTCCATTCTCATTCAAATTTTCTATTCTAATTCTCAATTCCTACGCTTGCAACCAAACGGGCCCTAAGGTTGATCACGGGCCTCCATACTTATATGACTAAAGTGAGGTGGAATTAGACCTTTCTCATTTTCTGATTCGACCCCCATGAATCATTTATTCAGATGCTTTATTAATAGTCTTTAAAATAATGGAGTTTTACTTTTTAACTTTCCAATTGAATCATTAATCTAAAACAGGGAAATCTTTGGACCAGAACTCCGAATCACTGCATCTCTGAATTGAATGTGGACCATGCATTATGAATCATGAAAATTTTGAGCCCTTACAAGTTTTGTTGAATCCAAACTTGAATTGAACCCCTGAACAATTGAACTAAAAGTACTAGACAAAACCTAGAATTTGAATGCTATACTTTGAAATCACCAAGATCACCTTTAATGTTGAACTTGTCGAGCCTTCAAACTGAATTCTAAATCTCTAAAACTCTGAACCCATGAATCTGCTTATGCAAATTGAATCATTTCAAATTTGAAGTTTATTACTAGGGTCTATATGGGTACCAACAAACAGCTATGCAATATCATAGCTTGCACACCTATCAAGTTTACGATTTGAGTTGAACACATGATCTATCTTATTGATTCCTCTTATGTTGTATTTGTTTCTTCTTTAGGGTACTCCACATAGCTCAAGGTCTAGAGGAAAGGGAAGGAAATCAACAAGAAAAGGAATTAAATACATGTCAAGTTTATATTTTGAAATTTATTATGAATGAATGTATACACATGTACTCAATATTGATGAATACATGCTGACTTGTTTGTTGAGTATATGTAGAAACAAGTGAGTTTTGTAGAGTTGATGAATGCACTTGAGAATACCATTGTTGAGGCAATGGAAGAGGTAAAATTTAAAGTAGTGTGGTAAAGAAAGGTGGTGTGTGGTTTGCAAATAGGTTAGGGGGACAGTTGGACCAAATTTGGAATAGTGAGGTTTTTGATTGTGAGACTTGGAAACTCATAACACTCTTAATCGAGACTCTTTATGTATGTGTATGCATATTACTCTTATATTTTTTGATGGATTGCGAGATGTTGATAATTTGTTTGGGGTATTGTAGGGGATCTATTTCAGTAATTTCTATGGAGATGAATGTGAGACCAATATGGTTTTTGGTTTATTCTTAAACCAGAATCATATTGCTCTTAGTGACTAAGCGTGTATTCATAGTTAACTTATTCGTATTAGTTTCTTGAACAACCCTTTTGTATGACATTGTGGATATCATGCTTTGACTTCTAGTTAGCCTAGTCATTGTAGTAGGCTTCCGGGAGTAAGCCTAATTCTAGGGGGTGAATGCAATGCCCCCCCGTGGTTTTCTTTTCTTTTATGTTTGCCAAACTCTTTTAGGCCTATTTCATGTATGTGTTAGTTCCAGAGATATTTGATTTACAACTATATGATATTTTTTCATAACTTGGATTACATACATATCATTGATGATTGCTTAGTTAATATTATTTCATGTATTTTTTAATGATTATGATTACTTGTTCTTTAATGATTCTCAGTTAGTGAATGCGATTGCTTTCATAACAATGTCATATGATATATCTTTAATGATGATTATTTCATATTCATAGTCATGCATTGGTATATCTAAGCATTTGATGATTTGATTTGTGATTTGTTATGGTACCTACCCCATACACACGTGTATGGTGCATGTGTCTATTTTACTTTTCTATCTAACATGTCTGATGTGGTTAAGGGAGGGAGTCAAAGTCACCTACTAGTCAGAATCTACATGATGTACCACTCCCTGCCATTGCCTATTTAGTTTATGTGTGTGTGTGTGTGTGTGCAGGTACCAGCCATCGACTTCCCTGAATTGCCAGGATTAGTGTGCCCTGTCACAATAACTCAATGGTAAGAATGGGAAGATAATGGTTAGGTCCAATCCCAACCATAGCCTAAATACTTGTTCTAAAAGGACTCGTAATTGTTTGTCTACCCCTTTTCAAATTCGTAATTCTTTTTGTGCGTCTATTGTTTGACTTTCGTTTTGGTTGATTCCCTTATGCATTTCACGTGATTTGACTTTGCATTTGTTTGGTAGAATTCATATTTATGATATTTGGATTTATCATTGATTTTTAAATTATTAAATATTATTTGATTTAAAAAGAGAAAATATTAAAATAATTCAATATTTCATTGGTTAGAATTATTAGAATATTTGACTAAATTAGAAGAGTTAACTTAAAGTTCTAATTTACAAAATTAAATTAAAAGAATTTAAATATGAAATATGAAATATTATTTTAGTGTGATTATTTGATTAATATTGATTAAAATTAGAATTACAAATGTTAAATAATGAACTCTAATTATATTTATTGATTAAAATATTAAATAATTATTTTAAATGTGCTTGTATTAAATAATAAAGTGAGATTTTTTTTTTTAAAGAATATTTTAATTAAAAAGTGAGTTAAATAGATTAAAGTTGTAGCTTCAGTTGGATTGATTTGACCTGATATACATTATTGTTATTGGTAATCATCATTTATTATATATACTTATCCATGTCAATAATATATATTATTGTATATAATATAATTTATATTATATATATTGTTATACACATTATTATTATTATTATTCATGTTAATATAATATTATTTAAATGATGATTACACCATAGAGACATGTCTCCTCTCATATTTATGTGAGATCCAAATATGCATTTGGACATCATCAATAACAATGGCTATGATTCTAAATAATAATAAACCAATTAATTTTTTTTTTGAATGGATGAACTGAGTAGAAAAACATTTCTAGACAACGGTCATGGGGATCTGCTCTACGATCAAAGGAAGGGTTAGCTGAAAGAATGTCTGGTGGAGAAGGATTGTGATATTTGTCAACTAGAAGAGGTGGAAAATGGGCAGTCTGGAATATTGGGAAATGATAAACTCCTTGAGAACTCTTATCGCGTCGATTCTGGGAGCTCCTCAAGAGTCTTGTAGGTCCCTCTTCTCCTTGGGGGAGCACTAGTTTTGTCCTCCATTGGACCTACCAAACCAGAACCTGTCAACATTAAGAATCAAGTACCTAAACAAAGAAAAGATTGGGCTTCACTCTTTGGTAAGATTTCAGCGGGTAAGTCGTCTTTTTCTCCTATTAAGATCTCTTCAAGCTAGGAAAAAGGGAATTTCAAATTTTTGTCCCTGATCCCCTTGTTGACCATTCCATCTCCTTGATGAATCTAACCCTAGTGGGTAAGTTCATGGACCCTAGACCAACTATTGATAACATCAAGCTTTTAGTGGGAAAAAAATGGTGGTCAAGTGGATGTTGTAGCCATGCAAAAAGGGTTCTTGTCCTTTACTTTCACATGCCATGAGGATAGAGATATGGTCCTATGTGGGGGCCCATGCCAACTTGGTAACCACACTCTTACTATGAAGAAGTGGGAACCCAATATCGACCTCTTTGATAGTTTTTTTCTTTCAACCCCGAGATGGTTTAGACTTCTGGGTCCTAATGGAATTCTGGAATGAAGATATTTTTAGGGGTTTGGCAGAGTCTTTTGGAAGCCTCCTTGTGATTGATCATCTAACAACCTCTAAAGCTAGGTTTGTTTATGCTTGCATTTGTGTCAAAGTTAATTAAATGAAAGATCTCCTGACTAAGATAGATATTGTCTCCAAACTTGGCACATGGTATCAGGACCTAGAACTTGAAGATATGCCTAGGGCTTGTTTCATCTATAATAAACTAGTTCATTGGTGAATGTGTGTCCTAAATATAAATATAAGAGTAACCCCCCCAAGTTGGCAAATAAACCCTCTTTTAGGAAGGTTAAAGGCCATTAGAAGAAGAAAAAAGAAGAAAAAAAGAAAAAAATGGTATGGAGGCCAAAAATAGTCTCAGCAAAGGTCTCAGTTCCTGAGAACTCCTCTTCAGACCCCTCTCTTGAGGATCGACATCTACTATCATCTTTGGTTCCTTTGGGAACTGAAATGACTCTTTTGGAAGGCATTGTTTCCCAGGATTTGGAAAATTTAGAAGTCTCCTTGTCCCTTGAGTTTCTCTCTCAGCCTACGACTGAGCAAGAGGGTGTTGGATGTGCCCTGACCCCCTTTGTGGAGGAAGTGTCAAATGGAAAGGAGACCTTTGTTGAACCATTAGGTGATATCTTTCTCTTGGATGTTCCTATTGCAAGGACTAATCATTCAATTTTGGGCATTGGGCTAGAGCTCTCTCTTGTGCCTTCTAGCATCCCTGCCTCTTACAAAATGGAGGATCTTCCCTCTTCTTTTAAGAATCATTGCCTAAGGCTAGGCTCTAAATCTATGGATCTCTATGCCCATCTATTATTGATTTTTCCCCCAACTTCTACTGATGTAAGCCATAAAGAACCTAAGGCTACTAAGGCAGCTAAGAAGGCTAATCCAAAGAATTCTAGAGGGATATTTTTTACTCCTACTAGAGCTACTAGAAGCAAAACTATAGATGTTGGTTTCTCATCCTTCATCATTGCATCCAGTTACCCCAAGAAAAGGGGTAGGAAAGGAAATTTAGTTGTCAAAGGTCAAGAGAGATTGCATGAATGGTAAACAGACTAACATCCTTCAATTTTCCCCAGGTAAAATATGAAGTTCATTACTTGGAATGTGAGGGGACTAAATGGTCCTCATAATGGAAGTTGTTAGAAATCTTGCTAGAGACCACAAACTTGAAATTCTTGTAATTCAATGATGTGTGTCATACTCAGTGGCAAACTAAAGTAGATGGAACTTCCATGTACAAAATTTCTAAAAAACTAAGAAGTGTCAAAAATAGAGTTAAAGTCTGGAACAAGTCTTCATTTGGTGATATTTTCAAAAACAAATAGGTTTTCCAAAAGGACCTTCAAATCACCTAGGAGAAAATTCCATTTGTTGGTTACTCAGGTGAGCTCATCAAAGAGGAAAATGAAACTCTTTCTAAACTCCATAATTATGTCATCTCCTATGAAGAGTCATATAGGAGACAAAGATCTAGGACTATCCAACTTAAGGAAGGGTATCATAATTCTAGATACTTTCACATCACCACCTTGAAGCATAGAGCATCTAATAGAATTACCAACCTCAAGATTGATCAAGAAGAGTTCACTAATAAGGATGATATACTATCAAAATGAAGGAATTTTTCTCATCCCTGCTCTCGTCATACTAGAATCTTTGTGATGTTAGCCAAGGCCATTTGCTGAAAATTATCCTTCCATCATTTTCGACCATCAAAAATTTATTTTAGTTGCAATCCCCTCTACTTCTGAATTATATAAAGCTATCTTCTCCTTTGAAGGTGACAAAGTGTCAGGCCCTGATGGTTTACCTATGTTTTTTTTTCCAAAAGCAATGGAACTTTGTTGGTAAAGATGTGTGTGATGTTGTTAAGGAATTCTTTGGACCAAATACCTCTTAAAAGAGCTTAATTCCACCTTTCTGGTTCTCATTCCTAAGAAGGCTAGGGCTAACTCCCTGGATGCTTTCCACCCTATCAATCTTTGTAACTCTATTTACAAAATCATCTCCAAGGTCCTTACCCTAAGGATCTTTTCTATTCTCCCAAATATCATATCCCCTTAACAGAGCAGATTTATCCCAAGTCAACAAATTCTAGATTCGGTAATTATTGCAAATGAAAACATTCATTCTATGGTGGCTTCTCTTAACCAAAGGTTCCTCATGAAGTTAGATCTCTCTAAGGCTTACGATCGTGTGGACTAGATTTTATTATTCAAAATCTTAAAGTCCTTTGGTTTTGGTAATAGATGCATCTAGCTCATTTCTCAGCTTGTTTTGACAGCTTCCTTGACTGTCTTGGTCAATGGATCTTCTAATAACTTCTTTTCTTTGACAAGAGGACTCAAGTAGGGGGATCCCATCTCTCCTATCTTATTTATTATTATGGCAGATTGTCTGGGAATTTACATTAATCATCTCAATGTTCAAGGTAGTATACATGGCCTCTATCCCTCTTCTTTCTCGAATGCTAGTTATCATGAATCGTTTGTGGATGACACAATTCTGATGGGGTTTGCCACAATGATGGAAGCTATGAGTTATAAGAATGCATTAAATATTTACATTCAAGCCTCTAGTCAACTTATCAATTGGGAGAAGAGTTCTCTCTTCTTTGTGAATACTCCCCTGGAGAGACAAAATAAAATCTCTAGGATTTTGAGTTGTGGTATTGCAGTCCTCCCTAGATTATATCTAGGCCTCCCTCATTGTTCCAAATTGCCTGACTCTTTCTGGGAAATGCTCATTGACAAACACAACAAAAAACCTGTAGGCTAGAAGGGTACTTTACTAAGTCAAGCTAGCAAAATTGTTCTTCTCAAATCTTGCCTCCAAAGTCTCTCCATCTATGCTCTTAGTTTATTCAAAATGTTGATTAAGTATGTTGATGATATGGAGAGAATTCAAAGAAACTTCTTATGATCTGGAACTAAGAACAAAAAAATACTTCCTCTCATCGCCTGGGAATATGTTTGCAAACCCAAGAATTTTGGAGGTTTGGGCATTTGACCTATTAGAGGTATGAACAAAGCCCTCCTAGCTAAAAAAGGTTGGAGAGTTTTCAATGAAGACAGGGACTAAAGTAAAATCTAGAAGAATAAATATCTTCAACACTCTCCCACTCTAAATAGTTTCCTATCTGGTGATCATTTAGAGAATGTATCTTCCATTTCAAAATTTGTCCATGTTTCGAAGAATATTTGGACCAAAGGTTGTAAATGGAAGCTGGGTGATGGTAAAACTATTTTTTTTTGGGAGGATTGTTGGTTACTAGATTCTCCCCTCAACTTGTTTTACAATAATATTCTTATCATTGATTATTGCAAAGACAACTTCAAAGACAAGTTTTTGATTACTAGGATAACAATAGATGGGTAGAACTCACTGCTCCAGATATAAATCTTCATCAAATCCAAAATTCTCTTTTCTCCACCTGTATCAATCCCAATTCCCAAACAAGTCATCTGGGCTCTACATACAAGTTGTAACTTCAAAGTTTCCTCCCTTTTTTTGAAAAGAGAATTGATCTCCCATGGGTAAAAGCCTAGACCAAAGGTTTAACTCCAAAGGTTGAGATTTTCTTCTGGATTACTCTATAGAATAAAATCCTCATGATTGACAATCTTAGAAAAAGAGGGATGATCATTACCAATTGGTGTTGTCTTTGTAGGAAGGATATGGAATCTATCAACCATATGTTTCTTCATTGTTGTTATGCCAAGGATATTTGGAAGGAAATCTTAAATATATGGGAAATTCAATGGACCTTTTAGGAGAATCTTGTTGATAGTTTTCTAAGCTAGTGTAGTCCATTCAGAGGTGAACTTGTTAGCTCCCTCTGGCGGTACTCTTTCCTCCACATATGTTGGGGCTTATGGAAAGAAAGGAATGATTGAATCCTCAGAGATACCAACACCCCCTCCTAGGTCATAGGTAAAAAGATTATCAGAAACTTAAAGAAGAATTTTATATCTCATTTTGGTCCCTCAACTAGTCTCAACATGGAGCATCCCAGTCAAAATTGCATAGTTAAAAAGGACAATTTGAGGGAAAATGATGTGTGGTTATCTCCCCCCCATGGTTGGATAAAGGCTAATTTTGATGGGGCCTCCAAAGGGAACCCTGGCAAGGCTGGCTAAGGGGGAGTCATAAGGGATTGTAAGTGCAATATCATAATGGCTTTGGCTATTCCCCTTGGTATAACTTCAAGTCATAAAGCTGAGATGGCAGGGGCCCATTACATGATCAAGATGGCTAAGGATACTAGATATAGGGACCTCTGGCTAGAAGGTAACTCTAGGAATATTGTCAATATCCTAAACAATAAATAGGACCCTGCTTGGAATATTTCTAACCTCCTCATTGAAAGTAAAGAAAACCTCAACTTTTTCCATAATGTGTTCATTTCTCATAACTACCCTGAGATGAACACGCTAGGAGATTGGATGGCCAACCTGGCAATTCAAAGTAATGATATTGTCACATGGACTGACCAGCTAAGCATGGGTGACATATTAATTGCAAAAGGGAATTATGAGAGAAACATATCTTTAGAAGGGAAAATCAATATTTGATATGCTCGCAGCCTCCACTTATCAAATTGTTAATGCTTCCATTTATTATTTAAAATGGAAAGGCTTCTATGCTTGCATGTCTATCAGTACCTCACATAGGTTATGGGTATTTTTTGGGTTTTCAAGAAGTAATACATAGATCTTTTCTTAGTGCTACTCTTTGCATTTTTTCAGTCACAATATTCTACAAGAAACTCTCTCTATGAATATAGGTGGGGAGGCGATTGGAACCTGAAAAGTGCCAGTACTAGAAAAAGAAGAAAGAAGTATGGCATCAGCTCAAGAAAGGAAAGGTGACCAGTTTCATTGAGAAACTTCATGGTTAGAAACCTCATGTGACAGACAACTTCTACAAAGCTAGGGATGGAAACAAGCTTATTTTCTATGGTAGACAGTTCACCATTAACACCGAGTTCATTACTGAAGTTACTAGGCTATCAAATGAAGGAATGAAAAATTTTAAGCAGAAAAAAGCTTTCGAAGAGGCAGTCAAGCATTTTCCCAAAATTGATCATGAGGATGCTAAACTGATTAAGGTTGGTAATTTTTATGACCTTGCTCAAATTAAGGATATCTGGCAGGAGGTTCTCACTTATGTGTGAATGTATTTCATTATGGATGGTAGGGTTTCCAAAGTTTATCTCTATCACTTTTCTTTTTAAAATCATTTCTACTACAAGAAAAGAATTTCATACCCTTTCTACTTGGCGAATTCTTTCATTTTTGGACCAAAAGCTCACAAGAAAAAGGAATCTAGACCTATCATCCATGAGGGTCTCATCCTGCTTATCACTAAGTTTTATCATGAGAACACCCCTGCTCACTCTATTTCTATTTCTAGTTACAAATGGAAGAGGGAAACGAAAGGATCACCAAGCAAAAAGGAAACTATTGGTGATTCTTTGCTGAAAAACAAAAGTAGTTGTCAATGTGCCTTGGGTATGGAAATAGATTCTGAGCACAGCTTGAAAGATATGGAGGAGGTTGAAGCTCTCTTAGATGAAGAGACTACCTAGACTGTGAGTGATGGGTGCTCCTCTGAGAACAAGGATGTCACTTTAAGTCAAGATGATACCTTGGCTCTTGATTCTCCGCTTTCTTCCCCAAGCACTATCAACAAGCATGGTAAGCACTCCTCTTATAAGGGTAAGGACATTGTTCCCTGCTCAAAGTATAAAAGAATTAAAAAGGTTTTCTCCAGTTTGAAGACCAAATAGGCTACCATCAATAAGGATAGGGAAACTCTGGTGAAAATAGAGGGTATGAATGATTTAAAGGACACTAGCACTAAAGGCATGGATGAGGCCATCAACCTTTCCTCCCATGCTCAAGAAACAAAGACTATTGTGACCCCTATTATTGCTACCCTTACCCTTGATCTCATGTTTGTTGGTACTCCTTTGGCCAATAGCGACCATGATAATATAATCCTAGAAAACCAACTGCCCACACCCAAGAATTCAAGGAAAAGCCTCAACTGAATGAGGTTTCTGAGCAAGCCCAAGATCCAAAAGATGATAACAATGTCCTATAATTTCTAAACAATGCCAAAAATAGAGCCAATATTGGGATGGAACTAGAGAATTAGTTGTATAATGAAATTAAAAAACTCCATGTTTCTATTGCTTCCTTGCAAGAAAAGGCCTTAAGTTTATAGGAAAAGCTGGTTGAGGAATGCAAGAAGTGGATAAAGCTAGAAGCTCTAGTTGGGAACATCCCAACTAAACTTCAAGAGTATGAATCCTCCCTCAAGAAGCTAATAAAGGACAACAAAATGGGAATGTAGGGTGTTACTTCATCTATGCTAGTTGTTGTTGCATCAATAGGGAAAGCCTCTTCAGATGAAGTGACTTGAACTAGTCATGGTTTGATGTTGGATGGCGGTTTGAGCAGGTGCACCAGAAAAAGTACCAAGAAAGCTAACCTCTAGATCCCTATGAAGAGCATTCATGATTCTCTCAAAGAGTTTTCTTTGTTAGGTTCTTCTATTACTAGAGCTATTGAAGAATTGGTTTAAGTTTTTGTTTGTTTCTAGTCTTTTGGCCCCTGTTGGTTTAGTTGAATTATTTTGGTTGTCAGTCCATGTAAAACTAGCTAGACTTGGTTGTTGGTCCTTGTAAAACAAGCCTTCAAATTTTATTTTGAAACTCTAGGTTATTGGTCCCTATAAAAAATAGTTCCTGCCTTTCTTACTTTTTCCTTGGGGTTTCAAGTCCCCTTCAAGCCTATTTTTACCTAATCAAAACAATGGCTATAATTCTACATTTGTAGAAATGATCCATGTTACTCAATATGGTATTAAAGCCTAGTTGTAGATGTAAAATGAGTGCAGATTTAAAATAAGAATTGACTCCACAGTACTGAGCTTGCACATGTTAGAATCTATGGAATCAGTTTTGATCATATGAATGCATGGTATTAGTGTGTGATTTATATCCTTTCTAGCAGCCAGTCATTTGAAAGCAAATGATATACAAATGGTACACATCACTTAGCATACACAGATATAATACTCAAAATAAATAATACAGAACAAGACCATGGAATGAGGATAATGAGTCAACAACAAGGAGTAATGTTATAAAGAAGTTCAATAACCTTTATTTAAATGCTAAATGTAGCGAATGGACTCTATAGGTTGAAACAATATACAATGCTAAAGTGGTAGTCGAACTTACCACATCAGCCTATGTTGAAGTGGTAGTCAAACTTACCACATCATCCTATTTGGAATAGACTATGTGTTGTCATGATATTTGGAACAAATAAGGCAATGTTAAAACTTGAAAATATGAGATTATATACATGGATGATCAAAAGAAGAAGACAACATGCCACAAAGGATATTGTGTCATCTGATAGCGTGGAAGATTGAAGTGAGATAGGTATTATCAAGCATTCAAAAAGACATCTTTTTGAGATGAATATGTGTGTAAGAAATGATGGCAAAATGATGTTCAACATGAACATTCAAAAGAACAATATTTGATTAGAAACATCTATTAGTGTAAATGCAATGATGATCAACAAATGCATATCATTTGTTAAGAGATGAATATGGGTCAGAGATATATTGTGAATCAAAATAAAGTAAACTATTCAAAGGCATCTATGGAGTTACGGCAATAAAGTTTATAAGCTAATAATTATAAATAAGGTTCCAATGATAGATATATTTGGAGATACATATGCAGTCAAAGAATGAATAAAAATGGGATGATGCAATGAAGTCCTCAACCATAGCAATAGACAACATCACTAATTAAAATAAAAGCACCGTGGTAATAATAATGAGGAAGCTTCACAAGGTTTGCTGTGATTATTAGCATGACCCATGTCAAGGTACCATTGGGTGATTAGAAGACAAGGAAACAAATAAATGTATAGAAGCCAATGATAACATGATAGTCATACCCAAATTGGAGCAAGCAGTAGAAGTGTAATTTAATGACATAGGAGGATAGAACAAATACTTGAAAGATCATGATGTCTTGTAGCATTGGAGGTTGATGGTATCAATATCAATACCTAGTCAACATTGATTATAGATATACCATTGGGATGTTCAAACATGTTTGAACAATATATTCTTGGTGCTAAATGAAGTCATGATAATGGAGCAGAGACATGTCCGTAAAAAGTAGTGCCACAACATATACAGGTCCATGTCAGAAATGAATGAAAGGTTGTGTAATAACAACATTGAAAATTGGTTCATTAAGTTTAAAATCATCAACTTTGTAATTCAAATAGCATACAGTAATTTAACTACAAGTTATATTTAGGAGCAGTGGGCCACATTGTTTTTACATAACTAAAGGTGTGCATTTTGAAAATGAAAAGTCATGACTTGTATGGGATGAAAGCATAAATAAAAACTAATTAAAAAAGTTCACATTTCCATTGGGCGAAGACAACTTGCCACACCACCAAAATACCTAGCCATGTGAACAGTGTATAAATATATTATATGATTAATAACACCTATGAGTTTAGTAAAGGTATGTTGAAAGACAACATATAAGGTATGCCTTATTCTCATTTTTACTTTTATGCAATAGATTTTTAATATTTAAATGAGATGAGGTTTACATTTCATGGAAACAAATATTATGTCTTAGGAGAAAATAATTAATTCCAAGTAGTATTATAATTTGTTATATTGTTTTAAGAATATGGTTGAGATCAAAAGTTGGATTTGTTTTCATATTATAGACCTTACTTTATAATTATTTTAGATCTAATATTACAGTCAACAACTAATGTTATTAAAAATGTTTTGATTAAGTAAAAATAGATTTTAAAGGACCCGAACCTTTACAAAATAACAAAATTCTAGAAGTAAACATAAGAGAAAAGCAGTATAGGACAACATGAGATAGACCTCCAAAAAGAACATCCATGAGGTCACCCAAGACAAAGTTGGAAAAGACAACAAAAGAATAGTAAAAGAATGGCAACCGACTAGCTAAGAAGTCTTTATCAGGTCAATAGCTTGCTCTGCCAGAATATGCATGTTATTAAATATGTTGATGAGGAATATGGTATAAGTATGTGGTGGATAGGGAGTGTGCACAGGGGGAGGAGTAAAACATTGACTTTGGGATAATATGAGAACTCCATGTATATCGTGTTTAAAATCCAAATTTTCATCAAATTATATGGCAGGAAGGATAATGATGTAGCAAAGGAGTGATTTTGAAGATCATGAGATGAAAAATAACTATGAGTCAAGATGAAAGTGTATAAATGATAAGTTGATAAATGTGTGAAAGAGGAAATGATACAGTGATAAATGGTTTAATTTGGAAGAAAATAAAATTCGCAAACCAAGGGATATGAATTAAACCCATTACATTCCTCTCTATAATTTTAGAAGAAATCTTCTAGAGGGCATTATCATTTGATTGCATGATACTAAGTATTCTCTTTTGAGTACAATTTTAGTATCATATTTTGTAATACAAGTAAATATCTCTTATATTTTTTTTTTATAAGACCTATGTGCCTTGATCTTTTCCTCCAAGAATGTTATTACAGGAAAAAGAGGGAGATTGAGAATCAGAGGGATAATATTTCAAGTAACCTTGAAAGAGAGGGAGAAGACTAAGGATGTTATTTAGTTAATCTTCAATGATCTCAATCTTATTGATTAAGATGGAGTAAGCAATGCTGAGATGGATTTCTCTAGTAATCAATTAATTGTCACTGTGAAGAGGATTGTGATTCATACATTGTGACCATGTGATTTTAATGGGCCTACCCCCTTTGTACATCATGAGGAAGTAATGACTTCTAAATGATGTCACTTGTATTTATAGAAGTTACTGTAAGGAAATTTGAGTTATTGTGAGACATCAATGCAGTTTTTAAATTGATTTGAACCATCTATGAATCTCTCCTTGATGAATGAAACTTGACGTATGAGTTGTAGAGTCATTCATGTGGCAATATCATACTTAATCAAGATATTGGCATAGTATGGACGAGTTCGATAAAATGGAAGGACATGTTTACTCTACTATTAAACTAAATAAATGTTTGGACAAAAAGGGAAAGTTGGAACTTAAAAAAGGAGTTGTCATATTTTATAAAAAAATCTTTTATAAAAATATGAATGAGTGGAAATTTTACATTGTGGAGGGAATAATAGTCAATGTTCCCTTCCCTCTTGAACCATATTTAGAGGGGAGATGTTCCATTCTCAAATAATCTAAAAGGATAATTTTTGAATCTTCATGTATAGATAAGATTTTTTTATTTTTTTATTTTTAAATCTTTTACATTTATCTACTCTTTGTAGTCTCTTTCTTATTTGTAATTCTATACATACTATAAGGGTTATTTGCTTTGATATTTTCCTTTATGCTTGAGGATATTCTTACAGGAAAAGAAGGTTGGTACTTTACATATGCTACCAAATATTGTGCAGACTCAATCTAATAATAGTAGCTCCAAAGACCCTAATGATCAAGATGGATAAAGTGAGGCTCTTCAAACAAACATCCTTAATGGTTGAGATTATGAGTATCCTTCCACATTAAGATGGAGTATCCTTCGAAGGCAACACAAGAGCTTAGAAGATTGATACTCAAATAGAGTCTAGAAATACATGTGTGTGATTGCATGGTTTGATGGGCCTACTCTTGAGTGTATCATGAGGAAGTATTGACTTATCACTAGAAAATTAGAAGATTAATATCAAATTTAGAGTAATTTTGACAGGAATCCTTGGGGAAGAGAAAACTTAAGGGAGTAACTAGAGGACCTAACTTCCTAGAATCATGTTCAAAGCGAGAATTTTGAGGTGCAATCTTTTGTAAACAATATCTTCTCTATAAGGAGAAGTTTTACGTGAAATTCCTTGTAATGAATTTTTTCTATGAGAGAAAAATGTGGTGAAAGCCTTTGTACCACCTTCTAACGAGGTTCGTGGTGGTTACTATTTCATGTATGATATGTAATGAAAGGTGGCAATTTTTCATTGACATATATAAACAGAAGGTAACCATTATAAGGTGATGATCTTATAAATGGTAGACCTATTATCATGATAGACTTCATTTAATTGTTGTCCCAGAGTGTTGGAAGTCATGATAATGAACAAAGAGAAGGAAACCATTGTAAGGTGGTGATCTTATAAATGGTAGACCTGTTATCATGGTTCTTTGGGATGAATTTTGTCAAACACCATGATAACCAACTTGTTATGGTTCTTTGGGCTAGATCTTGTCAGACACCATGACATAGTTACTATTATAGACCACACTTAAGGTGGTATCTAAGCTTATATTAAAGTTATGGAATTTAGTTCAATTGTGTGTTATAAAAGGTGAGATGATATCTCTTCATATACTCGAGAGTGTAATGTGTTCTATATCAATCCTCTCTAACTAAGAGGGAGTGTTAAAGTTGTAGGTTCAGTCAGATTGATTTTTATATCTGATATACATTATTGTTGTTGGTAATCATCATTTCCTATATATACTTATCCATGTTAGTAATTTTTTTTTAATATAATACATACATACATACATACATACATACATACATACATACATACATATATATATATATGTTATCATGGTTCTTTGGGATGCATTTTGTCAAACACCATGACATAGTTACTATTATAGACCACACTTAAGGTGGTGTCTAAGCTTATATTAAAGTTATGGAATTTAGTTGAATTGTGTGTTATAAAAGGTGAGATTATATCTCTTCATATACTTGAGAGCATAATGTGTTCTATATCAATCCTCCCTAACCAAGAGGGAGTGTTAAAGTTGTAGCTTCAGTTAGATTGATTCGATCTAATATACATTATTGTTATTGGTAATCATCATTTCCTATATATACTTATTCATGTTAGAAATTTTTTTAAATATAATGCGCGCGCGCACGCACACACACACACACACACACACACACATTATTCATGTTAATATAATATTATTTAAATGATGATTACACCATAGAGACGTGTCTCCCCCTCTTATATTTATATGAGATCAAAATTTGCATTTGGACATCATCAATAACAATAGTTATGATTCTACATTTGCAGAAATGATCCATGTTACTTAACAAAATATGCATGAATGGAATAATTAAATTAAATAATTATATTTTAGGGCTTTTCAAAAACATAAACCCTAAAGGGAGTTAGTGCTCTATATTAGAGATTTTTTGATCATCATTTCACACACAGACTTTTAGGGAGCAATTATTAGGATTTTGAGCAAAAAGAATTTTGGAAGCTTTGAAGGGTTTCAATATAGTAAGGGTTTCACCAAGTTGTCAAATTGTTAGCATCAACATGAGGTAGGATTTGAAACCCACAATAGTAAAATTTCATTTGAAAAAGATCTTTTGACATCATGTCTTCTTGGGTGATTGCAAATTTTTCCTTCAAAAGATTATCTTCTTCGTGTTTGATAGGTTGTGTTGTAGTGAATGGTATAATTTGTGCATGAAATTTATTTCTGAAATTTAAAAGAGAAATTACTTCTGGGTTTTTTTTTTTTTTTTTTGTGAAATTAGGAGGAAATAATTTACTATTATTATGTAGAAAATTTTGATAAAAATCATAATCTAGAAACCTTTGTTCTAAATTTAGCAAAAGCTATGTTGCATGAAACCTGTCAAAATCCTAGATTCTTCTTAAGAAAATTTACATGCAAAATAATTAGAAAATATGAATATTCATCCAATTTAGAGTTTGATTAAATGCTTTTGGAAATCATTTATAAAATTAAAACAAATTGAAAGTCAAAGATAAATTAAGCACTATTATGCAAATTAAAATTAAAATCTAATATTTGAGAAAAAGTAATAAGATTTAGAAAATCACATGACAAAAAAATTATTATATATTTAAATAGAATATTTTTATTGTGAAAGAATTATGTTTTTAGAAATATAAATGTTTACTGCATGTAAATCAATGTAGTTATCACAATGCACGTAAGGGAATAAATATATTTTTGCATGTGAAAAAGAATAAATACATGTTAAAAATAGATATAATAATTTTGCATTGTTAAGAACAAATAGGCATGTGAAAAAAAAGACATGCAAGTTTATTTTTATTTTTAAATAAATATATGTATTAATTTTTTTTGAAGAACTTTATTATTATTATTATTTAATAAATCTGATTTAAAAAAATAAAAATATTAATTTTTTTTGAAAAACACATATTAATTGTATATTAATTTCAAAAATTAAATAAATAATTACTCATTTGTTTGTTAAGTGGATTTTTTTTTGAAATAAAGGGGTAAAAATTTATTAAAGATAAGAAAGCACCATTACAAAGAGATCAAGGACCCAAGGTCCCAAGGAGAAACAAAAGTACAACCCCAAACAAAGATAAAACAACCAACACCATCATCTGTCACCATTCTCTGCCCTATCCTCATCAAGAATATTCCTTAAGTCAAGACAGAGCTCCTGAGGAACCAACTCCCATTCCTCAATTCTCCATCCCTCAGCATGCTCAGAAGCCCATCTCACCAAACAATCGGTTTCCCTATTCCGCTCCCTTGGAATATGGATAAAAGTCACCATTTCCATCAAAGAACTAATCTATGAAATTTTTTGCACAATCCTAGCCAACTGCCAATTAACATCAGCCACTTTTTGTTCAATAAGCATGTTAATCAAAACCTAGGAATTAGATTCACAAATTATTCTTCTCCACCCTAAAGCGTGCACTTTCTCAAGAGTGGCAAGAATAGCCAATCCTTCCACTAGGTTAATGGTCTGAATCCCATCATAGATTGAAAAGATAAAGATCACTGAACCCAGAGAGTCTCTACCAATCTTGTCGATACTAGTCGAACCTGGATTGCCCCTTGAAGATCCATCAATATTGATCTTCAAGACACCATAAGGAGGAAGCTGCCAATTTCCAACCCTGTCAATTTTTTGCTTCCCACGACGTTGTCTCGTAACCCTGGTTAAGGTCAAAGAGGATCCCAAAGTCCCCAATCTCTCCACCAACTCTATATCTCATTTCCCTAAAGGTAATTCCACTTCACACTTAGCCTCTACTGTCTCTTGGACCATGACCAATAACCTCTACCAAATTTGTTGCACTAGTCTCTGTTCTTTATGAAAAATCCTTCGATTGCACTCCAGCCAAATCTGCCACAATAAGAAGATAGGCCCCACAAACCACACCTCTTGCAGAAAGGGAGCCATAGAAGGGGGCCGACCCATCCCCTGCCAAAACTCAATCAAGGAAGAAGCATGGACACAAGGAGTTGTCCAAACTTCCCACTAAAAATGCCAAAGTTGTAGGGCAAAGGAGCAACGAAAGAACAAATGGGTACAGTCCTCCTCATTAGCCCCACACATAACACAAATAGAAGGGCCGTGGAATCCTCTCTTCCAAACATTATCCCAAGTCAAACACTTATTCCAGGCCAACATCCAAATAAAACAGTTACATTTTGGCTAAGAAAGTTTGTTCCAGACCGTCTTCCACCACTGCATTTCAAGCAAAACCATCTTATGAGACATCAACTTGCTATACCCAGAGGCAACCGCATAGGTTCCCTTAGGATTGGGAGACTAGGCAAGCACATCATCCTTCCTAAGAGAGCAACATCTTCTACTGGAGAGGATATTTTGTAGCACAACACATTCCTCATGTAAACTAGCAACTGACCATTCATCTGGTGACTTCCATTTAGCCATTTCCATCTGACCATAAGGGAAAAAGGACTTAAAGTCACTCACCCTTGACCAACCAGCCTCCAAAAATAGCTGACAAAGAATCATCGGGTTAGGAAATTGAGAAGTGATTGGGGGATATCCATCCCAAGAATCTGACCAGAATTGGGCCTCAGCTCCTCTCTTGTAGATCCAAAATAACCCATCCTTAATATGCTTAGCCCCTTTCTCGAGAGAATCCCAAATCACAGATCCCTTCCCCCCAAGTGGATACTTGGAAATATCAAGATGAGAGGTCCCTAGGAAATGCTTTTGAGAAAGAACCTTCGCCTAGCTCTTATCCTACTCATTACACCACCGCCAGTAAAGTTTAGCAGCCAACGCCTCCCCAGTTAAAGCCGACTGCCTCAAGCCTAGTCCCCCATATTGTTTCGGGCTGCACACCAGTTCCCATCTAACCAAACTCCATTTGGAGGTCTCCAAGCAGCCAACCCATAAAAATTGGCACACCATAGAATCTAGATCCTTAAGAAAGCCCATAGGAGTAACCTAGAGCATGCATCTATAAATGGGCAAAGCTTGAACCACCAACTTAATCAACTAGACACACCCAACGAAGGATAGCCAATGACGAGTCTAATGATTAACTTTCACCCAGAATTTGTCCAAAATAATCTGCCAAGACTCCTTGGGAAGCCTACTCACTAAGATGGGAATGCCAAGATACGTTAATGGAAGATTCTCGATCTGAAATCTCAGAGTGTGAGCAATTCTTTGTTGAATAGGGCTCAGAGTATTAAAGAAGTAAATGGAAGATTTTCCTTCATTAATCTGTTGACCTGAAGCAACTAGGTACACATCCAAGACCCTTCGAAGATTAGATGCCTCCCTCATTGTAGCCATCCCCATCAAAGTAGTATCATCTACAAATTGCAAGTGAGATTATGGAGGTAAGGTTCCACCCCACTTCCAACCTTGAATCAAACTAGACTCCACATTCCGTTTAATCCATCTCCCCAATTGTTAAGTGGATGTTATTATTAATGATATCTTAAGTTTAGTTAAGCTACTAGTTGCATTTAAAGATTATATATTTATTAATGTAAGTGGAAAGTTGATAAATAAATATTTGTGATTTTAAATTATATTTCTAAGAGGAGTTATTATGGAGTTAACTATGTGATCATATATTTAAGAATATTTAAGAATCTGAGAGATATTATAAACTATTTAATCAATATTATAATTTTAAATTCGAGTTATGTCTAGTTGCATAATGAATCAAAAAAGTAAATATTAATATTAGACCAAAATAGAAGTCATATTAATATTTAAGGCATATAATTGATATTAATATTTAAATATAATTAAATACTTTTATGTTATTAATTAAACCATTTATGATTTAAGAATAATTTTGTTCAACACATCTTCATGGCTCAAGCTAAATATAGAAAAATATGGAATTTAACTATATGGTTGGAAACTATGTGTTTTTCTTATATTCTATTTATAGTCTTGTGATGTTTGTTTTCTTTATGGATTTCTTTGTCAATTGTTTAGTTGGCCAAGTTAGGATGTGCACTAGAGGCATCTTTGAGTTTTCTTTTATGATGATTATTTGACTAGATGTCATGATGTATCTTTTATGATTTTTGAAATTTATTTTGATGCGAATTTTATGAGAATTTGGGTTTTGAGAACCAATGCTATTGTCGGGTTGCCTATTATGGGACCAAATTCAATCATTATTATTTTGTGGTATGGGACACAATTGTGATTTGTTGGTTTTTAGGAAGGTTGACTAGGTCCATGTCTTTGGGAGTGATTTGCAATAGGGGTTTGGGGCCCAAAGTGGTCAATACCAAGGTAACCTATTGTAAGTTGTGTAACAAGTGATAACAGAGTAATTAAAATATCTTGCCTAGTCCTTTCTTTGAGATACACCAAAATGATAAGTTAGAGATGTTTGCCTCGCCCATGCCTTGAGCACTTGTATAGGCAAAGGATGAGAATGGGATGATACCTGGTGAGAGTTATGACTGATTTTCTTTTTGTTCATGAGGGTATTTTGGTTTCACATGTGTCACGTTGAGGGTTTGGGGTTTAGAGTGACTAGTCCAGGGTAACTCAACACTTGAGGGTCTAGGGTCTAATGAGAGACCAGTCTAAGGTAACTCAAGTAGTTTGACTATGTGATGACACTCCTTAGAATGTAGCTTGAGTCTCCTTTGTAGATTTTGTATTTGCCTCTGGTGGTGTATTGATTGATGTATTTATTGTTGATGATTCTTTCATTGATGACAATTGGTATTTGGTTGGTTATTATACTTGACATGTGGACTTTGACTTGGAGTGGATATCTTCCATTGACTTTGTCACTTGATTCTTGATACTTGATTTATACTTGGTATCTGTATGTTGACTTTAGAATGTGGTGTTGGTATTGGATTGAGTAACCTTTTGATTTTGATTATCTTTTCTTCTTGAGTAGTTTGTGTTACCCTCGAAGTAGAATTGGCTATCAATATTTATTGCCTAGGATTGTATTATGGTTTGATTATTCGTATGTGGATCATTCATTATCTTCCCTACATGATAGGTGTGGAAGCCTGATTACGTGACCACGTAGTCAGGAGGTAGTGTCTTCTTACCATTTTAGTCCCCCTCAGATTGATAGATGTTGGATGCTCATGGATGCAATTGTACCATTATCATTTTTATTCTTATCTTAGAGACTTCTATTCAGTTGATGTATGTACTTTATCATGTATCATGTGATCTGATGTGCTTGTATCTATTCTCGCATACCCTACGACATGTGTAGTGGATGTTGTTCATTAGATGTAATTTATTGTATCAGTTATTTTTATGCATTTGCTCATGAGATGATGTATTTGTCATTTCTTTATGATCATGAGATGTTGTACTTGAAATGTAAACTAATTATTATAAACTTCTTAAATGTGACTCAACGTAAAGGAATCCTTGAGGAATGGAAAATTGCATTTGTAATTGCTTGTGTAATTGATGTTTATGTGTATATTGCTTCCACATTATTGTTATCTTGGTGTTGATTAAACATTAAAAAAAAAAAAAAAAAGTTCAATAAACACTGTATCATGTTAGTTTATTTCTCTTGGGTTCCCGAGCAGGGCATTACACAATCTCTTCGTTGGAGAAGTTCAAGAGATTATCATTGTTGAAAAGGTCTCCTACCTACATGCAAGTCTTGAATGAAAGTTTTATCAATTCAAACTCATAGAATTAAATTGTGTAAGTTTGCAATTTGATTGATGAAGTTGGAAAGAATTATAGAAGCAAAAACAATGCTTATGTGTGTAAAGCATCCTTGTCTAATAGGGCCATTGAATAGAAATCTATAATATGTCAATAAGCAGAAAACAAGCAACAAAAATAAGCAGAATTAATATTTTCATGGGAACACCTACTTTATAAAACATTTCTTTAAATGTGGAGCAATGACTGCTAGCGAAATTAAACTTAGGAGCCACATGGAGACCTCCCCTTAGTAACTACATGGGGACCTCCCCTTAGCTATGGAAAAAGAGGGGGACTATAAATAACATCGAGCTTATTGAAAAAATGAACATGTGTCTTTATCATTTTTTCTCATCTCCTTTTAATTATTATTTTTTTTTTATTAAGGATTTAGACTTGCAAGGCACAAAGCCTACGTGCTACCAACTATTGAAGGCCACCACATAGACATTTTAGGGACCTGATATGGACCCACTCATCTCCTTTTTATTTGTCTACAATTTAGTTTTCAGATTCATTTGTAACAAAAAGATGAAAAAATATTAACATTAAACATTACAATTCATAGACTACAAATTGTGCCACAAAAAGTGAACAACTCCTACCAACCAAAAACATCTAAATAGCATCAGCAGCAGCTCGTGGAACTTTTTGAGTTCTAGATAATAGCTGGTGATCACTAAATGCAATGGAAAATATGAAATGTAAAACAATTTTTTTTACACCATTTCATTCACCAGCCTCCCGTACAATCTGCCACTGTTGTAAGATTACGCTTCTCAATATATTATATTAATCTTGCATAAATTTTAAAAAACTAAACAAAATATTCTGATTTATGCAAACAAAAAAAAAAAAACTTGTTTAATACTTTGATTGTATTTTATGAGACACAAAGCATAAAATGCAGCTGTACAGCCTTAAAAACGTGTGTGCACGCACTGCAGAATAAATCGATATTCTCTTCTGAGATCGTGAGATCGTTTAAGTTAGTGCTCGTGATCAGACTTCATTTGTCCCACGCATAAATGTGAGTAGTTGTTTATTGCCATTTACTGTTAGAAAATGGGTAAAGAAATGACGGGCAGTCATACTTTTGCATCATCCAAATCCTGAAAAGCTCAAAATCTTATCTTTTTAAAATGGAAAGCTCAAAATCTTCCCATTCACACCAACAAAGTGAAAAAACCTAAGTAGCATCATTCTATTTCGCCCAATGGAGGAGTGGATTTGTGTGTTTTAAAATTAGCAATGGAATTTATTAATATAAACGTCATTTTCTCAGTCTGCTGTTTAAAATCAGAATCTTTAGACTCCATTTTCAACTTGTAAGATTTGTGTTGTTTGGATTTTATACTCTATCTTGATCTGCTTATCTCACAGACATGTGATTCCTTGGGGGGCGAATGTGTTAATTGATGCTGTAGCGTGTGACATATCTGTACTGCATAGCCTGAGATTGATCTGAATGCTCTGTTTTAACACGGAGAAAATCGTCATTCAATTCTTAGTGGGGTAGTGTGAAATGGGGAGAATTATGATATGGGTGGCTGTTTTTCTTTCATTTATTTTTGATTTGGGGGTCTGCAGTTTTGCTGTTCCACCTCCCCTGCCTCTGGAGCCTCTTCCCACTGCCAAGCAGCTCAAATGGCAGCAGAGAGAAATGGTTATGTTTCTTCATTTCGGTATAAATACATTCACCAACAGAGAATGGGGAACAGGGAAAGAGAATCCTCAATGGTTCAATCCAATTGGGCTTGATGCAAATCAATGGGTGAATGTGGCCAAAGAAGCAGGGTTTTCTCTTGTAATTCTGACTACAAAACACCACGATGGGTTCTGCCTCTGGCCTTCTAAGTATACAAATCATTCTGTGAAAAGCAGCCAGTGGAAAGATGGAGAAGGAGATGTTGTTAAGGACTTATCAATGGCGGCACAAGCCCAAGGCCTGGATTTTGGTGTTTATTTGTCTCCATGGGATCGATATGAGCCTTTCTATGGTGATGAATTGCAGTATAATGAGTTTTATTTGGGACAGTTGCAGGAGCTCCTTACCAAGTGAGATTTTCTATGCTTTCTTTATTGTTTTTTCATTGATTGGTATAAAAATGAGAAACAATTTTTCAGCTCCAATTGTTAATTAGCCGTAAGAGGAAAGAGATGAAATCCATGGGAAATAATTTATGTTCTCTGTAAATAGGCTTCATTCCATGCGCCATTCTTACTGTTTTCCCTGTTTTTCCTTTGTGGCAAGAAACAAGCAGTTTACGTACTAGAATATCTGCAGACAAGTTTGTCCACCAAACTGAATTTGAGTAGGTAAAGTTGGGTAGAGTGGAGATTTATTGCTTCGGTGAAGTGAACTAAGAACTTCCATTAAAATATTCTGCAAGAAAACTGTGTGGAAATTGTTTCTATACCTACTCTTAGCCCAAACAAAAAGAAATGGACGCTTGATTCTGTAAATAGAATGTTTCCGGTTCCAAACTACACAGAATCCCAAATGTGTTGAGCAAACAATAAGAAACTGAGGTGGTATACAAAATGTATTAAAATGTGGACGGCAAATGAGATACATATATTCTTAGCAGCCTTGAAAACATATGAGATCCATACATTCTTATCCGCCTTATCAGCTTCAATAGCAATGTTATTGTCTCAGGGTCTATGAATAGTTTGATTTTTTAAATTGGGAGTTAGTGATTGAGGGTTGTAATTCAGGCTTTATTTTCTTATAATATTAGATCTCTACATTCAACCAGACGTTAGAATACAAATCAATTAAACAACTCAAATGTCTGTTAATTTATCAGGCAAATAGGCTCTACTTTTTGTATCAGACATCAAATAGGCTCTGCCTTTGTGATTTATCCTTTGAAAACTTGGGGTACTATCTTTCTTTATGGTAATTATGGGTTGAACAAGGCAACCGCCTTGTCCATGATTCGATGGATCCTTTTCTAAGGATTTCTCTGAAAATGAGCTCTCAAGAGCAATTACTAGATGTTTGAAGTTCATGGAATGCTTCAAAGCCAAAATACAACTTTAGTATGGTATTACTATGGACAGTGAACAAAGCATTACAGACTTAATTCATTGGATCCAGACATGCAATGAATATAACTGCAAACAAGGCATTACACAGGATTCAAAAAGTACACAGCTATGTTTCCTTTAATAGTAAGGCATCCCATGCTCTTTTAACTTCGCCACCCAGGAAGCACAACTTTAACAAGAAACTATTGCGATTAATGTGTTCGTACCTGTCAACATTGTGCTGTTTTAGAAGAGCGTCTAAAAAGTAAACAAATGCCTGAAAAGTTTCTATAATAATAGTCAACTGTGAAAGCTTAAGCTACCAAGTATTTTCTTTTTGAGGGTTTAAGACTGGTATACGGATTGCAGGTATGGCACTATATCCGAAGTATGGTTTGATGGAGCAAAAGGAGATAACACTACAATGACATACTTGTTTTCCAAGTGGTTTGCTCTGGTTAATGAGTTGCAAATATCTGCTAACATATTCTCAGATGCGGGACCAGACATCAGATGGGTGGGAGATGAAAATGGGACTGCAGGCTCAACATTTTGGTCTACCATTAATGGATCTTCTTTGAAGATTGGAGATGCTTCCATTGAAGGGTAATTCATACAAACCCTCAAAAAATAAAAATTAAAAACCCTTTTCCCCTTTCCAAAAAAATTATTGAAGAATTCTGCTTTTTTCTTCTGTAGCTATTTGAATACTGGAGATCCATATGGAACCGATTGGATTCCTGCAGAATGTGATGTATCAATCAGAAAAGGCTGGTTTTGGCATCCAGATCAGAAACCCAAACCGCTAAGCAAATTGCTGGATATCTATTATAATTCAGTGGGGAGAAATTGTGTTCTTTTGCTCAATGTTCCACCAAATACAACGGGGCTCATTTCTGAAGAAGATGCGGAAAGGCTAATGGAATTCACAAAGGCCATTAAAACCATTTTTTCAAAAGATCTGGCTGCTTCTTCTTATGTCACAGCAAGCAGTGTGAGAGGGGAAGCCTTCAATCCTAACAATGTATTGAACAACGATCTCTGGACTTACTGGGCACCCAAGAATGACAAAAACAGCAATAAAGTAAGCTGGATATGTTTGGAGAGCAAAGAAGCCATGAAATTCAATGTAGTGAGGATTCAGGAAGCCATTGGACTTGGGCAAAGGGTGATGAAATACGGTGTTTATGCATTCGGAGTTGATGGGAAGAAAAGAATGCTTGTGAGTAATGGGACCACAATTGGGCACAAAAAGCTTGATAGATTGAAAATACCTGTGAAATCTTCGAAGGTTATGCTTGTGATTTGGAAATGCAGAGGGAGAATTCCTCTCATTTCATCATTTGGGTTACATTTTGATCCATTTTACAGAGGGGAATAAAGATATGGTGTTTTCTGGTTCTTTTCTCTTTCAAAGTATACGGGTGAAACCTGTAGTTTCGTTTTTTTTATTTTCTCTGCATTTTTCCTGTGTATTTAGCTGCATCTGCATTATTGTTTGAGTGTGAATACAATTGAGATTTCAAATTGTTTGGTGGCGTAACAGGTCGCGATTGTTTGTCTTGATTTGATTCTGATGCTTTTACGCGTGCAACCGACAACAATTCTGATGCTTTTTTACAATGACGCATACTGTTTTCTTGTTGCTGGTGTATTTGGTAGGCACATGATCATTTTACGACTCTTTTTGCACTCTGATAATGATCACACTGTCACGTTCTTATTGTCACCCATTTACATAATTTTAGATTAACGAAAGTGAATAAAGAGTTAGGAATTGATAATTATTTTATTTTATTTTTTAAAGCAAAGGAGGGCTGGGCCACTAGAAAGCTATTTCGAGAATTCTATAGGGAAAGAACTAGTAAGAAAGTCCGAATTTACCAGAACAACCATAAGCTACGAGCTGGAAACACATCCATCAAATATTCTGGCTGCAAAGATTCAGCCAACCAGCAACACAACAAAATTGGCATATAAACTGAATACAAATCACCCATGTTTTTCCTTACTTGCCAAATCACATATGGCGGGATATAAGTTACAATCTATTGTTGGGTTGAAGGAGCAAATACTAACACCATCACACTCTAAATTTGCAAGGTCATCAGCCAGCTTGTTGCCTTCATGGTAAACATGTGATATTTTGCAATCACTAAAGGAGTCAAGAAGCTGCCAAATACGATCCATAATGTATGCAGTCCTCCAAAATTGTAATTTTTTTGGTAATGCAAGCATTAATAATAATCACAGAATCACCCTCAATATGCACTTTTGTGAAACCACCAAGTTTTGCCAAAGTCACTCCCTCAACTAGTGCTAGCGCCTCTGCAACATTATTTGCACCAGGTGAAACTGGGCAAGTCTTAACAGCCAAAATATGCCCTTCATGATCCCTAATGCAAACCCCAATCCTAGATTGTCCAGGATTACCACGACTTAACTTTGCAAAAACCCTGTTTAGGAGGGATCCATTTAATAGCAGCTCTATCAACAACTTGGTGAACATTAGGATTTGGAATTGTATTCATTTGGGTGTTCAGTTCTTTCCAAGATTTCAACATTTTTCCATCCCAAGAAGAAAAATAATGGTTGCATCTGTTGTTAACCACGTGAGCATTCACCATCTCAACAATATGTGCCTCAAGACAACCAAGAACATGGCTCAAAGAAGAGGATTCATGTCTGAAAATGCATCTATTACGCTCCCACCATAAAGCCCATGCAACAGCAGCAGGACCACATTTTCACATGTTATGAAACAAGGATTCAGAAAACAAAACTGGCCAGGATTGAAAAAGAGCCCAAAAGGTATTAGGAAGAGGCACTAAGAAGCTAAATTTAGAAAGAAAAAAAATTCCAACATTGTGTGGCCAAGGATCAATTCAACAAAAGGTGAGCAGCAAATTTAATTCCTTCACCACAGAGAACACAACTGAAAGGTTGTGTAATTTGGAGCAGAGAAAGTCTATCACTTGTAAGAATACGCTTCCTTAATGCTAACCATGCAAAACACCCAGCTTTGGGTAGCACAACATTGTTCCAACACATGGAGAAAGATCTAGATGTCGGCCTCAAACTCTCTACACATTGCATAGCAGCATAACCATATTTGATACAGTACTGGCCATTCTTAGCTAGGGCCCATCTAAGGACATCGACCTTCTTTGAGAAGAAAACCTCACAATCAGTAAAAAATCGTGGAGTGGTGAGGATACACAATGTTGTTACATTAATTGTTACCTTTCCTTAATTGTTACCTTTCATTAACAGTTACCTTTCCCTCCTAATCACTGGTAAAAAAAATTCACTTTTTTTAAATAGTTTTCTTTATTTCTGATTGGTCTATTTGTGCATAAAGTACTATAATGATGATTTGGGGGTCTTAGTGGTGGGTATTGGGCCAAGGTCTTAGTGGTGGGTATTGGGCCAATGTTTTAAAATGACACTTTTAGACCACCTCACACTCTACACATTCTACATAGAGCTCCGTAATTGAAGGAAAGCTGAAAGGTTAACTTTAAGCTCTTCACTCACCTACAAAGGTTCATAAAAAAAATTGGTAAATTTTCACATACAGATTAGCAACTATAGGTGCCAAAGTTCCTTCCTTTAATGTGGTGGGTTTTGGGATAACAATTGAGTCAAGTTGTACATTTAAATTTTGGGGCCTTCAATTTGCCAAGCCCATGCGTTGCAACAATGGTTAAGCGTGTACCTATGTATGTGCTCGAAGTACCTTCTAAGTGATTAGTTTAATATATCTTTAAAATTGATTTAATGAAAGGTACACAATCAAAGCCTAAAAGTTTTAACTCCTTAAAAGAACTCTAAAATTTCATGTAAGCAAGGTGTTGAGTATGACTTGGAGCCCGAGACCAAAAATTACCCACCAAGCCCAATTTATTTCTCTTTTTATCTCTCCCTCTCTCTCCATCTAGTGCTAACAATTTATTTATAAATTCATCTTCCTTGCTCTATATATTTATCTTCTTCTTCCCTCCATTAATTTTATCTTTTACAATTTTATTTTTTTATTTGAATGTCAGCCTAAGTTTTGATTGGAAGTCTTAAACATCACACACTAAGGCTTGATTCCTAGATTAAAAGTGTTAAAGAGTCAAAGTTTCTTATCTTGTTATTTTGATAAAAAAGACATTAATATCATCTTACTTAATTGCAACATGCATGCAAACTAACATTTAAGTCTCTCAAAAACACTGTTATAATATAATGAGCTCTTATATAGCTCCCAACTAATTATTTTTGTTTATATATGTAATGATTTAGTTGTGGTGGATAACTATCACTTCCTTAAAAAAATATTTCTTATCGAACCCATTTTAGAATTTCGTCCACTAAGCATTTTGAATTTTATATTTGAATGAAAATAAGAAGATATAATTTGTTCTAGACAAAGAAAACAATGGTAAGATATACATTATGCAACTCCAAGGTCTATTGTAGGTTTTGAAAAGCAAGACAAATATGGTTTGTGTAAAGTATGATTCAAACTGAATGACCTCTAAAATTTTTAATGAATAATAAAAATTCTAATTGTTAAACTAACTTAATCATGAATCATTTTCATCTTTTTGATATCAAGTTCATTTTTAAAATTTCCTTTCAGCTTTGCTATGTAAGCCATTCTTTTAAGGTTTTCACATAGTTCTCAAGATCCTTGTTTGCACTATATATAATACTAAAGAAAGCTTCTTGGTGACAACTTGGATTAATTATTTGAAGATACAATATCTATATTAAAATGAAATCCTTACACCTTAACTTGTTAGCTAACGACTATCATTACACACACAAGTTTACAGTTAAATCAATAGCACATTGATGCCGAAGATGCCAGTTTTGTTGGTCTTATCAAACACCATTCTTCAAAGGACCTTAATTCATAAGTTGTTCATAATAAATCTAATATTCAATTTTACTTTTTACTTATTCTAATTTCAATTATATTATAATTTATTATTATACTTAATGATAATTAATTAGATATTAAATATTATTTAAAATAAAATTATAATTATAAGCTTTTCGTTGATATTTAAAATAAATTTATAAAATAAAGAATAAATATTTTGACTTTTAAAATTTACAAAAGTATATAAATTAATAATTTTAAAATTTGTAATTTGTTTATCAAATTTTTATTTTGTTTTGTTTTGACTATACAAAAAATATATCTAGCGTAATATTTGACAATAATATAATTAAATAGATATCAATAAATTGTTTAAAATTAAACTGATTTTTTTTTAATTATAAAAAATAGATATTTAATTTTAAAAATCTCTTGATTTCAATTTTTTTTATTGTTTCTACCAATCTTTTAAAAGTTGTGATTTGTTTAGAATTTTTCATTTTAAATTCTTTGTTTTATTTCGACATTTTTATTTTAACTATAATATAATATATTATTTTACAATAACATAATTAATTATGTTTTATAATACTATTTAAAATAAAATTTTAACTAATATTTTATATTTAATAATTATTTATTCTTAGAGTTTTATAAAATAAAAAATAAATATTTCAACTTTTAAATATAAACTAGTATAGACATCTTAAATAAATCTATCTAATTATAATTTAATTTACTACTCTAAAACTATTTATATTTCCTTTATCTCCATTTATTTAGCTTTTTACTAAGCCTTTTATTTTAATTTC
This sequence comes from Cupressus sempervirens, assembly GCA_028749045.1. Lineage (NCBI taxonomy): Eukaryota > Viridiplantae > Streptophyta > Pinopsida > Cupressales > Cupressaceae > Cupressus > Cupressus sempervirens. The sequence goes on along the minus strand of CM053787.1, from coordinate 390,038,131 downwards.
TTAAAAAATGGATGATTTATATCTCTAAATATTATAATTTAAATAGATATTTTATGTGATATTTATTAAATTATTTTTAAAAGTATATTATATTTATAATAAGATTTAAACGTTTGACATGTAAATGGTTGTCAAATTTAACCTAGAAGAATAAAACTTAACATTAACACACTCACACCATCCCACTCCCCCATTCTGCCATTGTAGAATGCCTATCGACATTAATGAATGTATCATTTTTTTTAATGTTTCAACGATTTTTCAAAATTTATTGATTACTCACAGATTTTAATAAAATTAGAAAAACTAATATAATCTCCAAATCCATAAACTTTTTCTACAATTTATGAATAAATATTTCATTATCCATTATAAAATATAATTTGAAATGAGAATAAATAAATTTTTTAATATTAAATAATAAAATTAATAAGAAAAATTTATAAAATTAAACAATAATAAAGAATACTAACATTATTGTTTGTAAAAATAGATAATTAAAATAAAATATTATCCATACAGTTAATATTTTAACATGAAATTATAATGTTGATAATATGAAATTAGGCATGGAAGCATAAAAAATAATTAGGCTCTATCAATGGAGTCAATGAATGAATTAATCAACATAATCATGTTCAAAGGACCTATTTATTATGAGTTTTTTTCATGTGATCTTAAAGGATAGAAAGTTTTCATATGTAGAATTCTGAGCATCACCCAAGTTTTAGCATCACCCAAGATGGCATCACAAAATCAAAATGGAGTATGACCTCTAAAAAGTGAGAGAGGTTATTGTAGGTCTTCACAACATGGTCCTATAGGAACTAGAATTGCATCCATACCTCACATGAGCTCCAAGATATGCCTCATCAATGATCGCAACCCTATGGCATTTAGTGACCCTTAGGGACATTCCGGTTCGGTGTGCCCAAGAATGTTCAAGTGCTCAATGGGATAGGACAAGGTTGGGGATAGGGTTTACTTGGCCACTTAGAGCTAACAGAGCAGACAGTTTGATCCCATAACGAAAGGTGAGAGAGATTTGGTAGTTGGCAACTTTGTATTGGCCAACACTACAAGTTTCAGCATCACCCAGGATGGCGTCGCAAAATCAAAACAGAGTATGATCTCCAAAAAGTGAGAGAAGTTAGTTTAGGTCTCTACAACATGGTCCTATAGGAACTAGAATCACATCCATACCTCGCACGAGCTCCAAGATATGCCCCGTCAAAGATTATAGCTCTATGGCATTTAGTGACCCTTAGGAACATTTCGATTCGGTATGCCCGAGAATGTTCGAGTGCTGAATGGGATGAGACAAGGTTGGGGATAGGGTTTACTTGGCCACTAAAAGCTAATAGAGTAGATAGTTTGATTCCATGACCCTTTTTCCAATAAGTTGCAAATTTGAGCAACTTTTACAACTTTCAACAATGCAACTTTGCACAAAAAGTGCAACTTTTACATTTTTCTTTTGATTCCAATTCTACGACTTGGAAAAGGTTTTGCAATAGTAAAATGACTTATTTCCAAATGCTTAGCCCTTCAACAATTTTGAAACTTTAGAAAATTTGTTAGCATTTTTGCAATTTTGCTTTGACAACTTTTGCAATTTTTTGCAATTTTTGACATCTTAACTCCTAGATGCCTAAAACTTAACCTAATGACCCTAAGGACCTTTATAACCTTCTAAGAAACCCAACCACTCCTAGGAATCCCCAATCACAAGGAAAACCTATCACAAAGACAACTAATCACTAGTTGCTCTTAAGGGCATCACAAGGCTTATTTGACACAAAACCCCACAAATACAAATAATGACCAAGGGTGACTTCCAAGCATGGAAAGGGTCTATTTAGGTCCAAACTAACATGAATCCAACATTAGATTCAAACTATGCAACTTTCATTGGCTAGTTGCTTCAGAAACTCAAGACTAGGCTTGTAGCCTTGAACATGGAAAATCACAAACATCTCCTTACAAACCAAAGAAAAGAATCGCTTATTTGGATACCCTTTTTGGTTTTATACAACATACTAAAGCCTTGAGATCTCAAGAGAAGTATGCAACAATTGAGTTTTTTAAGGCTCACTTAGGAATGTAGGCAATTAGGCATCCATTAACAAAGGAAGTACCCTACCCCTTGAGAAAAATATAAATCTAGAAATTGGAACATGAGGGGGATCATGTCAAATGATCACATACCAATTTTCAAGCCTCTAAACCTTCTATGTAGCGAGTTATGGAAGATGTTGCTACAGATTTCTAGCATGCACATGGATCTTGCATGCCTAGGGCATCAAGTTTTTCTCTCCAATCTCATTATTTTGACCTAAAACCAAAAGTAACATAAAAAACATTTTCCTAACTTAGATTCCACCAACATTTGTTGATTTCCCATGGTGGAATCTCAAGATATGAGGGAAAATAGATGAAACCCTAGGTAATGGCACAAAATGGGGACAACAATTAGTAAAATGGGAATATCTTGAGTTGTAGAGCGAATTAGAACCTTATTAAAAGTGCAAAAAAAAGAAGATTCACAAAGCTATCCAACCATACTAGATATACATACTTATATGTGATCAACTTGACCAATGACCTAATGTTTTTCATGAGTTCGAGTATAATAATCTATCTTTTGTTATGATTGAGTTCAATATTTTAGTGTTCTTGTTGATTAGTGTTGAAAATGATTAGTGTTAGTGTTTATAAGTGGTTGTGATAGTTGGAGGACATCTATATAAGGTTTCCACAAGAGGAGAAACCCATTGTACGAACATGTGAACAACAAACATTGAATAAAACTCATAATTTCTACCTTTTTCTTTGTTGTTTCAATATTGTATGGCTTGTACGGATTGGTAGGGGTGAAATTTTGGTATGGTTGGATAGAGCATTGAGTTAGTGTTCCATTGCATTTGGTTTGAAGTCTTTATCTTATCTACAACAAAAGTTACATTAGTTTTTGTAGAGGTTGGTCAGATTTACCCTATATTTGAGGGTTTCTTTAAGATGGCCTCCTAACTTGCAATTCCATTGTGGGATTTCAATGCCACTTTACGGAATGAAAGTTATTAGAGGGTGCTTCAAGATGGCAGATATTTAGAACTAGAGGTGTAGGTTACCTATTTTTACCAACAAGCCCTAGACTGAACATTGCTATATGTCTAGTCTAGATTTCAAGAAGAAAGAAGGTTCAAGCTTCCAAACTAATTGATTTGACCTAGGTGAAGGGTGTAGGAGGATTAATTGGATGTGAAGAAGAGTTCCAAGGGGTGGAGTCAGGTTTTTAAACCCATTTACTCATATTTCCTTTGTAACCTAGCCTAATCTGGCCAATTAGGTCTGTGACTCAAAGTGGGTGTTAATTGGTGTTGGAACAGAGTCAAAGTTTGATCTTTTGAAATCTCTAAGAGGTGGTTAAAGGGTGTCTAAAGAGGTGAAAAGATAGTGTGGCCCTTTTAAAAGTTTGGGAGTTTGACCGAGAAAGCTAGGATTAGCCCTATTAGAAATGGTGGTAACAATTATGAAAATCAGTTGTTGGGCGTTTGAGAACTTTAAAGTTGGGTGTTTTTGAGAGATGAGGTCCATAGAAATCTTTTCTGTCAGGAAAGTTGAGTTCTAAACCCATCTAGGGAGAGTTTTCCTTTTTAGGCCTATTGGAGAAGGGGAGTCCCTAAGAAGTTGTGATTGATCTAAGTCAATTGAGAACCCTAGTGGTGCAGGGCACCTAAGGCTCTTAGGCATGAATTCAAGGTGTTTAGTAGGTTAGAATCATTAGGAAAGAAGTTTGATCCATACTTGTAATAAAAGACTCAATTGTAAGGTACAATGGCATATTGGTGTGGTTATAAGCCAAGTGACCATTTGTAACCAAGGAGTCATAATAGGTGTGATTTTGAGTATATTGATGTTTTTAGGATGTTTTAGGTAGATTTGGGTCATTAAGACACCTTTGGATTAAAGGTTTGTAAAAAAATGCAAAAGTGCAAGAAAGTTGCAAAATGCAAAAAGTTGCTAAAGAGCAATTTTTGCAATTTTTGTTGTCAAACTTAAAAAAGGAAGTTTTACAGTCTTCCAAACATCCAAATCGAAGTTGTAACTATTTGAAGGTACTTATTTAAGGTCTCCACACGTGGGGAAGGTCTTTGTACGGACAGGTGGACAACATTTGGTGAATAAAATGCATAATTTTTGCCTTTTTAAATATTTTTTCAATTTTGTACGAACTGTACGGATTGGGAGTGGCACAAGTTGCATATGGTTGGATAGAGGGTTGAGTGAGGATTCCATTGCATTTTTTTTGAAGTGTTTATCTTATCTAGAACAAAAGTTATAGTAGATTTTGTGAAGGTTACCTGGATTTACCCTAAATCAGAGGGTTTCAGCAAGATGGCCTCCTAACTTGCAAACCCATTGTGGGATTTTAATGCAACTTTGTGGAATGCAATTTAGGAGAGGGATCTTTAAGATGGCAGAATTTCAGGGTTGTAGGAATAGGGAACCTATTTTTACCAACAAGCCCTAGGTTGAACATAGTCTTATGTCTAGTCTACTTTTGAAGGAAAAAGAAAGATCAAACTCCCAAGTTGATTGATTTGACCTAGGTGAAGGGTTTAGAAGGAAAAATTCAAGGTGTAGAAGAGATCCAAGGGGTTGAACCAAGTCTGTGAACCCATTTGTTTATGTTTTTCTTGTAACCCAACCTAAACTGGCCATTTAAGACTATGACACAAAGTGGGCATAATTTGACGCTGGAGCAGAGTTTGTGATTGATCTTTTGGAATCTCTTAGGAGTAGTTGAAGGGTGTTTAGTGATGTAAAAACATTGGATGGTCCTTTGTATGGTTTGGGATTTTGACCATTGAAACAAGTAATTGTCCTAATAAGAAGTGTTGGTAACAGTTTTTGCAATTTGATTGTTGAGTGCGAGAAACTTCAAAATTGGGGTTTTCTTATTGGTTTGAGTTTATAAAAAACCAATTCCATCAAAAAATTTGAGTGTTGGAACCATTTAAGAAGTATTTTTCATTTTAAGCCTATTGGTGATAGGGAGTCCCTAATTTTTGTGGTTGGTCCAAGTTGTTTGAGCACCCTAGGTTTGAGGGTTAGGTCTGTGAAGTGGAGTCCACTTAGATATAGAGTCTACCTATGTTAGAGGTCTAGTGGATCAGTCATTAACCTTGGAAGAAGGCTTAGTTGATGTTTGATGTAGAGTAAGCACAAGGAAGCACCAAACAATCAACCTTCCACCCCCCAAACCTCCAAACTCCACAAGGGTAAAGAAAAGGCTATGACTCAATTCCAAATGGATACTACTCTGATATTAAAAATTTCCAATAGGTTTACAAACCCAACTCTCCAAACAAGACAAGAATCCAACTTCTTACTACTTCGATCAACAATGGCCTACTACCCCCGAACTTGGCAAAAGTGGGTTTATGGTGTTTCCAAGCTTTCTAACACCAATGATGGCTTGAGGAAACCTTAACATGACCAACATAAGGCAAACCACTGATTAGACCTACTACAAACAACCCACAAAATAGAATGCAACATTTGACCTACTAGGCAATTAGGCCTCCTACTTCAGTTTTTCAGCAATAACTCAAAACACTTCCAAAGGACCTGGCCAACAAAGTATTTTTTTAGATACCCTTTTCCAAGGATTAAAAGACTTCAAAGTTTGAAAACTTCACTCCACTCCAGCATGCCTTCACCCCAACCATGCACTTAGGCCTAATTAGCAACTTAAGTGTGGTCTACAAGGAAATGGCCAAGAAATGGGTTCATGGAATCAATCTTCCAACTCCAGAGTGTTCTCTTAACCTAGATAAAAGTGTTTTGCTAATTCACCAAGTCTTCAACTCCTTTTCTTCACATTACTCAACCAAATTGCACAAACAAGGTCTAATACATGGGTAATATTAGACCTAGGGTTTGCTCCCATAAATCTCTGCTATAGCCTCTTATCTCCAGACCTTTAAAATATGATAATGCATTTCCCTAACTTGCTCCATACAAATTTGGAACAATTTCCAACGATGGAGTTCCAAGTTAGGGCCATTTCTTTGGCCAAACCCTTGTTTTCAGGGTTTCATAGGGTAGTGACTAAGAAAAACCAATAACTTGATTATCTTGATTGATGAACACTTAAAATCAAAACCAAAACTTCATAAATAAGTAGGGCTATCAAATCAGTACAAAAATTTTGACTTCCCAATCACTATAGGCCGTACTGTACGGAAAAACTAGTCAAAATAGTCAAGAAACATAAGATTTTATATATTCTAAAGAGTAAGTACATATATTTGTTCATGTTATCTCTCCTCTCAGGTGTTTAGAGCCTTTATAGGTCATTAAAAATGGGTAGAACCACCCCATGGCAGTTTTAGCCATTGGGAGTGGTTTTTTGAAAAAGTTGTCAAATTATTGCAAAAGTTGCTAATGCAACTTTTGCATTTTTTTTGCAATTTTTGCCATTTTGACAAACCTTCTTCCTAATTCAATTCTAACCATTCCTAAATGCTATTCTAAGACTCAAAACACCTAAACTATCCTAACAAACATAAAATAAACCAAAATTCCACCTTTTGGACCAAATGATGCCCAGGTTCATATTAACACCTTGGGGTCTTGTATCCATTACATGGGTGGATGGCCTTGAGGACATTTTCTTAATAAATCCTAAGGCCTTATTACATTGAACAAAACAAAGATTTTTATTAGGTGCTTTGCACCACTATTTTGAGGTTGAAAGCAAGTTAAGGTGTTGATTGGAGTTTGGAAGGCCCATATGACAATTCAATTTTGGAGGACTTATATTTGGTTACAACACTTGTCCTTTTGCAGGTTTAACAAACTACATAAAGGGTATCTAGAATGAAAACTAGTTGGGGAGGTCCTTTGGAAGTTTTTATAATTATTTCACATTTTGTCTTGGATGGCTAGTAGCCTTAATTGTTGCATTCTCAAACAGTGCCATGAAACCCATGTTGAACATTTTGTTTGGTCTTGATTCTTAGGTCTTGCTGACATATTGAATCCCTTATTATGCTGTTCAACTTTTTTTGTAAGGATTCACCATTTTTTGAGCATTGAGTCAAGTTTGAAGTTGCATGGATTAATGCTAAATGCTGCATTATTTGGAAAAAACTATGGAACCCGTGTTCAAGTTGTTGTATGGCCTTGTTTTTTTGGTTTTTCTGATATATGGAACCCCCTTTACATGCTATGAGTCTTAATTTGTGAAGATCCACCATTTCTTGGGTGTTGAATCAAGTTGCTAGGTGTCAAGTTTATGGATTAATGTTGATCCATTTGTGTTGCTGTTGTGTCAAGGTGTAGAGGTTTAGGTGTAAGACCTATCCTATTGGGTTGATATTAGCATTGTGCTTAGGATTACTTAACCTTTGCATCATTCTTAAAGACTCGAGGTTTATAGAAACACCAATGAGTCTCAAGCCTTTACAACTGGGCTGATATCAACTTGAAACTAGTCCTAACATTCTAAAACATTATAACCTCCATTATGAGCCACTTAGGAAGGTAGTGCTATGAAGGATCACTACAATGTCTTGTGAAATGCCTTGTATTGTCTTTGTAGAAACTATTTTTAAAGGTGAATTTGAGAAGTTTCTTATACCTATGCATGTTTTTCATATATTTTTGAAGTGAAGCCTAACTCCCAAAGTCTACTAATTAGTGCTTGCACGTAATCTCCATGCATTCTGCATTTTCAGGATAAATAAGTCAAATGCATAGTCAAGTTTAGTTTAAAATAAAAAATAGTATTTTGGAGTTTATATACCAAAGGTTCGTCATTTGAAATCCTTGCACAAGTATTTGATGATATCCCTATTTGGTCCTGATCTGTTATAGTTTTTACTTACTTAGCTCCCTTAGATTTTCTTCACAATTTTGATCTAATTTAATGGAAATATCATCACTCCTTGAATGATAAAAAATTGATTCTCATGGAGTGATTGATCCTTGATATGTACAATATAATTTCTAACTTTTAATGTACAGATGAAAGGTATTTGGCTGGTGATTGTCGAGAAGAGTAGTGGAAGGGTTAATGGAAGTGGATGGTTGCGAGTAGCAGCGAGAGATCTGCTTGAAGGTGGCATACTTTTTATGGTTTGAGGAGTCTAGTAACATCAAATGAATGGTGTATCCACCCTCAATTTATCCTAGAAAGGTGTGGAAGGTAGTTTATTGAGAGGCCCTAGTTTTGAGGCTTGTTTATGAGAAATTTGGGACTTTTGTACTTGGAAGCATCCAAGGCCCAAATTGGTGACATATTTGGAGGTTTTTCATCATCTTTAGTTTTTATGGCATGAAGGGGTCTTGGGATGAGAGACATTATTGGGACTTGTGAGGGACATCCTTTTTGAGTCAACGTTTGATACAAAAAGTCAATTTTTGGCTTCTTCTTCTTCCTTTCTTTAATAGTTGTTTAAAGTTCTTTGTATTCCACTGTGTCTATTGCTTTGTGAGGTGCTTCTTGTTATTGTTCTTGTTGCTACTCTTCTTCCTTCACCTTACCCTCTAAAGATTCTCCCATCTCTAGATTAAGTTGCTTCTTCTTTTCCTTCAAATATCTTTCACTCCTCTCAACTAATTTGTTCATTTTATCCTTTTTAGTCTTGAGTGCTTCAATGTTCCAATCCATTTTGTGGATTGTTTTTTTTAAATTTTGTTTTGACCATAGGCAAGCTCAAGAAATTTTCCATCATCTCACTTCATATGACATTTTTGCAATCCATTCAATCTTCATCTGATGAGCATTGAGGTGTGAATAACTTCATTAGACTTCATATTCATTTGTGCAATTAGCTCATATATATTCCATCCTTAGTTTGTGCTTATAGAAATTCCCTAACAACCCTTCTATGCACAACTTGGGGTTAAATGAGCCCCTTTCTTCAAATTCATACAACGTCACTTAAGCTATTTCAATTTATTGAGCATTTGCAACATGAAGAGTACAACAAACATGTTGGAAAATATTGTCATTGATACTGAGGGGCGGAGTTATGAGGTAAGTTAAATATAGTAATTTGCATAATTATCCTTGCATGGGCCAAACCATGCATAGAAGGAATTATAATAAAAGCATGTTGTCCGCCCATTAGCTTTTGGAAACCCCTCTTAATGTACCCCACCCAACTCCCCCCCACACCCAAAAAAAGAAAATGAAGAAATCTCGATTTGAGTGCCTTATTGGGAAAATGTAAAAAGTGAATAAAAATGCACTTGGCCGACCTCATTAAAGTGGCATGATTGTTAAGTGAAAGGGTACCAATGACTACAATATTTTATATGCACCATTATTATAAGTGGTTGTGTCATCAATAAGAAAGAACCGGTCTAGCACACAAGAAACAAAAGTAAAACTATCCCACATGCACACAAGAGAAGAAAAACATGAGAAATATCTATTTTGCACCTCTTTTTTAATATCATTTTATTGCTTAACTAAATGGTCACCTTGAAATCATAATATGGAATAATTTCATAAAATCTGACATGGACATATTTAATGTGTACAATCTAAGAAACCTCTTTAAATGTATTTTTCATTGACTATTTTTAGGGATCTAGACATGCTCAAAAAAAACTACTAAGTTCCACTCATAATATTTGGTTTCGTCAAGTGTTGACATTATTGCAAACAACATCCCAAAAATATCAAAATATCAAAAGTCTTTTGGTTCTCTCAACTTATACATCTGCTGATCAACTTTATACTTAGAGAGAACTATATTTGTAACTAACCCATTATCATCAGATCAAGACCTATTTTCCTTCTTACTTTTTGATGATTGTGATCTTCTGCAATCGCAGGCATAAGATGATTAACACACAATGGTACTTGAACAAAAAACACTAATAAAAATTGAGGATGTGAATTGATAATATCGTTTCGTAGATTATTTTGGTGTCTCACCCTTTATCACTGGTGCTTCAACTTTATTAGTCCTCTTCTTTGGTGACCTGCAAATGAAGAATTAGCATAGTGAAAAATCTAGGATAAGATTAATCCACTAAAATTTGAGAATGACAAAATTTGAATCTAGCTTGTCATTAAGAATTATCCATTTGTACAAATCCTTGCTTTCTGAGTTTTATGATAACCCTTGCTTGATGAGTATTGAAAACTTCTCCCATTGTATCCTTGCTTTTGCCAATTTGAAGTTTCTGGTTACATGCACACAATCATGACTTTACATCACAAAGCATTCACATTCTAACAATTTTCATGTTCTTTCATTACATTTTGATCTAACCAAAAAATTCTAAGCTTTCACTTATTCAAACGACTAATCTAAAAATGGGTCCTATTAAAGAATCTAATATAAATTCAAATAATGTATCTAGATCCTAAACAAATCAAAACATAAAATCTACGATTTAAACTTATCTCATCACTTACACATAATAACAATACCCACCTTGTCATGTGGACAGTCTTGGGGGAGAGGTTGGAACATTGTATTTGGATCCTTAAATCTCTCTCTCTCTCTCTCTCTCTCTCCCTATTTAATCTAATGAGCCAACTAGATTTTCTCTACATTTTAATGTCTCAAGTATTGCTTTGTGGTCAAACTCACGAACTTTCCAAAGAATCTTATTATGTGGTTTTCCACCATATTTTATCAAGTGTACATTTGATGTGACAATAAGGTTTGAATAATGAAGAATCTTCTTCTCTATTTGCCAATTCTCAAATAACCACAAGTTAGGGTTCTTCATAGAATATTGTCTAAGCCATGTGCTGATTACAACCACTGCACCGACATGGTACTCTAAACCTTCACCATCTATAACCGGGTGATCCAATTTTTGTTTGGCTTGGCCAAAATGACACAAATAATAATTTGTCCCTTCTTCATTGTCTTCAAGTGTAATAATAGAAAAAACATGGCCTATAGTGAAAAATGTACAAAATACGGTCATTAATTCAAAAAATACTTAGGTAAAAGTTATAAAGTTACATATTGAAATTGCAAAGATATATAAATATATATATATATATATATATATATATATATATATATATATATATATATATATATTACCAGGTTGCACTAGATTTGACAAGCGGTCAAAGTCAATAGACGAATCCATCTCTACCATTTTTAGTGCTTGTGGGGGATGATAGGTGTCAATTGGGTCCAAAACCTATATATCCCATTTGTCCACCCATTCAATTGACTCACATTCATCCCGATTTTCCTCTACACATGATGGACAATAGCATGCCATTTTTCATGTTTGGATACTCCATGAACCTGCATTAGAGCTTCTAAAAGAATGCAACTCACTAGATCTTGTTAGTGTGCAACAATCCTGATATGGTGCAATTTTAGTATTATCTATCAACCAAAAAAATCTATGAACCGTAGACTCACCTTCCTTACCTGGATCCATTGTAGCATTACACCACTGGATGATAGATTTTGCATCTATCAATATTGCTCCATCTTTGTACTTTAGTTCTTCACGAGCTAAGTCTCTTTTGATGCATGCACCTGCACCATCATGCTCTCCCTTTCCATGACCAACCTCTATAAAATTCCACATTTATTGAATTCTACACAACTTGTGCATCCTGCTTAACCAATAGAACATCCATGCATTCTTAAATTGAGATGTGCAATTTTCTGACCAAATAATGTGCTGACAACATGTGATGCCCCTGTTAGCCAAATCTCCATAAAATAGTTGAAAACAACCCTATACGTATTCCGTAGAATGTGATCAATCATCGCTGATGTAAAAATGGTACTCCCTCAAAATCTTCCTATCATCTTGTGTACTTGTAGGTGAATGCATGAATGTTATGTGAACAAATATGGAAACCTATTGAGAAGTATAATACTTTTCTTGCACCTCATTTTGTGGTTGTAGTGTGTAGTTCTTTGTGAAGTCTACAATCGAAACAATGGTATCCAGTGAAAATGTATCCTTGCACAACTTGAATTGCAAAGCTAGCCATCGAGCTCTATGTGTATGCCTTGCATACTCGTAAATAATATTTTCACAAAAAATATTCATGAACTCATACATTAGAATCTTTTCAATGACTAAATCACATCTTTTGCCCTGTTTCCCATCTTTTAGAGCATATGTCACTGTCTTAAATTTTTCATAACCTACTATTTCATTTCCAATTGCATGTGTACTATCCATATGTTGACAAGTTGATAAAAGTTGTAAAGAACCACAAAATAAGCATGTACCATCCAAGCATGATGTCTTATAAAATTGTTGGCCATCCCCTATTTCACATAAAATGTTGGATATGAATTCCTTTGAAGATCTTGGTGGCTCATTCATGTTACAATCCTGCAAATCAAACTTAGAATGCAAAAACACACATATATGCCTAAAAACATCAAAATGGTTAAAAAATTCAATACATATCCTATAACAAGAAGTTGTGTGTGTGCGTGTGTGATTTATCTTGACAGAAAAAGGTTTACCCATCTCAAAAAATCTTTGGCTTATTTGAATTTGAGGATACATACCAATAAATTTTGCAAAAAATTGTGTCTGAGTTGAGTCCAAAAAATGTTTCGCATGTGGGTCACGATTTTGGCTACCAATCCTCCTTCTTACACCATCTCTTTGATTAGGGGAAACACGTGTGTTATTTTTCCAAAAATATTTGATCAATGATTTCAAAGCTTCACTAATTTCTTTATCCTTTTGTAGTAGTCTACCACTAAATGTCTATAACTCATTTTTTGTTGGATCTTCCAATCTCTCACGCCTTAGCATGGCTCTCCTTAGAGTACCTCTACCAATTTTTAATGTTTTGCTTGTCTTTCTCATGAGTCGATCTTTCTTCATTTGGCTACTTACTATTGTCAATGTAAGTACTTGTCTTGTGATATTACTATCTTTGGTGCATGATTTAGAACCCACTTTGTCATAAGCACTCATTAGATTCTTTACAAAAAAAATTTCATTTGAATCATCCATCGTTCTTAGCCCAAGAATCTTCATGATAGGCCTAAATTTCAAATTCTTCATCATTTCAAAAAATAATTGGCATTGACTTATAATATTTAATTCTTCAAAAAATAATCTCCACATACGATGAACTTTTCTTTGAAAAGTACGCTTGCTAATCTTGTCAGGCATTGATTTCAAAATGTTAGTATCAATATCAATCAAATATTTTGGTCTTCTAAAATGAATTCTAGAAGGTGTTATAATCTTTTCAATTCCCTCAACATTTTGAACATCAACATAAGGTTGAGTGTATTGCGTACCTTGAACTGAAGATGATGTGGCTTGGCAATAAGATGCAAAAGATGGAATATCACCTACTTGATGTGTTCATTTTGTGCCTTCAACATGACATGATGGAGTGTGTACATCATCGGATCTACAAATTAGTGTCTCTTCAACATGAAAGGACGATATGACTCCAACATTGGAAGATGGTGTAGCTTCACAATTCAATTGTCTTCTTGAGCGTAACAGTCTCATTCATTCTCTTTGTCTTTCCAATTCTTCCTCTTTGTTTCTTTGTACTTGTGGTTCTTGATCCTTTTCAAAAGGCAATTCTTCATTATTGCTTTGCAATTTTCTTTGTTTAGGTAGTAGTTTTATCTCTTTTAATTCCCAAATCTCTCTCCCTATCTTCATTTGTTTGAGTTTTTGGTTTCTTCCTTGACATGATGATGATTTCTACATATCAAATTATTCAAACATCTAAATTACTTACAATGTGTAAATTAAAAATTATTCAAATACATATAAAAGTTATAATTATTTGAATGATCAAACAAGTTGTCAAATTTTTAACCATTTCAAAATAACATACAAATTTCAATGAATTCACTATATATTAAACTACATGTCAAATTATAATCAAATTTTTATTAATATATCAACAAACAATATTTAAAATGGATTGCACTAACCTTTTCTATACAAGGAATATTCAAAAAGTCTTCAAATCACGTATCCAATGATTGAATTTGGTGTTTGCTAGCTTCAAAAAGTATTGAAATAGTGTTTGCTATGTTGAAACCTATGATTTCTATCAAAATAATAGAAAGCACAATAGATCAAAAGCAGAGAATGGGTGAAATGGGCCCCAAAGTTGCTTTTTGACCATTTTTGGGTGATTTCACATAGTGTGTATGCATTATAAAGCACGTACGAACTATAGTGTGTACACACTATGTCAAAACACATCACTCTCTATCCTCCCTACTCTCTCTCTTCGTACTCTCTCTCTCTCTCTCCCCCTAATCTCTCTCCTCACCTGTCCCCTATTCTCTCTCAGTCTCTCTCTCTCCTCTCCCATCCCCTACTCTCTCTCTCTCTCTCCCTCTCCCATTGCCTACTCTCTCTATCTCTCTCTCCCATCGCCTTCTCTCTCTCATCCCCTACTCTCTCTCTCACTCTCCCTCTCCCACCACCTACTCTCTCTCTCTCTCTCTCTCTCTCTCTCTCTCTCTCTCTCTCACCCTCTCTCCTCTCCCATCCCCTACTCTTTAGATCTCTCACACACACTCCCATCCTCCCTCTCCCACTACCTACTATCTCTCTCTCTCTCTCTCCCCCATCCCCTTACTCTCTCCCACTCTCTCCCATCCCCTACTCTCACTCTCTCTCTCCCATCCCATTCTCTCTCTCTACCACCTCCTACTCTCTCTCACACTCTCTCCCATCCCCTACTCTCTCTTACACACACTCCCATACCCCCATCTCTTTCTCCCTCTCCCACCACCTAGTCTCTCTCTCCTATTCTACTACTCTCTCTCTCTCCCATCCCCAAACTCTCTCTTTTATAGATACACACTCCCATCCCCCCTCTCTCTCTCCTCTTCCATCTCCTACTCTCTAGATCTCTCACACACACTCCCATCCCCCCTCTCTCGCCCCCTCTCCCACTGCCTACTATCTCTCTCTCTCAAGTTCTCTCTCTCCCTCTCTACTCTCTCTCTCTCTCTCCCATCCCCAAATGTCTCTCACACTCTCTCCCATCCCCTACGCTCTCACACACTCTCTACCATCCTTTCACTCTATCTCTCCCATCCCGTACTCTCTCTACCACCCCCTACTCTCTCTCACACTCTCTCCCATCCTTTCACTCGGTCTCTCCCATCTCGTACTCTCTCTGCCACCCCCTACTCTCTCTCACAATCTCACACTCTCTCCCATCCCTTACTCTCTCTCTTTCATAGACACATACACACTCCCATCCCTCCTCTCTCTTCTCTCCCATCCCCTACTCTCTAGATCTGTCACACACACTCCCATCCCCCTCTTTGTATCTCCCTCTCCCTACTCTCTCTCACACTCTCTCCCATCCCCTACTCTCTCTCACACTCTCTCCCATCCCCTACTCTCACTCTCTCTCTTCTATCCCATTCTCTCTCTACCACCTCCTACTCTCTCTCACACTTTCTCCCATCCCCTACTCTCTCTTACACACACTCCCATCCCCCCCTCTCTCTCCCTCTCCCACTCGCTCTCCCACCACCTAGTCTCTCTCTCCCATCCGCTACTCTCTCTCTCTCTCTCAGGCTACTCTCTCTCTCTCTCCCCTCTCCCATCCCCTAAACTCTCTCTTTTAGTGATACACACTCCCATCCCCCCTCTCTCTCTCCTCTCCCATCCCCTACTCTCTAGATCTCTCACACAC
The DNA here is from genome assembly GCA_028749045.1 of Cupressus sempervirens. NCBI lineage: Eukaryota > Viridiplantae > Streptophyta > Pinopsida > Cupressales > Cupressaceae > Cupressus > Cupressus sempervirens. The sequence goes on along the minus strand of CM053787.1, from coordinate 390,022,446 downwards.
ACTCCCATCCCCCCTCTCTCTCCTCCTCTCCTGCTCCCTCTCCCATCGCTTACTATCTCTCTCTCCCATCCCCTACTCTTACTCACTCTCTCCCATCCCCTACTCTCTCACACTATCTCCCATCCCGTACTCTCTCTCTTTGCCACCCTCTACTCTATCTCCCACTCTCTCCCATCCTTTCACTCTGTGTATCCCATCTTGTACTCTCTCTTTGCCACACCCTACTCTCTCTCTCTCACTCTCCCATCCTTTCACTCTGTCTCTCCCATCTGGTACTCTCTCTCTCTGCCACACCCTACTCTCTCTCACACTCACACTCTCTCCCATCCCCTACTCTCTCTATTTCACAGATACACACACACTCCCATCCCCCCCCTCTCTCTTCTATCTCATCCCTTACTCTCTAGATTTGTCACACACACTCCCATCCCCCTCTCTCTATCTCCCTTTCCCTACTCTCTCTCACACTCTCTCCCATCCCCTACTCTCTCGCACACTCTCTCCCATCCCCTACTCTCTCTCACACTCTCTCCCATCCTTTACTCTCACTCTCTCCCTCTCCCACTACCTACTCTCTATCCTCCATCCCCTACTCTCTCTCTCCCCTCTCCCATCCCCTACTCTCTCTCTTTCACAAACACACACACACTCTTATCCCCCCACTCTCTTCTCTCCCATCCCCTACTCTCTAGATTTGTCACACACACTCCCATCCCCCCTATCTCTCTCCCTCTCCCTCTCCCACTCCCTCTCCTACCACCTACTATCTCTCTTTCTCTCTCAAGTTCTCTCTCTCCCTCTCTACTCCCTCTCTCTCCCATCCCTTAGACTCTCTCTCTCATCCTCTTCTATCTCTCACACTCTCCCATCCACTACTCTCACTCTCTCTCTCTCTCCCATTTTGTACGAGCTCTCTCTGCCACCACCTACTCTCTCTCACACTCTCACACTCCCTCCCATCCCCTACTCTATCTCTCTTACACACATTCCCATTCCCCCTCTCTCTCTCCCTCTCCCACCACCTACTCTCTCTCCCCCATCCCCTACTCTCTCTCTCTCCCCTCTCCCATCCCCTACTCTCTCTCTTTCACAGACACACACACTCCCATCCCCCCTCTCTCTCTCCCTCTCCCACTCCCTCTTGCACTGCCTACTATCTCTCTCTCAAGTACTCTCTTTCTCTCTACTTTCTCTCTCTCCCATCCCCTACTCTCACTCTCTCTCTTCCATCCCCTACTCTCTCTCTCTCTCTCTCTCCCCCATCTTGTATGAGCTCTCTATGCCACCCCCTACTCTCTCTCAAACTCTCACACTCTCTCCCATCCCCTACTCTATCTCTTTTACACACATTCCCATTCCCCCCCCCTCTCTCTCTCGCACTCCCTCTCCCACTACCTACTCTCTCCCATCCCCTACTCTGTCTATCTTACACACTTCCATTCCCCCTCCCTCTCCCTCCCACTCCCTCTCCCACTACCTACTATCTCTCTCTCTCTCTCTCACTCTCTCCCTCCCTACTCTCTCTCTTCCATCTGCTACTCTTACTCTCTCTGCCACCCCTACTCTCTCTCACACTCTCATACTCTCTCCCATCTCTTACTCTCTCTTACGCACACTCCCATCCCCCCTCTCTCTCCCTCTCCCACTCCCTCTCCCATTGCTTACTCTCTTTCTCTCCCATCCCCTACTCTCTCTCTATCTCTCTCTCCCCTCTCCCATTCCCTACTCTCTCTTTCACACACACACCCATCCCCCTCCCTCCTCTCCCATCCCCTACTTTGTCTCTCACTCACTCTCCCTCTCCCACCGCCTACTCCCTCTCTCACTCTCACTGTCACTCTCTCTCTCACCATCACTCTCACTCTCTCTCACTCTCAGTCTCTCCCTCTCTACTATCTCTTTGCTACCCCCTACTCTCTCTCACATTTTCACACTCTCTCCTATCCCCTACTCTCTCTCTCTCTCTCTCTCTCTCTCTCTCTCTCCCACTCCCTCTCCCATCGCCTACTCTCTCTCCCATCCCCTACTCTCTCTCTCAAGCTACTTTGTCTCCCCCCTCTTCCATTCCCTACTCTCTCTCTTTCACACACATGCCCTTCCATCCTCCTCTCTCTTGCTCTCCCTCTCCCACTTTGTCTCCCACTGCCTACTCTCTCTCTCCCCCATCCCCTACTCTCAATCTCTCTCTCCCACCCTATACTCTCTCTCTACCACCCCTACTCTCTCTCACACTTCCTCTCTCTCCGCCATCTTGTACTCTCTCTTTTCCACCCCTACTCTCTCTCACACTTCCTCTCTCTCCCATCTTGTACTCTCTTTGCCGCCCCTACTCTCTCTCACACTTCCTCTCTCTCCCATCTCATACTCTCTCTACCACTCCTACTCTTCCTCACTTCCTCTCTCCCATCCTATACTCTCTTTGCCACCCCTACTCTTTCTCACTTCCTCTCTCTCCCATCCCCTTCTCTCTCCCCTCTCCCATCCCCTACTCTCTCTCTCTCTCTCTCCCTCTCTCTCTCTCTCTCTCTCTCTCTCTCTCTCTCACACACACACACACACACACACACACACACATAGCCATTCCTACCCCTGCCCCTGCTGCCTCCCCCTTGCTCTCTCTTGCTCTTGCTTTACATCTCTTTTGAGACCAAAATTCAAATGCTTTAAATAGCGCGTGCACATTATAGGGTGTATGCGCTATTGAAAGCTTTGCATTAAAACCAAGCCTAAGGCTTGGTTTTGCCTTGGAGATCCAACCCAAAGGTTTGGAGTTTATAAATAGGTATGAGACGTGTTTTTCAGCAAAAATACAAAAAATGATTGATTTTTTTTATGTGCTCTCCTTCAAGATTCCTCGTGGTTGGGCATCAATAAGATTAGGTTACATGACATTGTAGGTTTTTGTGTTAGCTATATAACCATATAATTTATTTTTAATTTGAACTATTTCAAGCCTTTCAACTATAATTTCTTTTGAATGTATGTTCATTTTTTGTCAAAAACCACCATGTACTAATTGGGCTATAGATTTTAGCTCGTTCATCAAATTTTGCAACAACTTAGTTTTTTAGAAACTAGACTCCATTCTACACATTTTGAAAAAAAAAAAGTTTTGATTTTATATTAGTTTTCAATTATTTCTAGGGGGAGCACATAGATATTTCATGTTTTTGGGATGTGTCTAGTTAAAAAATTCATTAAAAAAATATATACATTATAAAATTACTCAAAAAATTTGGGATAAACTACATAGTGTTAAGTAACTTTTGACCATAGTGATTAAAGAATTTCAAAAAAAAAGTTAAAATTTTAGGGGGCCACACTTTGTACTATGTTATGTTTTTTTGGAATAAATTGTTGGCATAAAGGTATTTGCCATTAGTGACAACACTCATTATACAGTTCAAACCGAGTGTCGAAGACACAATTTAAACTAAGCGTCAAAGACACAGTTCAAGCCGAGTAAAGTTGCACTTAGTGTTAACCGAGTGGAGTGTTAAACGAGTAAAGATAGAAGCAATGTTAACTGAGTACAGATGGACGTAGTGTTAACCGAGTAAAGATGTACTTAGTGTTAACCGAGTAAAGATGGACTCAGTATTGACCGAGTGAAGAAGGACTCAGTGTTAACCGAGCTCAGTCGGTTAACAAAGAAATTAGTTTTTACCGAGTGACACTATATCTACCAAGTCACCAATGGTTACCGAGTTCCAGGCAACATTGTATGACTAGTATGAACCAAGCCCCTACCTCTACCGAGTGCATGACGATGCCGTGTAACGTAGTGGATGCCGTATATCAGAAGGTCATCAAGTCTATCTGAAGAACCCGAGTTTATTTTACTATTTGGCCGACTCAGTTATATTTTGTTTACTTGTGGTCAACCGACTTTGCATCTATAATTACTAAAATGGTATATATATGTGTATAATACAGAGTTGTAATTGTTGTAATGGATAAGCGACATGTATGAATATGTACATATTGTGATACAAGAGACAGATGTGAATTCAGCAGTAGAGCAATATATTAGCAAGGTTCACAAGGTGCAGTAAAGATTTCATCAATCACAAGAGGTGATTATTGCAAAGGATCTAATCAAGGTATATGTAGATCTGATTGGTTCATCCTAAAAGGTGAATCATCTAAAAATCCTCTACCAAGGTAGACTTAACAGTCTTTGTATAAATCTCCTAACAGAGTGCATACTTGTAAAGTATGTTTTAAATCCTTTAAGAAGGTGGATCTAGCAATCCTCTTTGCTCCTAACAAGGCAGATCACCAGAAGTGATCATTGTATGCCTTAACCGGCTAACTTCCTACTGCAGAAAAGAAGCTTTGTGGGTTTCATCCCCACCCCAGTTTTACTTTCTATTTTGGAAGGTTTTTGGGTCACCAAAATCTCTGTGCATATGTGTTATGAATATTTATTTATCTCTTGCATGCATCAGATTAGGTGAACGAATGATTTTCCAGTTTATGCTGAATTAACTTAAAAGTTGTATTGTTACCGATTCACCCCTCCCCTCTCAGTAACTTGTTATATCTTGAATATTTCCAACAATAAACAGTACCACTTTTTGTGGCCCCCTTTTTTGAGGACCTAAAACTAAACCATTTTGAAAAAAATTTAGTAGTTTTGAGATCAAATTCAAAGGACTACGACTTTTGTTTTTGTCATGTCTTAAAATTTTGAGCTTAACTATCCTCAAATTCTTGTTGAAGTTTAGAAATTGCTAATTTTAGGGAAAAGGTGTCCACTTATACCCCCTTTTGGCACCACAACTTGGTGCACTTACCTTGCAACAACTCCACGATCGATGGACTGCCGAAGATGAGGAGGAGTCTCAGATGTTAAGAGCTGCATGTCATACAATACAAGTTACATGTAACATGAAACATGAAACAAATATAATCAAATGAATTAAATTAACATTAAAAAAATTTACCTCTACGAATCTCATATCACACCTAGGCTCAGAGTCCCTAGTGAATGTCGATGGTCCAATAGAGAACTAGTGCACATGCATAATTTTTTTTTGTCAATCCTTCATATGATTACTTAATAAATATATGTATTAATTTAAATGATTAAATCGATACATACCTTTGGACTCATTGACTGGACAAAAAATGGGGTCGGGGGATCTCTACTAGGGTCGCCAACACTTTGAATCTAAATTTTGAACAATGTCAATACATGCTAATTAATTAGTCATTCACTATATAGATGAAATGTGATCAAATTAGTTTATTATAATTGTAATTTACCTGTGTGTCAATGCTAAATGTCTCATTTAGGAACTGATCAGTGACTAGCCCATCATCCATACTATCTCCAGTGCCAAATGTGCATAAGGATCCGCATGATGTGCACATGTGACCGCAATGCACAAAAGGCTCCTCCTCAACTAATGGACTTGTGCAATGAATGAAGGTTTGCATCAAAGTATTAATATTCCCTAGAGTGTTGGCCTCTACATGTTCCTTCACAATTGAAGGAATAATCACATGCTCACCCTGTGGCTTGACAATAGTTGCCCTAACTACATTAGGGTCATGACGTGCCCTTGGCCTCTCAAATGATGACCCCCCACCTCTACCCTGAGATTTTGATATATCAAAATAATTGGGGATCTCCCCAAGGACAAATTCACAATACAATTTCTTTAATAAATACATGGGAACCTCATGATTATTGCAAGGAGGGGCATCAAAGACCATCCACCATCTATCCCAAAAATTATTTCTAATACTATCATGTATGCACCAATGGTTGAGGAACCCTTTAGTTGTCTCTCTAACAGTATTTTGTTAACCATGCTTTTTAAACAATGCACAAATGCTACCTTTTGATTTTTTTTAAAAAAAAATTTTGCATCTTGATATGATAATTTGTTTGCATAATATCTTCTTTGTTCATCCCTGTTAACATGCCAAATATCCAACTGATCACTAACAGAAGCTACATGGGTCATAATGGACTTGAGGGAGGATGCTAATTGTGCTCTCATTGGATTGGTTTGTCCACAAGCTTTCAACCTACCAATGAGTGCTTCTAATTCATTTTTCCCTCTTTTTATTTCATTTATTATGTTGTCTTGTGTGCCAGGAGGAGGTCTTCCAATTAGTGTAGGTTGTGGAATTTCTTACTCTTCTTGTGAAGGGTTTTGATTCTCATCTTGTGGAGGGTTTTTGTTTGAATTTTGTAGAGGGTTTTGGTTTTGATCTTGTTGGAGATTTGGTGGTTCATTATCCACATTTTCTAATAAAAAACCAATTGCAATCTAAATAAATAAACAAATTTAAACCAAAATTGAAAAAAACCAACAAAACAATGCAAAATCATATAAAACAATGCAAAAATGAGAGTAGAAAATATAGACATGATCTTGATCTCGAACTTCAGCGATGGGGAGGCATTTTGTGGAGGTGGGTGACGAAAGTCCAATTCCTTCAACTCACATATGTGGTGTGAGGAGGAAATTTCTCAATATGAAATGAAAATGAAATGGGCATTGGGTTTGCAACCCATTGATAATTTTTTTTAGATTTTCAAAGTGTTTATGCACTATAGTGCGTACATGCTTTAGAAAACTAAAAAAAAGGGGTGTCATGTTTTTGGCACCACAACTTGGTGCACACACCCAACATCTCTGGTCAAAAGAGAGCTGTGTCAAGAATCATTGGGCAATAGAGTCAAATACAAAAGAAGCATAGGGAGCCACTTGCATGCAGGTGGAGGGGAGCAAGGCAATCGACAAACAAAAATTGAAAGTGAAAGAAAACCACACCACCAAACTATCTAAACTAGTAGTAAGCCAAAAGCTTGAGAATTATTCTAACTACCACTATACACAACAAAAACTTATTTAAAATATGCACACAGGTAGAAAGGTCCCACCTCAATAAGAAAAGATAGGAAAAACTCACACATGAGAATTACCAGTGTAGAGAAAAATGAGCCTCTCATGTGCAACGAGTTGTACATGAACAAAATCTGTTGATACAATCTCCATTTGGAAAACTTCATACTGTAGGGTATTGGACTAATTATATGTAGGGATCACATGAAGACAACATTAGACTTAAAGAGCCACCATTCATCATAAACCTACTTATCTTCCGCAAACTTTGTCCATAGTATTTTCGAAATGAGATTTTATCATTGGCTAAAAAAATTTTGTCCATAGTATTCTGCAAGAGAGATTATATAATCCTCCTAGTTCTTGTTGTCAAGGCCATCATATTTATCATAATATTTGACATTGAGAATAATTCTTGGAAATATTGACACCTCATCAAGCATAAGGTCAAATCTCATACAAACATTTATTTCCTTGCTACAAGAATGAAGTCATTGTCAAACATGTAGCACATTTCATTTCTCCCTTTTACTATTTCATCATCACATATTGAAATATTATTTTCACAATTTAAACTAGAGAAGTCACATATGGAAGAATGAAAAGAAGATTCATCCAACAACATTTCATTTTCAACTTGGTTTTGATTATTACTTGAGCCAATTTGTGAAAAGTCTTTTGATTCAAGAGATGACATAAATTTGCATTCATTTTTTTCTTCTTCGGCAAGGAGAGTGTTATTTAACATTTGCACCAAGTTATCCACAAGTTTGAAGACAACTTTTGGATTTCTTTCCTCAAGAAAGATTTTAGCTTGAGAGGAGACCTTGCTAATGTGTAGCTCAATCTCAACATTAGCACAAATTTCATTTCTAGAGTGACAAAAAACTTCAATAGACTGCTCATAGATTTCAAAAAAGAATTACATTCATCCATTCTATTAAAAATAAAAGATCCAAATTTTGGTGGAATGTTGTTTTGAAATCTTTCACAAATGTTCTAAAGCAAGATTACTACCATCATTTTCAAACTTGAAACTTTATAGATCAGGAAAGAGGAAAGATTTTGATGCAATTTTATTCGCTCTTCCTATAGGTACATGGGTTCTATCTTGATCATCAAAGAATGAATAAATGTGAGAAATAAAGTAAGATGATATTACCAGAGGATTTTCATCATCAACCATAAATTTTTCTTTCATCTTTGTGACTTTTCTTTCATACTCCTATCAATCTTTGAGTCTATGGAATTGTGCACTGAGGCTTCTCCACAAGAGGGTGGATGCATGATCATCTTCCAAACTGATATTTCCTCTAATGACTTGAGAAATACTTTCTTTGTAACTATCCCAAAAATCATGTAACACCTTGTGATCCATTCGATAGATCTCTATGATGGAGGGATTCAACTTGATCTCCCTTACAACTCTTCCTTTAATCATGATCAATCAAGTGAGTCACCAAGCATGTATATACAAATATATAAAAAAAATACCAAGGAAATAAATGTGATGCCAATATTCAATTCCTATCCCCATAAGAGTCACCAAAAATTTGTTAGTAAACAAAAATTTCTTCAAAAAAAATCCTTACAAATTGACCCTTAAATGCCCAACTAAAAAGACATAACCTGCAACTAATAGTTGGATAAGTGTTTGGTAATCACTTCCTTTTGAATTTTTAATGAGGTACAACTTCCTCAAAAGATATTCAAGGAATAGAATTATTGAATATGCCTTGAACTTGAAGACACCAAGGCAAACTAACACTCATCCATCAATATTGGAATGAACGTGCTTTCATATTAGGTAATTTAAAGGGGGGAGAGAAAAGAGATGGGACACAACCCATCTATCCAATCTTTTCACCACAAAAGGATAAAATAAGTGATCAAACATTTCATTTATGGATTAATGGATGAATAAAGTTTAAAAGACCTCATAACAACCATACACAAAGATGAAGAGTACATAACAACATAAAATATGATCAACATGACTCACAAACTGAGCTTCATTAGAAAGAAAATATCCAATTTTATAGATTTAATATAAATTCTTTCCTTCTTTCAAATACAAAGCTCACATACTACATTGCCTCTCCACTCTTAATAAAGAAATCAGAAAACCTTTCATTCATTCTCTTCTTACCCTTGCTACAATATTATAATAAAAAATGATTCCCCTTCTTCTGTAGCACAAAAGACTCCGGGAAAAAAGTCAAACCCTTTTTCTGGCTTTATGTGGTACATTTATCTCCCCTTGTTGACTGGTCCCTTTTTAGTTATTAAAAATGATTCTTCAAAAGAAACAATCCATTAATTTCTTTCTTATATTTATCTCATCTTTCTATGGTGACTTCCCAATTTGATAATGGTTATTCACCCTTTTTTTTGCCCTTATCCTTATAAATTCTTGAATTTTATAATAATAATGTTCTACATCTTGAAAACTACTTATGATCATAGATGAAGAAGAGGCATAAGAAATAATGCCATGTGTCAACAAATGTATTGCAAGTGTCACTTGGAGGGAAGTAAGGCATTTTGTCTTCCCCTAGAGGTATTTGTCACAATCCCCTACATATGATGATTGTTAATGAATAATCTTTTAACTACACACACACACACACACACACACACACACACACACACACGTATATGTATGTATATGTATGTATGTATATATACATATATACATATATGCATGTATGTATACATATGTGTATATATGTATATATGTATATATACATACATACATATACATATATGTATATACATCTATACATACATATATGTATATACATGTATGTATATATGTATATAGACATATATGTATACATACATATACATATATGTATGTATATGTGTGTGTGTGTGTGTGTGTGTGTGTGTGTGTGTGTGAGAGAGAGAGAGAGAGAGAGAGAGAGAGAGAGAACTTCGCTGTGTTTTCATGAATCTGAAAAAGAATCGTGTTTGACTTTTTTAAATCTTGGGTGCATTTTGTCCGAAGATTAGCCAACATTGTTTCTCTGGACAAAATGCACCCAAGATAAAAAAAAATCAAATAGGATTCTTTTTCAGATTCATATATATATATATATATATATATATATATATGATGTTGGCTAATCTCCAGACAAAATGCACCCAAGATAAAAAAAAGTCAAACATGATTCTTTTTCAGATTCACGAAAACACTGCGAAGTTTTTTCAAAAAATTTGTTGTTTTCGATCACAATATATACATGTCTAAGGATCAAATGTTGAAAATTTCAAAAAAAATCATTGTATTTTTCATTTTTTTGAAATTTAGTCAATGGTACAATTTGTAGGGAGAGTAGCTGTGTCCTATACAAATTGTGGATTTATGTATAGATGCTCCATTCTTTGACATTGCTTTCATTTTGATATTCAACCTTTCAAAATTCATCACATGGCTTTTATAACAAATCTGTTAGGAAGCCAACTTTGACACCTTCTGTACATTTGATCTATCTCTGACTAATACGATTCTGTCAAAAACTCTTTTATTTTTTTTGGCTCTCCTGCACATCCGACGTTAGAAAGTCTATTTGAAGAGATCTTGTGGTGATGTTAAAAGATGGAAGACATTACAAAGTCCTGATCTTGGTAGATGCCTTGTACTTGTCAATCTAATTAAGTAACTTGAGCCTACTGCTATGAACTTCATTGCTTTGATGATATACTAACTTGGCACTCATGTGTCAACTTGTATGAGCACTGTATATGGGACACCCACCTTCGTAAATTCTAGTATCATCGATTTTATGGTTTGAGCATTTGACCAACATGTGCTTGTATCTCTTCTATCAGACACTTTTGGCACTTCCTATTATGCGCCTCCATTAAAAACTGATCCTTGAGATGTCCTTTAAACTTGGAACCTTTGGATCAAATTGAGATACATGGGGTATCTTTAACTCATGAAGAATCAACTCTTCCTTTCAAGAATCATCGACTTCGACAATCATATAATTGTTGGCATTTTTGGATCTCCATAGAAGGATCACCTAGATCATTGTGATAGATTTATTGCCTTTTTTCATGTCCCCTTTTCAAATAATTAAAAAAAAAATCTTTGCTAAGGCAGGCAGGCCCAAGAAAGTGAAGTTTCGGAAAAAGGGGGTTAATCTTTGGAAACCGTTGGACTAATAAATGAAAATTATTATTAAAATATGTTTCATTAACCTCTCTTGGATGTGAGTTATGGTTATGCCATCTTTTAAGGGGTTTGGAGGCATTTTGGGCTGATTGGATAACTTGATTTTGGTCATTTCTTTGTTATTCTTCAGAGGCTGCCAAACCTATGGAGAAGGAGACCCAAGAACGGGAGTTTACAGGTTTCCAGGGAGACCCAAGAACGAGAGTTTGCAGGTTTCCAGGAAGGCTAAGGACGGGAGTTTGAAGCCATTCCATATGCATGCTCATACAGAGTTTGCCTTTGTGCTGAACAGTGCAGATTTGTGAGTTTTCGGGTGTGTTTTTTGTATGAGTTTGGTGTTTTCAGTTGAGTATTTCATATCAGTTTGGGTTTCTGTTGTATTTCAGACTTTAAGGTGTTAAAATAGAGCTGAATATATGTATTGGGATGTGATTAAACTTCTGAGATAGATTATTAGTGTTTTTGTGGTGTTTCCGGGCATTTTTGTTTTAATTTCGGAAGCCCGATGAGCATAGTTTTTGTCCTACATTTGAGAACTGTTGTGTAAAGGCTATACAGATCTGGAAATGTCATTTTGTAGGCTGTTATGCTGCTGATATTTCTATAAAAATGTCCACTTTCAGATTTATTAATAATAGGTGAAGCTGTGAAGCTTTTGGCACAATTTCTGGCATACCCGATTTGGGGTTTCTTGAGAAATTTGGTGGATCTTTGTGATATTAGTTGTTTGATCTTGAAAATCTGATTAGAGGTTGGAAATATCATACAAAATCAGAGAAAGGGACATTTCACCTTTCATTGCTCTAAATAGGGGGAACTCGATATGGAATCTTTACCCTTCATTCTGTGAATTAATTTTCTCTCAAGCCTTATTCACAATGCTTGGTATGTCTACTTCACTATTCATAACGCTTGGTATGTTTGCTTCCCTATTATCTTTTTATTTTTAGTCATCATGTCGATCCTTCCAAGCTATAAATTTGTAGACACTAAGTTATTATAGTACATTCAGGTCCATTTATCAAACTCTATAAATTAGCTAAGCAAAAATCCATGAGAGCCCCATCGAACTCTTTTGAACTTGCATGAACTACTTTGAACCATTTTGAATTGAGCAACTTGCACTTTTGAACCTCTATTTTGAACCATGGGATCTGAACTCTGAAATCACTAGACCACCTGCAATGCTGAAGTTGTTGAACCATGTGAAGGGCTTTTGACCAATCGAATCATTTTAAACTTGTTTCAAAGAGGTTCAAGGTCTAGATAAAACTCAAGTAAGGATTGAGATGGAGAAGGTTCGCATTTTGAAAATTTTTAATCAGGTCTATATGAGGGCTAACACCAGCTCTAATTGGGCGACTGCTTTTTCATACAAAAAGCAGAAAACTCCTATATCTCTGGTTAAAAGAGATCAGTGCCAAGAATCATTGGGCAATAGAGTTAAAAAAAAAAAAAAAAAAGAATATAGAGAGCTTCTTTCATGTGGGTGGAAGGGAGCAGGGCAACCAACATACCAAAACAAAATCTTGGGAATTATTCTAACTACTCAGAATAAAAACTTATTTAGAATATGTACACAGGTAGGAAGATCCTACCCCAAGAAGAAAAGATAGGAAAAACACACACATGACCATTTACCGTTGTAGAGAAAAATGAGCCTCATCTGACTTGCGGGTTGCACCTAAATGGAATTTGCCGATACAAACTCCGTTTGGAAAACTTCATATTGCAATGTACTAGACTGATTATAAGGAAGGATCACATGAACACAACATCATACCTGAAGAACCATCTTTTATCTAAAACCTCTATATCATCCATAACCTTGTCCATAGTATTTTCCAAATGAGATTTTATCCCTGGCTGAAAAAACACGAGTCGGGGAACTCTCCGAGAGAGATTATATAATCCTCCTAGTTGTTGTTCTCAAGGCCATCATCTTTGTCATAATCTTTGACATTGAGACCAATTCTTGGAATAATTGACATCTCATCAAGCATAGGGTCAAATCTCATACAAACATTTATTTCATTGCTACCAAGAATAAGCCATTGCAAAAAAAATGTAGCACATTTCAACTCTCTTTTACCATTGTATCATCACATATTTCAAGATTATTTCCACTATTTAAACCAACGAAGTCACATACGAAATAAATGCAAAGAAAATTCATCCAACGACATTTCATTCTCAACTTGGTTTGGATTTTTACCTGAGTTGATCTGCGAAAAGTCCTTTGATTTGAAAGATGACATAAATTTGCATACAATTTATTCTTCTTCACCAAGGAGAGTATTATTCAGCATTTGCACCGAGTTATTCATAGGTTGAAAGGCAACTTGGGGATTTCTTTCCTCAAGCGAGATTTCAGCCTGAGAGGACTCCTTGCTAATGTGTAGCTCTATCTGAACATTACAACAAATCTCATTTCTAGAGTGACAAGAGACTTCAATGGGTTGCTCATAGATTTCAAAACACGAATAATTACCTTCAGCCATTTCATAAAAGTAGATGAACCAAATTTTGGTGTCATGTTGTTCTGAAATCTTTCACAAATAGGATGTTCTAAAGCAAGATTAGTGTCGTCATTTTCAAACTTGAAACTTTCTGGATCAGGAAAGAAGAAAGATTTTGATTCAATTTTATCCTCTCTGCCTATAGGCACTTGGGTGTCATCTTGATCATCAAAGACTAAATAAATGCATGAAATGATGTAAGATGATATTACCAGAGGCTTTTCATCATCAATCGTCAGTTCTTCTTTCAGATTTTCCACTCTTCTTTCATACTCTTGTAGATCTTTGAGTTTGTGGAATCGCGTGCAAAGGTTTCTCCACAAGAGAGTGGATGCATGATCATCTTCCAAATTGGTAATTTCTCTGATGGCTTGAGAAATACTTTCTTTGCACCTATCCCAAAACTCGTGTAACATCTTCATCCAGCTAATGGAACTCTATGATGGAGGGATTTGGCTTATTTTCTTTACAACTCTTCCTTTTAGCATGATGAATTAACAAAGTCACCAAGCATGTATATACAAGTATATCAAAAATGACAAAGGAAATAAATGTGACACATATCTTCAATTCCTATTTCCAGTAGAGTTGCCAAAAATTTGTTAGTGAACAAATTTATCTTCAACAAAATCCTGACAAATTGACCCTTAAATGCGCAACTAAGAAGACACAACTTGCAACTAACAATTAGGCAAGTGTTTGATAATCACTTCCCTCTGAATTTTTAACAAGGTACAACTCCTTCAAAAGATATTCAAGGAAAAGAATTATTGAATATGTCTTTAACCTAAAGACATCAAGGTAAACTAACAATAATATATCAATAATGAAATGAATGTGATTTTAGATTAGATGATTTAAAGAGGGGAGAGAAAAGGGATGGCACACCACCCATCTATCCAATCTTTCCACCACAGAAGAACAAAGAAGAGATTAAACATTTCATTTCTAAATTAATGAATGAATAAAGTTTAAAAGACTTCATAACAACCATACATGGAAATGAAGAGAACATAACAACATAAAAAATGATCAAACAAATTCAAAAGTTGAGCTTAATCAAAATGGAAATATCCAAATTGATAGATTTAATATAAATTGTTTCATTCTTTTAAATAAATGACATAAGCTCGCATGCAATATTGCCTCTTCACTTTCAACAAAGAAATAAAAAAACCTTTCATTATCTCTTCCTACCCTCGTTACAATATAATCAAAAAATGATTCCCCCTTTCCTGTAGAAGACTCCTGGAAAAAGAGCCCAACCCTTTTTTTTTTGGCTTTCTGTGGTACATTTATCTTCCCTTGCTATCTGGTATCTTTTTAGTTATTATTGATTCTTGGAAAGAAAGAATCTGTGAATTTATTTTTATGTTTACTCATCTTTCCAATGACTTCCAAATTTGATAATGATTCTTCGCTGTCTTTTTTCAGTCCCTTTTCCTTATAAGTGTTTCAAGTTTATAATAACAATGTTCTACATCTTGAAAACTTCTTATGATCATATCTAGAGATGAGACATCTAAATAATGCCATGTGTCAGCAAACGTACTCAAGTTTCACTCAGAGGGGAGTACACCCAATTGATTGTGGCATTGAATCCATCCATTGCAAATGTTTGAAGGATGGTCCCCCTATCATAATTATGATGCCAATAGTCATCGCAAATCATGGGAAGCATACTCATATTGTGTGATGTCAAGATGTTACAAACAAAATGAAATGACATGTCAAAATTCTGACAGCTTGTTGTTGCTACATATTAAAAACTTTGTTTGCTTCACCTGTTGGTCTCATTAGCTCTGCGACGCTTCTTGCAATGGAATTGTTTTGTAATCGAAATAAAGGTGTCACATTTTTGTGATAGAATACCATCGAAGATGTTGTCAGTTGTACATCTCTATCGCATTGTGTCATCCCAAATGTAACTTTAGTGTCAATATGCAACAACAGTGCTGATTTTTTTAATAAAACAATTATGCTCAATTCAGATTGCTTGCTGCATGATCTTAGTGGCTAGTATGAGTAGTAGGAGGCTAAGGTCAATAAGTAGTGGTGGTACTAATAGTAATAGTACTAACTACATGTAGAGATCTTGTCTCTAGTTGTGCCCTGATGTTTTATGTCTCTGCAATGATAATTTTGTGTTGAGAAGGAAGAAAGGGAAAAAGAAAAGGAGGGATATTTTATACATAATGTAGTACAAGTGGCTTACATACAACCATAATAGTGGCTAGTAGGAGCAACATGAGGCTAGGTCAGTCACTAGTATTGGTAGTAATAGTAACAAGAAATCCAAATGATCCTTGAGTTGGGGGAGTGAAAGGTAAACTAAAAGTTATTAAACTGTGATTGATTGAACAACAAATTGAGAAGTTTTTGAAAATATGCATGCAAAATGTTGAATTAATGAAAACATACCTATGTCTTTGAGGGACATCCCCATTATATATATAACTAAAGCAATATAGTATACTATAGCCTATGCCTTTTCATGCCCATCATATGATCATGCAACAAGCAATCAAAATCATTTTTTGATCCAAAATCAAGATACATTTCTATTGTATATGACCACTACAAATTTGTGGGATATTATCAAATAATCCACTTGAGTTGTGTATTTGGAGCACATTATTTGTCTTGAGATTGATCTTTTTTTTTGAAACTAAAGAAGTTTGTTCCTTCATACAATATTATTCAAAGAAGTGTAGACTGACGATGTGCACTTATTATTTTGAATATTGGTTTAATTTGATGAGATGAGATCGTGCACCAAAATAAATAGAAACACTTAGAAAAATTGAAAAAAAATAAGCTTAACATTTTGAAGATGCAATATGAACTAGATTCATAATTATTTAAATACTTTCCAAATTGTTGTCATTTTTCAAATGATTGAAAGTAATGGGTTCAATAATAATAAAGGTTCTATCATATTAAAATTATGAAGGATAGTTGTAACTATTTAAAAGCATCATCAAGCCTATCCTTAACAACAAGACAACCTATTTCATAAGAGAAAAAAGAGTGGAAGGAACCTCCTTAACTTCATCATCACGTTCATAAATATTACATAACTTATCCCACACTTCTTTTCCAATCCTATAATGCATTATTTTCACATATTCAAGATCCTAGCAACCATGTAGCACGTGACATCAATATTTACAATATTCAAGAGATACAAAATGTGTACCATTGGGACAAACTACACTACTTTATGATGTGATCAACTTCTAAATTTCTTCATACAGTGCATACATTTTTAAATAATGATTGAGATGGAACTCTCATCATCATTCAGACATATACTACAACTCATTCATAATGCTATTAGACTTAACACTAGTGTTTTTTTTACAAGGAACAAGCCTAGAACTGATCTACCAAAATAGTTTCATTCACGTGTCAACCTGGAGAGATCATTAAGATGAAACTCACATTATCATCACACATCTACAACACCTCAGGATTTTACACAAGTTTTTTAACTAGGAACAAGTGTAGATCAAGTGTATATATAAACTACCATAATAGCTTCATTCACATGTTAGATGCATCAGTTAGTTGACCATAAGAATAAGCCTTAACCAAACATGTATAGGCTAGTATAATGTTCCAATCTAGGTGGGAGGTGTTCTGATAACAATTATTCAATTGTATATTGTCATTGATGTTACACAAATGTTATACTCTAACCGAGCATTGCCAGTTGGAACCGAGTTCAGAAGACTCCAGTATCAGCCGAGTAAGTTTAGGAATTCCTGTGCAAATTGAGTTAGGTCAGTTACCAAAGGAGTTTAGTGTAAACCAAGTCAGGTACCAATTATGAAGTAACTCAGTGGTAACCGAGTGACCTAGTTTTAGCCGACCTTTAATAGATTAGTTTTATCTATTAGTTAGTTTATGTAAGCTGACTTAGTGGATGTTATTTTTTTATGGAAGGGCATTCAAGCCAACTTGACATTGGGTTTCATATATATGAAAGGTCAAGTTGTGGATCGAAATATGAGAAAGTGGAGAAGAAGATAAGATGCAAATAGAGAAGGATATTTGATTAAGAGCAGAGTATCCAAGGAGCTACAAAGAATATTCTGATCAAGGAGGATCCAGAGGATAAGCTAGAACAATGACATAAATCTACAATTCAATTTCTTTATTAATCATGTCAATTGTTGTTACTCTCTAACAATTGTAGCAGTGAAGAAATCTCTTAACAAAGTTAACTTACCTGTCATTTTGTAAATTGAGGAGCAAGGGAAACATCACCATCAAAATAATAACTAGCAAAGAGGAGGAAGACATGACCTCTAGGGGCTAGAAAAGAGGGAAAGTCTCTGATTCTGAGGAGGGAAAATAGGGGATGGTGAAGGATAGGGTTGAAGGGGTTTTTAACCAAAGTGAAGGGGAGGAGCAGGAGTAGGGCTATGAGGAATTTAGATCCAACAAATACAAATGCTTGATTACAAGCAAGGATAGGAATGTAGTGTGGTGACATTTTGACACTATTTCTACTAAAATGGGGATTAATAGAGAATTGATCAAAACTTTGGTCAAAGAGAATGAAGAGGGAAAAATCCAAATGGAAGAGTTGATTGACTTGACCCTAGTAATTTTTAGCAACACCACTAAGGAAAATCCTCAAATGGATGTCCTCAACAATGCCAAAAGTAGCACGGTGGATAGCTTCCATACCACCAAATGGATTTTTCATGAAATCCAAGAGCACAAATACAAAGTGAGCAGCCTGGAGGGGATAACTACAGCCTAAAGAAAAAGATAATAGAGCATGAAAAGAGCATGGACAACAAAGTGGAGGATGTGAAGAACATGGTCCAAATGATGGAGAGCTCAATGCATGTTATAGTTGAACAGAGCTATAATATTCTCAAAGAGGCCAATGAGAATATTAAGCTACTCATTAACAAAGTAGAGGAACATAGTACCAGCAAGGAGGAGGACCCAACTCCCCATAGTGCCAAGGATAGGACATTTGAAGATAGTTTGAGGAAGTGTACTAGATCCAACATAAGGAAGAAGGATGTCCCAAAACCTGACAAGGATCTCTCAGACATGAAGGAGGCGGCTGGTAGATTATTAGAGCTAGAAATTAGTACAATGGAAATTCTTAGAGAAATCACTTAAGTGGCCTTCTTGGATTTTTTTGGTTGACCCTATTTATTTTTTTTGCCCCCTTGGGTTTTTCAGGTTTCTTCCTTTTATTTGTGGGGGGATGTTTCAGTTGCTACTTTTAGTTAAAACTGTTACTCTAAGTGTTCCTTTTTTGTTAGTTCTTTGTTATGTATGGATTTTAGAGCCTCATTAAAACCTATTTTTCTTAATAAAAAATTGTCATTTTGTAAATTCTCTAACTAGGTGGCATTTCTAGATTGAAGTTTCTTAAGACCTCTAACAAGGTCACTCGTAATAGGGTGATTTAAATTCTTTAACAGGGTCATACCTAAAAGTGTGTTTTGTAACCTCTAACAAGGTTGGCTCCTAATAGGGCTCACTTGAGAAGAGGGAAAAGTTGTAACTAGTTGCATTGGTGGTTTTCTCAAATTGGATTTCAATGTTAAATCTTGTTGTCTCATGTGTTCATGTTATTTTCTTACTGCTTTATCTTTCTACAACTAAGTTACTAAAGGTTAATACACATTAATATGTTAGATTTCTTTGTTAACCAAGTTACAATATATATCTAGTGGTAACCAAGCTATGCAAGGATTTGAGTTTGTATTGAGATCTAAGGGATTTGGAATTATTATAGTGGTAACTGATTCATCACCCCCCCCCCCCCCCCCGCCCCCGCCTCTTAGTAATTCCTCTTATGTTTCCAACAATTGGTATTAGAGTTGTTCATGCTTGTAGAAAAGGTTTCAAGGACCTAAGCTAAAGATAGAGATGTCTTACAAAAGAGAGATTCCCAAGTTGAATAGAGAAAACTTCAAAGCATGACAAGAACGCATGAGGCTACATTTGGGAACCATTGGAGATGCAGGCCTAAAATTCCTAGAGAACCAATATGTGTCACCTAATCCTTTAACTGTGGATCAGATGGTAGATAAAAAGAATCATAACACAATGATGATTGACATTTCTTTTGCTCTCAATTATGTTGAACTTGAGGAAGTCAAATATTTTCCTACTACTCATGAAATGTGGAACAAGATGCAAAAGATCTATGGAGGAGATGAAAATGTGAGGAGAGCCAATCTAGAAAGTTTTTTAGATTAAGGCAAAAACAAGTTTTGAGGGGATCCGAAACCCCTCACAATAAGAAGAAAGATAAATGATAAGGAACCCTAGGTTTTACAAGGACCTAAAACCTAAGTTCACAAAAAAAACATTAAATCAGGTTTTACAGGGACTTGGAGCCACCAAAATAAACTATCCAAAGTTCAAAACTAGGTTTTACAAGGACCTGGAACCTAAAGTAAACAGCAAAATAAAGCTAGAAACGAAACAAAAATAGGACAACCAAGATTAGTTGACTAGCTAGAGACCAAATACCAAAGACTAGAACCATCAACTAAAATAGTTCTTTAATAACCTTGGCTAAATCCTTGCTAGCCTCCATAGTACCCTATAGGATTTCATCAAAAATAGAATTAGGGGTGTCAACTGCAACTTTCTTCGTACTTCATCTCATTCTTTTATTAGGGCAACCTATAATCTTGACATCAATATCTACAGGGGTCATAATCCCCTCATTGCTCCTTTTACCTAAACTTGCAAAAGCCACACATAAATAGGAAGTTACCATGTCCATTCTTTTTCTATTGTCTTTAACTAGTTGACAAAGTTCCATTTCAAAGGCCTTCAGCTTCTCAAGGAAATTCCTAGCCCGATTCTCCAACTGGGCTCTTTTCATTTTTTCTCCATCTCGTTCTCTCTGTATATCTTCCATTTTTTCTTAAGAATAATAATTTTATTATATAGCCAAGAGTCAACCTGGAGAGAGGTGTTAGCTTTCAACTTAGCCTTATGGAGAAAAGACAACTTCACCATATTATTTTCATCTCTGGTCTCATCATCAGACCTTTTCTCTAAATTAGTTGTCACTTCATGGGTTTCCTTAAGATGTAACTAATTTTCATTATTAAAACCCTTTTGATCCATCATCTTCTTCTAGTTCTCCTTATTAGGACTTTGACTTTAATGACAAGGGCATTTACCTCTTCATTCTTCTCCTTGTCAGAGTCCACCAGGTTCTTGACATCAATAATTTCCTTTTTAGTGGGTGTAGGCATTTCACTTTGGTTCAAAACACTCTCCTTCTTCCCAAAGGTTCTGAAATCGATTTTGACTCCAAATTCACCTCTTTGCTACTTTCCCCATCATTATTAACCAAAGAGATACCTTGACTACTAGAATACCCATTCAAATTAGAACTAAGATCCCTAATTTTTGTTTCATTTTCATCCTCTTCATCTACACTTTTCTCAGATTCCATGGTTTCCTGGTGTAGGAGCACCTAGAAAAATTGACATAAAGATTACATATCTAATTAATTTTTTTTTTTAAAATGTCAAGTTAAATTTTGTCAATATATTTGAGTCAACATGTAAGACAAAGTTTTTTCCTTTTTTTATTTGTAAATGACCAAAGGCCAAGATAAGTTATTAAAATAAAATAATCAGTACAATAGCTGTCCACTGTTCAAATGGGCACTAGTAGGAAAGAATGGGGAAGAAAACCTCTAGTCTTGTCTGGGACCATAGTCCTATATTATACATCATTAAAGGGGCATAAATCTAATAAATTAGCTCAAATGATACATAGATTTAAATTAGTAATCTGATATGCAAAATCTAAGATACATTGAAAATTCTAAAGAGTATTTTGTCTCTATCTTTACAATCTTCCATGGTATTGTACCAAACATCCCTGTCTGCTTCTCATACTAGTCAAGTTGATTAATCATAATACTATCAACCAGCTTAAAGCTAAGAAAAAAGGATTAGTAGACAAACCTCAAATAAGTACCAAAACAATAATTCTAAAAAGTCATTAATACTATTAACATCAAATCAAGGAGTATAAACATAAAACTAAAGCCTACTAAAACCCAAGGAACCCAAATGGTAATTAAAGAATGCATCAAACCATTAATATTTCAAACCACCACTCCAATGAAGAACGAGAGGTATTGATAACTATATGAATAAACATCTCCAACCTAATCTACACTCTTCTAAACTTAAAATTGCCAAAAGAACGACTAGCTGCAGCCCTGTCAGAGAGACAACTAAAAGAGCTTAACTAGTGAGATAGAGAGACACTCCAACGGATTCAACTCGCAATAATATGTGAAAACATTAATTCATAAACCCATCACTTAAATAGCTTCAATTTACTCCAGCTATGGGAACAAGGCCTTCTCATGATGACAAAGTGGAAGAACCCTAAAAACCCCTGAATAAATCAATCATACTTAAAATATACCATCGATTAAATTTGAAAATGCTAATATAAATCTTAAAAAGGAAATAGCTGATTCTAAATCCCTAGCAACATTGATAATTGAAACATACAGATAACATTGAAAACTAGATTACTATTCTAAGCTATATCATCAGAAAAATAAACAGAACATCAGCTGATTCAAATCTTCATAAGTCTAAATTTGGAGATTCTCAAATCAATTATCTCGAAATTAAATCTGCTACCATCATACAGTGAAATCATGAACCCATTAATAACTTCTTACGCCACAGTTAAGGTTATCAAATAGGATAAAAAACCCTAAAATCTAATTTCAGCATAGCACCGAAATTCTCATCATACGAAACCCCAAATTCAACTTATAAATCCATGGAAACAAAATCAATGTGCTAATAACCAAAAAAGAACCACATAGATACCAAAACAAGCAAGTCTTTAAACAAAGGAATGAGACAAACCATAAAGTCTATATTATATTAACTGAATATCATAATTACAATTATGGTCTAGTCATTGCTATACGTATCAATCCAAAAGATTACAAAATTTGAAACTAGAGAACCTAACAACAACAAACCTTCATAAAGATTTTATAAAACTGGATGCTAAAAATTGAATCCTAAATATGTAGTGGATAGTGGTGTCATAAACCCTAGATATAGGACTAGCCAAAAAGACATGCCCTTGGATCTTCCAAATAACCGTTTACTTCCAATATATGATGATTACCTCTGGGCTATCATTTAGTTTCTCAACCAAGAAATTCAAAGGAAATTTGAAGTCATATTTTTCCCTACTTGTATTTTCAGAATTCAACGTACAGAAATTGAGGGCATCAAGGTTTTTGAATACCACTCCAGGTTGAACATAAGCATTAAATAGATTAAGATAGATAATTATCCAATCTTTTCTCTCATCTTCCGCAATCCTTCTCCACCATAGTAGAAACTTGATACTCGCCTCCATCCTAGGCCATTCATGATAGAAAGCTAGATTCTCTTTGATAATTAAGGTTGGATACCGAAATGCTATCTCTAGATCTGGCAATCCCAGTGGCAGATTCATGTATTTCTTTGAGAGTGGTATATGAAGTTTATCATCTATTTGTATATGGCTTTCTCAAGCCCCTTTCTCCATACTGGATCAAAGAGATCACAACATAGACTAACCATGTCCCCTGGTTCAACTTTTGCTCTTGCCATACACCTAATGAATGCATTGATAATGTCACTCTTTGTCCTCCAAGAAGCCCTATAGTCAAAAACCTTGTCCTCGATGGCCCCACTAATAGCAATCCTAGTCATATCGTCAACTAGATTGAGCAAACGGTTCCATCTTTCTGGTTTGACATTACCAAGGAAGGCCATTGTGTGATTTTTAGTGGTGTGATAAACATACACATTGGTATCCATTGCAAAAAAATAAGGGATCAATTGAAAATGATAGATGGTAACTCAGAATGAAGATAGGGACACTCACAAAATCTAGAAGATCATAATGACAATAGCTAAAAACATCATTTTCCAACCTAGACACGACAAAGATATAAATGTCATAATGATAAAAATTGAGGGAAAACCAATAACATGGGAAAACCCAAGCTGATCAAATACCATGTTCTAGAATGATGACCAGAGAAAGTTATGAGAACCAAGTGAAACAATAGGATGAAAAATATAGAAAAATCGAGTCGTAAAGGTCAAAAAAGAAAATATCAAAAAAACTAACAGATAGAGAGAAGATGAAAATATAAACAAGTGTGTGTGTGTATATATATATATATATATATATATATATATATATATGTATGTATATGTATATGTATACATATACATATACATATATGTATATGTATATGTATATGTATACATATACGTATATGTATATGTATATGTATACATATACATATACATATACATATATGTATACATATGCATATATATATATATATATATATATATATATATATATATATATATACATATGTATACATATATATGTATATATATGTATACATATGTGTATATATATATGTATAGATATATATATATATATATATATATATATATATGCATATGCATATATATATATATGTATATTTATATATACATATATACATGTATATATATACATATATACATGTATATATGTATATATATATATATATATATGCATATGCATATGTATATATGTATATATATATATATATGCATATGCATATATATATATATGTATATTATATATATATGCATATGCATATGTATATTATATATATATGCATATGCATATGTATATATGTATATATATATATATATGCATATGCATATATATATATATATATATATATATGTATATTTATATGTATATATATACATATATACATGTATATATATACATATATACATGTATATATGTATATATATACATATAAATATACATATATATATATGCATATGCATATATATATATATATGTATATATATACATATAAATATACATATAAATATACATATATATATATATATATATATATATGCATATGCATATATATATATATATATATATCTGTATATATAAATATATTATTATTAATAAAAACATGAATGAACAACAACAAAAAGATAGAATAAGAATAGATGAAAATACAAAGTATATATAATATATATAAATATATTTATGTGTGTGTGTGTGTGTGTGTGTGTAATATGTAAGAAAAAGTTAAGCCTTGGAGTCAATTTGTAATAGATTGTCAAAGTTGTTTAGTATGGTCAAATTATGTAAATAAACCCATGGAAGGGTAAAATATAATAAAATGTCATATATAGTCTATTTTGATATGTTAGTAGGTCTTTTAATAAAATGGTCATTTATGAGAAAATGTAAAAGTTTTCAAATATGTAATAAAATATTGTCATAAAAAGTTCACAATATGTAAAGTTGATGTAAAGAAGAAGGTCAAGAGTCATAGCAAGTAGACAATAGGTTAAAGGAAGTGAAAATAAATTAAAATATAATGTATTGGTAATTATTCTCAAAATGTAATGGCTAGAGAAGCTGGAAGAAGAGGTGAAATAAAGAGAAGTTTGTATTTGTGAGTTTTATGACAATTTTCTGTGCAAATTCCCAGAAACTTGACTATTGTTTCTATTGGTAAAAATTCATATAAAATGATAGATACCCAAACCTTATATTTTCAAAAAGGAATTTGAGTTATCTTTCTTTTGGTTTTTATTTGGTTGAATTTCATTAAGTTTTGAAGAAGTTATGTACATTTTGGTGACTGCAGGTCTGAATCTATCCTAGTTTGTTGATTCGGTAATAAGTTTGCAAAATGTGCAATATTGCCTTGATAAGTCATGGAGTTGTGATTATGTGATTTTTGAGTCCTTGTACCACTTGCATCAAATTGGTATCAGAGCCCAAAAGGTTTAGGTAAAGAAAATTTTGTAGGGTTGGTGTTTGTGTTTCGCAAGTTGAAGAGAGGACCTGGATGCTGAGAAACTAGGTAGTGGAAAATAGAGGAAAACCTAGGTGAGGAAAGAAAATATGGGGCAAGAAGATATAATATTTCTTGAAGGTTTATAATTTTTTAGGAATTATATGTAGGGCAAGGATTCACAAAATGAGAAGAAAGATGATAAAAATAAAAGGAAAGAACAAGAAGAAAAGAAGAGGAAAAAAGAAGAGAGGAGGAAGAGAAAAAAAGAAGAGATGAAGGAGATAAAGAAAGAATTAATGAGCTTGAGGGAAAAGTTAAAGAATATGGAAGAGAAAACTCAAGCCTTGGGAGAGAAGATTTCAGCTCAAGAGGAAGAGATAAATCATGAAGCTATTGTCCAAATTGTGAAAGAAGATGAATAGACTTCTTTACTCATTGTGGAACCTACACAAGAAAATACTAGTGTTGATAATATGGTTGTGGTTGAAGACCAAAAGGATGGTAGCATGGTTGATGAATATCATGATGAGATTTATATTGAAAAAGAAGAAATCAAGGTTGTGGATGAACAAAGAGAAGAGAGTGATCAAATGTATGTTGAAACTAAAGATATATGTGAAGAGTTCCCAAGAAGACTTGAGAGAAAAGATGCAAGATTTATGATTGAATTTGATACTAATTCCATGGATTTTTCATTATGTTATTTTTAATGCAGGTGATAGAGGAATCATATTGTGAAGGGCATACATATTTTCATGAAAATTTCATATTCTTAAGCAAGAGGATTGAGAGACCAAAAGTGAAGATAAAGATAAGCTTTCTTTTTACTCCTTTCCAAGATACTTGGAAAGATTTGAAAGTTGGGAGTATGGTGCAAGAGCACATAGAAAAATTGACATAAAGATTACATATCTAATTAATTTTTGTTCTGAAATTTCAAGTTAATTCTTGTCAATATATTTGAGTCAACATGTAAGGCAATGTTAAACCTTGGAATCAATTTGTAATAGATTGTCAAAGTTGTCTAGTATGGTCAAATTATGCAAATAAACTCATAGAAGGGTAAATATCATAAAATGTCATATATAGGCTATTTTGATATGTTAGTAGGGTTTTTATAAAGTTTTATGGTCATTTATGAGAAAATGTAAACGTTTTCAAATATTTAATAAAATATTGTCATAAAAAGTTCACAATATGTAAAGTTGATGTAAAGAAGAAGGTCAAGAGTCCTAGAAAGTAGACAATAGGTTAAAGGAAGTGAAAAGGCATTAAAATATAATGTATTGGTTATTATTCTCATAATGTAATGGCTGGTGAATATAGAAGAAGAGGTGAAATAAAGAGAAGTTTGTATTTGTGAGTTTTATGACAATTTTCTGTGTAATTTCCAAAAACCTGATTCTTGTTTCTATTGGTAAATATTCATATAAAATGATATAGACCCAAAAATTATATTTTTAGAAATTTATTTGAATTATCATTCTTTTGGTTTTGATTTGGTTGAATTTCATTAAGTTTTGAAGAAGTTATGGACATTTTGGTGACTGCAAGTTTGAATCTATCCAAGTTTGTTGATTCGGTAATAAGTTTGCAAAATGTACAATATTGCCTTGATAAGTCATGGAGTTGTGATTATGTGATTTGTGAGTCCTCATACCACTTCCTCATTATCTTTTTCATTTTTCTCTACCTTAATCTCCTTCATTTTAACCTTACTATCGCTACAACCTTCCTAAGTTTTCACAGTATTATTTTTAATTTTCTTAGCACTCATCTTTTGATGATGCCAATTACCAACCAATTTTCTCTTCTTCTCTGTAATAGGTGAGAACTTTACTGCACTATTTCTATAGTAATTTTCCATTAACAAAATAAGTCCTTCATGGAGCATGGGCCTGGAGACTATTTAGTAGAGAAAATTTCAAGTAGAAAGGGAAGAACAACTTATCCTTATATCGAAAATGGTTCAAAAACACAAAATGGAATTTATGAACCCTTTTTGATCTACCATCCAAAATAAAATACTCATAGACACAAGATAAAACATCTTTCTAGATTACCTTAATTTGGTCCAGGTCATAGAAGTCCCCATTCTTCACTAGTCTTTTTTCCTCCTCTTCCTTTTTGGGAAGTTTCTTGAAAGCAACATTTGATATACTAGTTTCCTTTCTAAATTTTAAGTCCTCCATGGGAAGACTAGTTATCTCTGGTAAAAACTTCTCAAACAAGTCCACTATTACGCCATGAAGTGTAACACTTTCCTCAGACCAGTTCTTGTAGAAGTGATCAATAATGTGGGGTTTGTAACCATGCATCTTCTCGATGTACATTGTCACTTTACCCTTCTTGAGAATCTCCCACACCTACCTTTTTTCTTTCCATTCTCTGTAGCTAGATGACTCCTTTTTCCTTGAATATCAATCCATAGTGCAACCAACTTTGTAAATTCTTTGCAAAAAAGTAACTTTCATAGGAGACAAGGTATGTTTAACCTCAATTAGGATTTTTGTCCAAAAAATGTGTCAAGTCCTTTTGATGATGACAAAAGTACCTCCTCGAAATAAAATTATATTCTATAATAAAACCACCACTTTTCATAATAAACTTTAAAATCTCACGTAATCTCTCCCTCAATTGTATTAGTCATGTCATAATTAGTAATCATAACCTTGCTGAGGTTATCACTCCATGTCATCTTTTCATCCCTATAGAGAACTTTACTAGCTATCCAATCAACCACTTTATTACCTTCTTAGTAATTATGAGTTATGATGACTTTATCAAAATTTTTTATCAAATTTTTAATTTATATAATACTTCCATCAATATTCCACGTAATCATGTTCCTATTATTCAACATATTAACTATGTTTAAAGAATCCCCTTCTAGCCATAAGTTCCTATAACTAGTTTCCACTGTCATCCTGATAATATAAAGAGCATCAAAAGCCTCAACTTTATGACTTGTCGAGTGACCAATAGAGATAGCCACAAAATCAACTACTCTACTATTATGGTCTCTCAGGACTCCACCACACCTAGCTCTTCTAGGTTTCCCTTTAGTAGTTCCATCAAAATTAGCTTTCAACCAACTTAGATGAGGGGATTCCCATATAACACCGTATCTATGATCATTATGTTTTGAACTAGTTCCTATCATTTTCATTGGATTTCTTATATGTACATAATCATTATTTTTATTCTAAGATATAAAATTCTCTTCGATAATCCTGATAATATTTTGACCCACCACCCATTTAGGAGTTTCTTTATTTCTAAATTTTGTTGTTCCTTCCTTTTCAAAGACCCCAACAAAGATGGGAGAGAGATATATCCCAAAAAAATCCTATTTCAATTTCTCTGACAGGACATTTCCAATTCTAAAAATGCTCTGCAATATTACTAGGCTACACCCACCAAATACTCCAATATTGAATGAGAGATCCCCAAACATTCTAGCTGTAATTACAATTCAAAAAAAGGTGATTTATATCTTCAATTTCCATCTTACATAGGGAGAATTTGTTCAATATATTAATACCTCTTTTTTGAATATTATCTAGAGTTAAATATTTATTTTGAAGCAGAGTCAAAAAGAAGATATTAATTTTAAGGATAAGAACCTTAATCCAAGCTCCAGCCCATAGAGGGGGATTGACCTTCTCCTTAGAACTAAACATAGAAGAAACCTTGAAATAACCACTAGGTACAATCGCCCACACCATAGTATCCTCCTTGTTAGGATAGAGACTACATGAATTAAGGGAAATTTGAATACTGGAAAAACTTTGGCAAAACTCAGCAATGTTATCCCATCCATTGTTAGACCAATAGTTCCCCACAAACTCTCCAAAAACCTATTTGCATATTTCTATAGGAGAGATGTCATCAAAATCCTCCAACAAAGGGTGATGCAAAAGTCATTCATCTTCCCAAAATCTAACCTTTCTTCCATCCCCAAATTTCCACTTACAACCTTTATTCAGAATATGTTTAGACCCTTGAAAAAATCCCCAGATAGTAGAGGAACTAGAGATAAAAGGGTAGGATAGAAAGTTAGAATTAAAGGGAGCATTATAAAGGTACTTATGTCTCTAAATAGAGCTCCATTCTTTATCATCATGGTAAACTCTCCATCCTTGTTTAGCCAACAAAGATTTATTCATACTTCTAATAGATCTAATACCCAAACCTCCTTCCATCCTTGGTTTACAAATCTTTTGCCAAGCTATTAGAGTCATTCTATTTTTATCTTTAGTTCCAGACAATAAAAAATTCTTTTGAATTTTATCAATTGTAGTTGCAAATTTTGCTGGAATTTTGAAAAGGCTAATTGCATAAGTAGGAAGACTTTGGAGACTAGCCTTAAGTAAAGTGACTTTACCAACTTGACTTAGCATATTACCTTTCTAGCTAGCTAATTTCTTGTAGAAATTCTTCATTATATCCTCCGAAAAGGATTTAGAAGGACTAAGCCCTAGAGGGAGACCAAAATAAGTGCTCGAAAAGGAACTTATAGAACACCCCGGAATGTTAGCAATTTTCCTATATTGAAGAACATCTGTGTTAATAAAAAATAGAGAGATCTTATCCCAATTAATCAATTGCCCAGTGGTAGTAGAATAAAGATTCAAGGCCTTTTTAAGACTTCTTTCCTCCCTAATGTCAACTTTTCCCAAAAAATGGTATCATCCACAAATTTTTCATGGGAATAGAGAAGATGATGTGAAGAAGGTCTCACACCTTCAATTTCTCGTCTCAAAACCAGCCCACCAATATACTTGGTAAGAATGTCAACCATAATTGTAAAAAGAATTGGAGAAATAGGATCACCTTGTCTTATACCCCTAGAAAAAATAAAAAAAATCAGAAGAACTTCCATTAACTAAGACATCCAACAAAGACGTAGAAACAAGTTGCATGACAAGCTTAAGAATTTGATCACAAAAACCAAAAGAAAGTAAAACATTTTGAAGAAAACTCCAGTTAATTCTATCATAAGCTTTAGCTATATCCACTTTCATTACAAAACCCTAAGAATTAGAAAGAGATAAAGAATGAATATTTTCATGCACAGAAATAATAGACTTCAAAATTTGTCTTCCAGGGATAAAACTATTTTGTTGATGAGAAATAAGGTTAGGAAGGATAACCAAAAATTGCAGGGTAGGAATTTTAGAGATAATTTTGTAAATAGAATTACAAAGGCTAATGGGTCTAAAATGTTCAGGGGAGTTAGCTCCACACTTCTTTGGGATAAGATAAGGGAAAGTAGAATTAATCTCCTTAAGAATTTTTTTTGCTCCAAAAACTTCTTTCACTACATCACAAACATCTTTACCAACCACTTGACAAACTTTCTGGAAGAAAAACATTGGAAAATTATTCAGGTCAGGAGATTTATCTCCTTTAAAGGAACATGCCACTTTATAAATATCATTCCCAGAAGGAATAACTTTCATCATTTTTTTCGCTCATTAGTGACCACTTGGGGAATAGCTTCAAGAAGCTCCATCTATTTAGTTCCATCAACATTAGGGTTTGAAGATAGAAGAGATGAGAAATAGGAAACCATTTCTCTAGATATTTCATTTTCATTAGTTTTTTTATCCCTTCCCCTAAAGAGGCTAGAAATATGATTCTTAGCTTTATGTTTCATCTTAGAAAAATGAAATTTTTTAGTATTTTTGTCACCTTCTTCAAGCCATATAGACCTAGATCTCTTCCTCCAAAATATTTCCTCTTTAGAAATAATATCATGGTATTTTACCATCTTTTCATTTTCTTCTTTAACCAAGTCCTCTGAATATCCTTCCACTTGAATCCTATCTTGGACATTTTGCAGTTCATCATTCAGATTTGATTTACTCTCAAAGATATTCCCAAAAGACTTCTTATTCCATTCTCTCACCCTTTTATTAACACTCTTAAGTTTGGAAGCAATATGAAACAAAGAAGTGCCTTCAATATTAATGTTCCACCATTTTTCTAGTAAAGAATTAAAATTTTGATGTTGCATCCATATTTTTTCAAGCCTAAATGGGAAATTCTTCCTAGCTTGAAAAGGATCTACCTTAAATTGGAGTGGAAAGTGGTCAGAGGTAATCTTATGAATAGCAAAAAGTGAACAAACACAATCATAAGTCCAGTCTAGAGAAATAAGGACTCTATCCAGGCGAGCTTGAATATAATCATTTCACCCTCTTTTATTGCTCCATGTAAAGTCAATACCTTGGAGTTCCATATCCATTAATCCTTCATTATTAATGAAATCCATGAGATCCAATCTACCTTCCAATTGAGTAGTATTTCCTCCTATTTTTTCATGTTGATAGAGAGGAACATTAAAATCTCACAATATTAACCATTTACCATTATAGTCTAAACTCTTAAGCTTAGATAGAGAATCCCAAAAAGAAATTCTGGCATTTTTGTTATTATGAGCATATATGTTAACTACATACCAATAGTTTTTGATTAAGTAAAATAGGTTTTATAGGGATCCTAAAACCCAAAAGTTTTACAGCATATAAATATAGAGATTAAAAAAGTATAGCAAATATGAAATTGCTACAAAAAGCAACAAATACCAAAAGGCCAAAGGGTAGGAGGCAAAAGCCAGCTACCTAACCTATAGGAAAAACCAAAAGAGAAACAACCAAATGGTTCTCCTTATCCAGGTCCTGCAGAGTTTCTGCAGCTTCTTTATCCTTTTGATTATCCACTCCTTCCTAGTTCTTGTTCTGGGCATCCTCCTAGTCCACCTAGTCCACCTGGTCCCTGGTAGCTTTCAAAGAAACCTCTTCTTGGCCAATGTCCAGACTAGTCATCTTCACCGTGTTCCCACCGAGACCAGCTCTCATTAGAGTATCCCCCAGGTTGACAATGTTCTCATTCAAAGTGTGCAGAGTATCCACAATTTGTTTTGTTAGAATGTGTTGGATGTAGTCAAACCTCTAAACTTTCTATTCAACCTGGGAAAGTCTGTCCTCGTGTTCATCTTTGGAGTCCTGGCCGCTGCAGTACTTTTGGCTGCCATCCTGGTCAATCTTCTTTCTCGTGTTCTCATAGACACTACAGATGTTCTGGCTACTATCCTGGTTTTTCTTTTCCTTTAGAGCCTCAATTTCCTAAAACAACCATTTGATAGATCAGAAGTAATTTATCAAGCTATTCTTCATGTTTTTCAAGAGGTTGAAGTCGATTTCCCGTGCTTTGTCAAAAATGACCAACAGAGCAGGGTCAATTAGCTCATCATAATGGGTTCTATCATCAAGGTCCTCCATCACCTAGATGTTCATTGGCTCTCTGAAAATACCCAACCTAGCAGTATCCATGTTAAAATTCCTCCATGCCCTCCTCCTATCCTTCCTTATCACCTCCCCACTTTTTTCCACCATAATTTCAATCATCTTCTCAAGTGGGGAAATGGGCCGGTCAGGGCCAACGATCTTTGGGGTTTGGGCAATGGAGTCTTCCTAAAGCAGGGCCTGATTGGCTTTTCTTTTACTGGGGTTTTCCAGGGAAGCATCAAGGGCAATCTCCTCCTTATCTCTTTCCCTCTCCTTCTCCTCATCCTTCACTATGTCCTTCCCCTTGTCCTTATCCTCACCCTCGGAGTCTGTGTCAATCTCCCCTTCTTCCTCACTATCCTCTTTCTCCTCCTAAGGCTCTAGCTTAGGGGGAATGGGGGGAAGACATCTGGGAATCTTTTTGCTAAGAAAGTGGGGATTGCAGGCAACAGAGATGGCTTTGGTGGAGATTTCCTCATCCTCAATTTTAACAACTTGAACATCTTGAGAGTCTGAACTAGTGGTATCCTTCGAAGCATTATCCAGGTCACCGAGGGATTTACCCTTGGTTTGAGTTTTCAAAAACTCGTAAACTAGGAGGAGAAGGCCTTTGTGGAGGGCAAGATTAGTGATAGGTTTTCTCTTGAAACCCTCAATACCCTTAGACAAGGAAGTGTAAAGATAGAAAGGAAAAGAAATTTTAACAGCATGCTTGAAGTGGTTTAGCAACACAAAATGGTGCATTCTTATCATGTCAAACCTGGAGTCAAGAGTGATATACTCAATGAGAATCCTAAGAACATACCTCCATAATTTTTTGATGGATTCCATCTCGTAGTAATTATTGGCCTTGATAAGTTTGTTCCTCTCAGCATTGTCCTTGACAAATTTGCTAACAGCATTGGCCGACATCTTTTTGTTCCTGTAGAATGCCTTCCTGAGGGATTTCTATCACCTTCACAAACAAGCCCTCAGTGATTTGGTGGGCGACTCCATCAATTTTTACTTTCCCATTAGTCCATGTTTCTTCCATCACCTTGGTAACCCCAACATCAGAACCATGAAGCTTTTCCATGAACCTGGTGATACTGCCTTTTTTGAGCTTGTGCCAAACCTTCTCCTTCTCCTTCCAATTCTCTGTTCCCCCCCAAGGCTCTCTTCTAATCCTTTCCTTGACCATGGCTACCTTCAGCTCTGTAAACCCTATTCTGCTAGCAAAATTGTTGAGCTTTTTTTTCCTTGGGACGCTGAAAATGAAAAACATTATTACGTTTTTTAGTAGTTCTATTCATGCTAGCTCTCAAAGCATGCCTTCTGTATGCATAATTATGAATTGAAAAGAGCTCAGCATGACTTCTAATAACTCCCCTTCAAATGTGTGATTTGGCATATCTTTCCATTAAAAAAATGGGATTATATGTGTACCCTAAATTCGGTCCTGCCGAAGTAACTCAATCATTGCTGCCAAGATTTTGTCACTGTTCCTCCACGTCATCATCAAGTTTCTGGTAGTGGAATCATTGGCGAACTAGTTAGCAATCGAGTTGGCATTCTCGGTAAGCATGGTTTTCAAAAGTCTTTTTGAACTTACCCAAGTCAGATTTGAGATCCTCAATGACATTTGCAATCATCCAGGAGGGACTGGCATGTCCTTTGATGTAGTTGATAATGTTAAGGAGTCACCCTCTAGCCATAGGCACTCGATCCCAGAAACTAGGGCTAGCTTAACAATCTATCTGGCCGCACTAGCTTCAAAAAAGTGACTAGTTTGGTGACCAAGTGGGAAAGAAACAGTCACAATTCCTCCACCTGAACTATTTCTAATGATGCCTCCACTACTGGCCTAGCCGGGGTTCCCCTTTGCCATCCCATCAAAGTTGGCTTTGTGCTAGTCCTCAGAGGGGAAGGACCATCTAGCTTCTTGTCTTTTTTCCTAACTTTATTGTTCCCACCTTCCTTGATATTTCCTTCCTTTTTTATGGAAAAGTTCTCCATAATGAGTCCTTCAATTTTCTCTACATTTATGAACTTTGGATCCTCTCTATCTCTAAATATTCTATTGTTGCACTCTTTCTAGATTCCCCAGCAAAAGTGTGGGAGAGTCCAAGAGCTAAATAATTGAGTATTCAAACCAGAGTGGTGGCTTCTCCACTAGAAAAAGAAGTCCTACATATTAACCGAGGGACACCAACTGAAACCAAGATCCTTGGTCAGAAGGTTCCACACCTTAGATGAATAGAGACAATGGATGAATAAGTGATTCACCGTTTCTAGGTTATGCTTGTAGAGGCTGCACCTATTGGGGATTATTTGGCCTCTCTTGGCTAAGTTATCCAAGGTAAGGATTTTGTCTTGCAGAAGGAGCTAGAAAAAGATATTAATTTTGGGATTGAGACCAGAAATCTAGGCTTTGGCCCAAATTGGCTTCTCCATCTTGTCCCATATAGAGAAATAGCCAAAGGAAACTAAGTATAGCCCATTCGAGTTGTCCCCCCAAATGATAGTGTCCCTATTGTTGTTGATGGGGGTGACATTTAGTAAAATCATCAGAGGGATAAGGTTCAGGGATAGCTTAGACAGGTCATGCCAACCTTGACTAGTTCTGTAATCACTAACTTGCATTCCAAATCTTCCTATCCATTGTTCTACCCATCTTCCATAACTGGGGTGATTGATAAGAGGTCCTTGACTAGTCCAGTTATCTTGCCAAAATAATATATTATCCCCCTTGCCAACCTTCCATTTGGCCTTTGACTTGGCTAGGAGTCTAGCCTTCAAGATCCCATTCCAAATATAGGACCCTTGGGGAATCTCAGTCTCAATTATCGAGAAGTTGAGAGACTATCTTCTCGGATATTTCTCAATCAAGATATCCCTCCAAACGCCTGTGCTTTGAAAGATATGCCATAACTATTTGGCTAAAAGGGCGTTATTAAGATGTTTGATCTTTCTGATACCTAGACCTCCATCGCATTTAGGGAGGTAAACGAGGTCCTAGGAAGCAAGATGGTATCTCTTGTGGTCATCAACCCCTGTCCAGAGGAAGTCCCTCTGAATCTTCTCCATTCTATTCACATGTTTGGTAGGGATACCAAAGAGTCTTAGTGCATAAATGGGGAGGTTCTGGAAAATGGATTTAACCAGGGTATACTTGCTAGCTTGGCTAAGGGTGGCCCCTTTCCATCTAGAAAATTTCTTGTTGAATCTATCTATGATGCTATTCCAGAAGGAATCCGAGGGTCTGGAACCCAAGGGCAGGATGAGATAGTTGGTGGGCTCGGATCCTATGCTGCTTCCCAAGGTATGAGCAATTTTCCTCTATCTCTCCAAAGGGGTGTTGATGAAGAAAATTGAACTCTTCTCCCAATTAATTGCCTAGCCTAAACACTTGGTATAGGTGTTAAGGAGGCCCTTGAAAAATTTGGCCTCACAGATTGAAGCATCTCCCCCCAAGATAGTGTCATCCACAAATTGCTGGTGAATGAAGGTAGAGGGACCCAAAGAGGGCTTGATACCTTGTAGACTCCTATCCTGATATTTCCTCTGGATGAGTCTTCCTAGGCATTCAGCCAGAATGATAAAGAGAACAGGGGAAATGGGGTCACCCTGCCTCAGTCCTCTCGAGGGGAAGAAGATACCAATAGTTACCTTCAGATAAATTTTGTATCTTGACCACAATAAAATTCTCTGGCATCCATCATGGTAACATAAAATATTGAATTCTTCCACATGATTTGTGTTCCTCTTAAAGCTCCTTTAGAAATACCTGGCATAAGACCATAGTTATTAAAATATTTCAAACTTTTAGGTTTACCTTTCTCCATCTTCATCTCCTAGATCACCATAATGTCAGGTTTATGGTCCCTAAAAAAATTTCTAACTATATATAATTTATTGATGCTATTCATCCCCCTTACATTCCAAGTAATGATTTTCATTACTTTTTAGGGGTAAAGTCTACAATAGTTTCTTGATTCCCATCAACAACATTCTACAAGCTCTATGTTTCTCTTTTATTTTTGGATGTCTTTCTACTAGATTTCTCTGGGGTTCCAACATTTGGTTTCAATTTTAGAGATCCTATTTTCACTTTACTTCTTCAAGTAGCTACTCCTAAAGGCATAATAGGTGTCATTTTCTTTTCAACCTTTTTTCTTTGTCCTAGTTTTTGTTTAAATTCTTCCTTACCCACTTTCTTATCCATTTGGTTAGAAGTAGATTGAAGCACATTGAAGGACATCTCTTCAAAAAGAGGTTTTGATAGAGGGAGATTTCCTCCATCTAGAGAATCTTCTACAAAGTTATTCAATAAATCTTCCAATTGTCTAATCCATTTCGCTAATATTTCTCCTTCCTCAAAATCCCCTATCCCATCCACTTCATTAAGATCCTCAACATAATTCTAATAAATGACCATCTGGTTATGTATTCTTCCTAATTCCTCAATATCCTAAGTATAGGATAAAGGCATGACTTCACCATTCAAAGCTTTCTTACCTTCACCTTCAACATTCAAAGCTTTCTTACCTTCATCCTCCAACTTCTCTTTCCTATCATTAGATTGAGAGATAATGATATCTTCAATTTTCTGACCCTTCATAATAGATTCTCCAATTAAAACTTTAGGTTTCCAAACTCTTTTTTGAACTTTCTTTTCCACAATTACCACCTTTTTCTTATTTTTAAGTTTCAGAGGATAATTTTAGCCCAGCGACCTTTTTTTGTAAACAAAAAACACATTATGCAGGTCTTAAAAAATGACCTATTGTGACCATTTTCCCAATTTTGAATTGATTTCCACCTTCTGAGGAAGGTCCTTCAGGTACACTAATTTAACATAGGTCCTAGAAAAAAATAGTTTAGATCTAGACGTAGTCATATTATCAATAGAAATAAGCTCTCCAAAGGACCCAACTATCCCCTCAAAAATATCTTCATGCCAAAATTAAAGTGGGAGACCTGGTAGTCTAATCCACACAGGAGTAGTAAGAAAGAATGCATCTGAGAGGTCCATATTTGGTTCCCATTTTTTAATCGTTAAGAAGCTATTACCAAAGACCCATAGTCCACCACATAAAACCATATTCATATCCTCCTTACAAGTAAATAAAAAGGAGAAAAAAACTTTATACATTAAAGCAATGTCAACCTGACCTCGTACGACCCATTTCCTTTTAATCACATTTCTTAAGGTTTCAATATTTGGATGAGTCCCCAAAAATTTCCTAACTACAGTTAACTCCACAGAAGAAATAGAATAACAGACTATCAAGTCTAGGATAAGAATTCAAAACTCACCTTTTTTCCAACATGATTTAGAAGTAACAAGAGGAAAGGTTGACCTACCTCTTGGTCTTCTCCCAAATAAAGAAGACCACTTTCTTTGATTAACTTCATCCTTCTCCTTCTTCTACTCCCCATCATGGGATCCTTTGGATTCCTTACAAACCACAGAGGAAGGGCCCCCTTTCAAAATTTTCTCAAATGGGTCACTTATAGGGGCAAGGATATTAGTCTAAGGATTAGATTGATGAAATTCAGAATCCCCATGCCTTCTTGACCCAAAGCCCAACAAGACTTTGTCTTCTTCTTACTTGAGATTCCCATGTGATCCATTACTAGTATCTGTAACCACATTCCCTACAAAACCCTCGACAATCCCCATAGCCAGATTCTGACCTAAAACATTCCCTACAAAACTAGAGTCAATCCCCATAGCCAAATTCCTTCCTAAAAATCTTTCCATCCCCAAAAAAATATTGTTAGCATTTATAGCCAAAGCAGAAAGTTTAAGAGGTCAATTTGATCAGATGAAGATGAGAGAAGATGAAGACATTGAAAAATATAGTGAAAGAATCAAAGCAAGCATGAGTGAAATCAAAGCACTACGAGGAAAAATAGAAGATGAAACAACAATTAGTAATGTATTGAGAAGTCTTCTTCCTATTTATGCAATTAGAGTTTCAACCATTCAAGAGATGAGATGTGATCCCAAAAGTGATATAACTTTGGATGCACTAATGGGAAGATTAACAATATTTGAGTTGGATAACATTGATAACTATCTTCCTGGATCTCGCAACATAGAATCAACATTCAAAACAAAACTAACCCTTGGTAGAAAGGGAGGAAACTCAAAAGGAAAAAAAATTGGTAGTGAAGAAGAAGAAGAATTTGATGATTCTCTTGAAGCCATTGAATCCCTACTTGCAAGGAGGTTACCAAAAAAAAAAGGTAAATATAAAGGCAAATTTCCATTGATTTATTTTTATTGTGAAGAAATTGGTCACATTGCTGCAAGGTGTCCAAACAAGGAAGGTAAAGATGAAAAAAAATCCAACAAGTTAAAAGAAAAGAAAGATTTCAAGAGCTGCAAAGACTACAAAGACAAAGGTAAGAAATCTTGTTATATTGCTAAAGATTCAAATAGTGATAATGAAGATGAAATGGTATAATGCTATTAAAGATGAATCAGATGATTGTTAGCAAGAATGCCACATGTATAATAGATAGTGGTTATTCTCATCACATGATTGGTGATAAAACTATGTTTGAACACTTGGAGCACTATAATGGTGGAAATGTTAAATTTGGAAACAATGAACCATGTTATGTGAAGGGAAAATTTTGCATTGCATTGACTGATGGAATTATATGTGATATGCCTACTAGGTTGAAGGATTGAGACATAATATTCTAAGTGTGGCACACATGAACAACATTGGATTCAAGGTAGAATTCATGAATGAGAAGGCTAGGCTTCTGGATGGTAAAGGAAACCTAGTTAGAACTAGAAATTAGACAAAAGGTAATCTATTCTATCTAGATCTAACTGATAATTTATGTTTCTTAGCACATGTAGAGGAAAGTTGGTTATGGCATAAAAGGATGTGTCATGTAAAGTTTAATAATCCGGTTACTATAAGAAAGAACAGAAGAGTAAGAGGTATTCCAAATCTAAAGAAACTTGAAATGACCATATGTAAATAATGTTAGATCGGAAAGATGGGTAAAACTAGCTTCAAAAGTAAGAATTTCAATACTAAAAAAGTCTTGGAACTAGTTCATACAGATCTTTGTGGACTAATAAGTATAGAGAGCTACACTGGAGACAAATTCTTCATTTTGTTTGTTGACAATTATTCTAGGATGATGATACTAATGTACTTAAGGATAAATTTGAAGCTTTTCAAAAATTCAAGTGGTATCTAGCTAGGGTTGAGAAAGAAACATGTAAGAAGTTAAAATGCTTAAGATCAGATAGAGGAGAAAAAATCATCTCTAATAAATTCGATGAATTTTGCAATGAAAGAGGAATCAAAAGATAGTTATTTGCACCTGGTGCACCTCAGAAAAATGGCATAGTAGAAAGAAGGAATAGATCCATCATGGATTGTGCAAGAACACTGATGATAGAGAAAAATGTTGTAACCAAATATTGGAAGGAAGCAATCAACACAATAGTTCATACCTTGAACAAAGTTCAACTAAAGAAAGGTACAGATCAAACACCTTATGATTATGGCTATAAACCCAATGTTTATTATTTCAAAGTATTTGGAAGCAAATATTATATCTTGAAAGAGTCAAGGAAAGTAAAGTTTGATGTAAAAAGTGATGAAGACATTTTTCTAGGATACTCCAACAAAAGAAAAGCATATAAATTTTTGAATCTTGCTACTCAAAAGGTTATAGAAAGTGCACATGTAAAAATTGATGAGTTTGTAGAAAAGAATGAAGACAAAAGTAACAAGGAACTTGAGGATTACAAAAACTTTGAGCTTGATACTTTAGCGAACATTCAGAAGATTACCCCACCCAAGTCACCCAAGTTTTGAGTGTCAACCAAATTGCAGCTAGTACAACCCAAGTTGAAGATAGTTCAAATTGAGTCTCAGACAGAGGAACCTGAATCACAGTCTGTGGTAATCGAGTCTCAAATAGTAGAAATAGAGAAAAAATTGGAAGTTCATAGAACCTTTGAGCATGGTGAACCAAGTGAATCCAATCCAAAATCTAGAAGTAAGATACCTATACTTGCAAGAAATGTTAGAAGGCATCACGTACTTGAGAAAATAATTGTGGATTAGACAAGAGGCACAATTACAAGGAACAAACTAGAAGGTACATGTTTGCTTACTAAATTTGAACCTAGAGATGTTGATGATTCATTGAAAAATGAAAGTTGGATAGAGGCCATGAATGAAGAGATTGACAAAATTGAAAAGAACAATACTTGGACCCAAGGATAAAAATTTAATTGGTACAAAGTGGGTATTCATAAACAAATTGAATGAAAATGGCGAAGTATCAAGGAATAGGGCAAGGTTAGTTTGTAAAGGATACCCTTAAGAAGAAGGCATAGACTATGGAGAAACATTTTCTCCTATTACTAGACTTGAAGGAGTCAAAACACTACTTGCATATGCTACATTTGAAGGATTCAAAGTGTATCAAATGGATGTAAAATCAGATTTCTTGAATGGAATTCTAAAAGAAGTCTACATTGATCAACATGAAGGTTTCATTGATCCAAACAAAAGAGACATGGTCTATAAGCTACACAAAGATTTATATGGTCTGAAGAAAGCTCCTAGAGCATGGTATGAAGGACTTCATGGATATTTGGTAAAGATTGGTTTTCAAAGAACCAATGATAAAATTAATCTATATATCAAAGAGGTACCACATAACAAGATTTTGTTAGCAGAAATATTTGTGGATTATATCCTATCTATAGGTCATGATGACTTATGCAAGTCATTCTCTAAAGAAACGAGGAAAGAGTTTGAAATGTCAATGTTTGGAGAAATAAAATTCTTTGTTGGTTTACAAGTTCATCAAATGAAGGATGGAATTTACATTACTTAGTCAAGATATGCCAAGGAGATATTGGAGACCTTTGGAGTGGAAGATTAAAAAACTAGTTGGAACACCTATGTCTACTCGACATAAGTTATCCAAGAATGATGATTAAAAGGAGGTAAATTAGACTAACTATAGATCTATGATTAGGAAACTTTAGTATGTTGTTCATACAAGACCTGATATTGCATTAGTTATTGGTATAGTTGCAAGATTCTCTACAAATGCTAGAGAAAATCATATGACGACAATCAAAAGAATTATGAGATATCTAAAAGGCACTCAATACTATGGTCTATGGTACAAGACAAAAAGGAAATTTGAGTTGAAATACTTTACTGATGTTGATTGGGATGGAAGCATTGATTATAGGAAGAGTACTAGTGGAGGAGCATTCTTTCTTGGAAAGAGGTTAGTATCTTGAACAAGCAAGAAGCATAATTTCATCTCTTAGTTTATAGGAGAGACATAATATGTTGTTGCAGCAATTAATTGCTCCAACATAATATGGTTCAAGAAACTATTATTAGGAATGAAGGAACAAATCAAGGATCCAGTGGTTATCTATTATGATAACACAAGTCCAATCAATATATATAGAAATCCAGTGATGCACACCAAGACAGAACACACTGCAATCAAGCATCATTATTTAAGAGAATTAGTTCAAGATAAAGAGGTTAGATTGGAATATGTTAATACAAAGGAGTAGGTTGCTAACATATTTACCAAACTATTACCTAAGGATGCATTTTTATATCTAAGAGGAAAGTTGGGGGTCATTCCCCTATCTAAAGCTCACTAGAGTATAGATTAGTGATGCATCAACCAAACTACTTTGAAGATCTATCAAGTTGATGCAAAGAAGTTAGAGCTCATTGCATATGAATCAATACATCAAGTACATTATAAAATCACTGTGTCAAGTCTTTGGCATTTGATGTCAAAGAGGGAGATAATCATTTCATATATTCATTGAGAGAGATTGGTGTAATTAGAGAAGAATCAAAGGCAATAATCTGTAAGAGGAAGAACTTGATCTGATGGATTCTAAAGATAAGATGGCAAAGGGAGAATCTCAAAAGGAGTTCTCATGGATGGATAGAGGATCAGAATGAAACTAAGGATATTATAAAATCTTATAAATCATTTGATTTCTCTAAGCTTTCTTTTCTTAATGACATGTTGTGTTGCCATCAATGCCAAATAGGGAGATTGTTGATAACAATTATTCAATTGTATATTGTCATAGATGTTACACAAATGTTATACTCTGACCAAGAATTTAAAGTTGGAACCAAGTTTAGAAGACTCTAGTATCAGCTAAGAAAGTTCATGAATTCTTGTGTAAACTAAGTCAGTCCCTACCAAAGGAGTTTAGTGTAAACTGAGTCAGGTCGGTTACCTAGCAACTTAGTGGTAATTGAGTGACCTAGTTTTAGCTGACCTTCAACATATTAGCTTTATCTATTAGTTGGTTTACGTAAGCTATCTTAGTGGATGTTACTTATTTATTTGAAAGGGTATTCAAGCTGACTTGACATTGGGTTTCATATACATGAAAGGTCAAGTTGTGGATTGAAATATGAGAAAGTGGAGAAGAAGATAAGATGTGAATAGAGAAGGATATCTGATTAAGAGTAGAATATCCAAGGAGCTGCAAACAATATTATGACTAGGGAGGATCCAAAGGATAAGCTAGAATAGTAATATGAATTTAGTTGCTTCATTAATCAATTCAATCATTGTTACTCTCTAACAATTGTAGCAGTGAAGAAATCTCTTAAAAGAGTACAATTAACATTCATTTTGTAAATTATCTAACTAGGTGGCATTTCTAGAATGAATTTTCTTAAGACCTCTAACAATGCCATTCCTAACATGGTGATTTAAATCCTTTGATAGGGTCACACCTAGTAGTGCTTTTTGTAACTTTAACAGGGTTGGCTCCTAACAAGTCTCACTTCAGAAGAGTAAAAAGTTGTAACTAGTTGCATTGGTGGTTTTCCCAAATTGGGTTTCCACATTAAATCTTGGTGTATCATGTGTTCATGTTATTTTATTACTACTTTATCTTTATGAAACTAAGTTACTAAAGGTTAATACACATTAATATGTCAGATTACTTTGTTAACCAAGTTACAATATAAATCTAGTTGTGTAAGGATTTGAGTTTGTATTGACATCTAAGGGATTTGGAATTATTTTAGTGGTAAATTATTCACCCCTCCCATCTTAGTTACTCCTCTTATATTTCCAATAAGGTTGACATACCAAAATGTTGGTGTATGGTGGATAGAGGGAGGAGTACAAAGGGAGGTAGTATGACAAATGAAGGGAGTACGAAGGGAGGCAGTATGGTAGATTGAAGGAGTATGGAGGGAGGTAGAAGAATGAATGGAGGGAGGAGTATAGAGGGTGATACTATGATGGATGGAGGGAGTAGTATAGAGGGAGGTAGTATGATGGATGGAGGAGTGTAGAGGGAGGTAGTATGATAGTTGGAGGGAGGAGTACGAAGAGAGGTAGTATGACAGATGGAGGGAGGAGTACAGAGGGAGGTAGTCCAACATTTGGATGGAGGAGTACATAGGGATGTAGTACGATGGATGGAGGGAAGAGTATGGAGGGAGGTAGTATGGTGCACAAAATGGAAGGTGTCACACAAAGATTGGAAAGAGAGTACAAACTTCTATGAAAATAATATTAGAACACCAAATCCATCAAATAAATTCCAAACATGGATATATATTGCATGTACACAACCTACAATTAATCCTTGCATACAAAGATGGTGCTCTTATTTCCAGGTCTGAGCAAAGTATTGAAGGTGATAGAATAAGTTGATTGTTGAATCCCATTGAAACAAAAAAGCCAAGTAGGGAAGATCTTCCACTTTTGAAATGGTGAAAAAATCTAGAACTCTAATAGATTTTCACAATTACAAAGAAAAAGTCCAAATCACATGCCCAAAACAACCTACAAGATGACCTTACAAAGAGTTTTGAGGAATCTTCTCAAAAGATTACAAAAATGATGAC
Organism: Cupressus sempervirens; assembly: GCA_028749045.1. Lineage (NCBI taxonomy): Eukaryota > Viridiplantae > Streptophyta > Pinopsida > Cupressales > Cupressaceae > Cupressus > Cupressus sempervirens. The sequence continues at coordinate 389,977,787 of CM053787.1, read as the reverse complement.
ATGCCAAAAAGTTACAACAAAAATAAAATAAAGATTGGGCCTAAGAGATAAAAACATTGATTGCCAGTCACATAACCAAAAATTATTATTTAATAATATTGGGGACATTAGAGTCCTCCTTGTCCAAAAATTGCTTTCCCTTAAGCAACTGAAAACTTGGATGCTCCATAATTTTCTTGTCTTCCTATGTGGCATCCTCACGTAGAAGATCCTTCAATCACACAAGAAACTCCTTTATGGTACAGGACCCGCGACTCTTCTCCCAGACATCTATGATATATGCTAGCTCTAGAATTAATTTATCCTCTTCGTCAATGGGAGGAAATTCCTTGGACATTGGTACTTTTCCAATAGCCTCCTTTAGACATGAAAGGTGATGAAAAACATTATGGATCAACTCTCCTCAGGAAGCTCCAATGCATAGGTAGCTTCTCCCACCCTCTAAACCAATTTGTATGGTCCGAAGAAATGAGGTTTGAGCTTCTTCTTACCATATGAATTTAGGGAGGATTTTCTATATGGTTTAAGTTGAAGGTATACTAGGTGACCAACCTCAAAATTCTTTCTACCCGATGTCGATCAACATACATCTTGTGTTGGTTTTGAGCTCTCTATAAGTTTTCCTTGAGAGATTTCATGATATTTGAACTCTCTTGTAGATATTCTTTAGCCCTCAGTGCATGACTGTCACCCGATGCAAGATCCATGAATGATGAAGTTTCGTAGCCATATAATGCATTGAAGGGTATCATGCCTATTGATATGTGATAGGTAGTATTATAATAGTGCTCACCCAAATGTAGCCAACCATGCCTTCCACTATGCTAAAACATAGTTCCTTAGATAGCCCTCCAACCAATTGTTCAAAATCTTTGTTTGTCCGTTTGACAAATCATGGTAGTTCACACTTGGTGACAACTCTATCCTCACCATCCTAAATAAATCCATCCAAAAAGTGCTAAGAAAATGACTATCCCTGCCACTTACTATATTATGCATGTGGGAGTCCATGTATGTGGAAAACCTCATAGAAGAATAATTCTACCACTTGAAATGCCTAGTATCCGGTGGAAATGGAAAAGAAATGGGCATACTTGGTCAAATGGTTAGCCATGAAAAAAATAAAATCCTTCCCATGAACCTTGGGTAGCTTGCTGATGAAATCCATCAAGAGATTTTCCCACTTTTGATAGGGATTGACAATGGTTGAAGAAGCCCAGTTGGTAGGGTGTGCTCAGATTTATTTTGCTGGAAGGTAGGACATTCCTATACATACAACAAAATATCATTCTTGAGGTCCATCCATGCAAATCTTTCTTGGACATGCCTATCACTTTTTAGGTATCTTGGGTGTCTGGATAATGGTGAATCATGCATCTCCTTTAGAATTATGTCATTCATTTTAGACTTGGGAATCAGATAAATCCTTCCCTTGTAGTAGATGACATTTTCTATTGCCTTATACCTATCATATTGCACTTGACCATCCATCAATTGACAAGAAAATGTGTTCTTGTAGTATTCAACCACTAGGCATTCCTTCCATTATGCTAAAATATGGGAAAAAGAACATATGGTAGACCTTCTTGATAGAGAATCAACCACTACATTATGTTTTTCCCTTCGCAAATTAAATGTCAAGGTCAAATTCTTGAATTTTTCTCACCCACTTCTATTGTCATTCATTCAAATCTTTCTTCTTAAGAAATATCTCAAGCTATTGTGATCTATGTGTAAGACAAAATTTTCTCTAATGAGATACTATCAAAACTTTGTGAGGGAGTGCATGATGGCGAGTATCTCTTTGTTATAGATGGAGTATAGTTTCTCTACTCCTGATAGATTTTGACCCTCAAATACAATGGGATGACAATCCTACATCAACACTACCTTGATACCTTCTCCTAATGCATCAAATTCCAAGATGAAGGGTCAATTGAAATCAGGTAGTGCTAGCACTAGACATGAACTCATGACTTCCTTCAACTTGTCAAAGATGTGTTGTACCTTCTCATCCTAATAGAAAGATCCTTTTTGTATTAGATCTGCCAGTGGTGCACTAAGCTATGAGAACCCCTTTACAAACCTTCTATAATAACTATACAATATAAGGAATCCATGAAGATTAGAGAGAGTATTAGGTTGTGGCCAATCCAAGATGGGTTGAATATTTACTTGGTATACCTAAACCCCTTGAGCACTAAGTATATTCCCATAGATACATTATCTTTATCATTCCAAATTCAGATTTGGATCTCTTGGTAAATATTGATTGTGACTCCATGATCTTGAGCACTTAATCCAAATGCCTCAAATGTCCCTCCCACATCTTATTGTATATAAGTATGTTATCAAAAACACCAAAAGTAACTTTCATAGTTGTTTTTTGAAGATGTGGTTTATGCATGATTGGAAAGTGGTTGGAGCATTGGTCAAACCAAATGGTATGACTAAGAACCCATAACAGTTGTAATGACAATAGAAGATAGTCTTCTCCACATCTTCCTCCCTCATGCAAATTTTATGGTAACCAGAATAGAGATCTATTTAGGAAAAATATACTGCACCATGTAACTCATCCAATAATCCATCAATCTTGGGAATGGGGTACCAGTTATGGCACTGTTTCTGTCTTCTCAAGGCATGATTTGACACAAAAGATCAGATTTTCTTCAAATCCCCATGATTTTCCTTGGCAGAGCCTTAATGGCAGTGGTTGTAGGATGGTTTTGGAGGGAAAATCTCAGTTATGCCTGAACTATAAAGGTAGATTTTGTAAATTTTGTAAAGGGTCGACCCTTCTCTGACTTTTCTCTACTGTTGCTCTGCAATTTTAGTGTAAAATTCCCTTGTGCCTTTGAACTGTATGATTTTCTATCTTATCTCCTCTAGCCATTGGTATGAAAGTGCAAGAATTCTTTGCCTCTTACTGGTGTTTTTTAGAGATCTCTGATTTGCATGACTGCATCTCCTTGGCCTGTGAATGATAATATAAGTGAATCTTTCTTTCCTTGTGTCATTCATTTTGGTTTTCTAATCTGCATGTGTTTATTTGATTAAAGCAAGTCTGAATGCATATATCCTTAGTTTCATTCTTGTTCAACAGTGCATATATGGGTAGAGATTGGTCTGAACACTCTATTTTGGTGCATCACCTCTTTAGATCAGATTAGATAGATTTTCTTTCATGCTCTCCTTCTCCCTTTTCCTCTCCAAGAGTAGTTAGGTGCATCCTGATAGTAAGAGGAAGCCGGCCTTCTCCGAAGACTCAACCTCACAGTTCAAGTCCCACAGCTTGGAGGTTGTTTCGATGTTTCACTAAGTTGTCCTCACGCATAGGCTTTAGACAAGGGTGCAAACCTAAGTGACAACAGTACCTATTTTTTTATGGTTTCTTATTTAGTGATAGTATTCCACATATATCTGAAGGGTTCTATCCTTCTTTTCAACCAAAACTAATGATGATACAAAAGGATTGGAACTGGGCCTTATCCATCATTTCTTTAGAAGTTCTTGGATATTTTTTCCATCTCATCCTTAAAACTTTTAGGATGGTGGTAGGGTATGGTGATGACTGGTTTGGCTCCTTCTCCAACTATATGATGTGCGAAAAGCCTCTGTGTGGAGGGATGATAGGAGGGATGCCAAAAAAGACTATCTTGTGCTTATCTGATATTGTGTGAAGCTCATCACCATGGTAGTTAGTCTATTTCCCCTTCATCGGTCCTATTGAGATCAAATAATGTGTTGCCCAAACAATACCATCATGTCAAAAAATAGCTTCCATCCATTGTGCCAAGATTTCCTTTGGCCCTCCATTTGACATTCCCCTAAGGACCACCTTCTTTCCATCCACTTTGAATGAAAACTTCATTCTTTTAAATCGTTGTGTGTACTCATCCAAAATTTCCATCCCTTGAATGTTAAGAATGAATTCCATGTCATCCACATCTACTAAAAAGAAGTCTTTTATGACCATATCGTTCCCCATGGTAATGTTAGTTGTGGGACCAAATGGGTACATGATAAGAGGTTTCCTCCTACTACCTTGATTTGGAATCCTGTATGTGTCTCCGTAGTCAAACCTCTTCATTTTACAAGTGATGAATTAATAAAATTGAGTGTGGCCCCACTTCCTACCATGACTATGGCTCATTTTCCTTGGAGAGTGCCTCGTACCCAAAAAATAGTATACCTCAAATGGCTAGTAAGAGAAATGGTACCTCTTGATGTACTATCATGACAATCATCTCTACATGGTTTATGTTAATGTCTTTGGAAGCTTGTTGATCATCTTCTTTGGTTTTTGGATCCTCATCCCCATCATTGTCTGACACCACCTCAACGTAATGGACCTTCCCCTTGCCTAAGAATTAGTTTTCTAGTTCCCATGAATCCTTACAATTATAAAAAAATCTTCCTCCTCCTCAAATCTTATCTTGTGGATTCATCTATTGATTGCTTCTTTGGAGGGAGCTTGTTGTCTTTCTCCTTTAGAGTGAGGACTGGCTTGGTGTGTGTTGCCAAGTTTTAGTCCTACCCTTGAAAAAATTAAATTCGTTGGCATTTAAGTGAGTTTGTCTTCAAGTGTGATGTCCAAGTACCCTTTAGGTTACTTACTTCTCATCTTTCTTAAGTACCTCACTTTCTTTGTTTTTCGAGCCTCCCTTGCATTTCCTTTACCTAATCATTCTGTGCAGGTTTTCTATTTCTCTGGTATGTGAGGGGTCTAGGTGATCTAGGTATGGTTGGGATATATTTTGGAATCTTCCCAATGAGAAGTAATTTATCCATGTTTCACCATCTGTTATCTTGCCTTAGCATCCTTTTTCTACAAATTCCAAGCAATCAAATTGGTTTTCCTAATTAGTGAACTTAATCAAGTGTGTATCCAAAGGATGAAGCCATGACAATGATTTAGAAGTTGTGTATATGATTATGTCATGATGGATAAACCCACAAAACTATGGATCAAAGTCAGGAAGAAGGCCATTCATATTGCAAAGTTAAATTTTACCTTCAGAAGGAAAAGATGGTCTATGAGTTTTCCGCTACACAATAATGGAAGGGAAGGTGTTTTATTCTTATTTTGAAGCTAAAATGATTTATGTGAAATTCAATCCTCTACATACAAGTAGTAAAAGCATGATGTTGAATAAACTATTTCGAGCTCTTAGTCAATGAGGCATGCTTGAGATTCAACTTTGAAGCTGTCAGATTGAGGTTAAAGAGTAAAGTGCTATTAGCTTTACTTCATTTGGAAAATGTTGCTGAAAAAGGGGTTTTCCATTCTAAGGTAATGAAAAAGGGCAATTCTCTAAAAGTTTTGAAAATAGAAAGACAAGCCACCTTAAAGTGCAAATATTCTTCAGAAATGCTCAAAAGATACTTCCAAAAAGGTCAGTAGTGAGAATGCGACCTTGATATAAAGGAAAGGAAGTGTTAAATGTTTAAGGTGGAAAGTTAAAGAATTGAGTGCACAAGCTAAAAAAAGATCACTCCTCGTGCTGTGATTCTGAATAGAAAGAAAGTTGGTTTGTGGAAAAAGCTAAGTTTCTCTCTCCCCCATGAAACTTAAAGAATTTTTTTGTTAAGTGATTTTTAGTTATATTATCACTTTACTCTAAGTAAAGTAATAGACTTCCAGAAATACAAATTTTTATTTGCAAATGAATAGAAAGTTTAAATAGTCATTGATCATTGAATTAAATGCGAATCCTACTATTATATTCATTGGCCAATTTTTTTTTTTTTTTTTGTGTGGCACCAATGTTCTAATTCCTATACCTATTTCATCGAAATTGCTTGCAATTGATTTCTTTAGGTATATTATGCATAGGACAATCAAAGCTATTGGTTATGATAAATTAATAGCCCTAGAAAGTGAATTGAAAGAACTAACAAATACATCATTTAAATTCTACAATTTGGGTGATCTCCATAGGAGACTCAATTCTTAGCCAATTCACCTGATTACTCAAAAGCTTAAAGAGAGTGGTATGGTTGAGGCAGTTGGTTTTCCAATGGCAATACATGCACCAAAGCTTATGAGGGAATGTATCGAGAGATATGACCTAGAAACAAGGAAAATTTTGTTTCTTGATCAATCCATCCTCATCTCGATCAACAAGAAATTGATGCAGTCCATATTTGGCATTCTTGTAAAAGAGGAATGCCATGATATTGACTTCAACTCTTCTGTGTCTATGTTCAATGAGAAGAACACCCTCAGATGGGAAGGCATGCAAAGGACATGGTTCTAGAATGCTCACTTGAAGAAAAGAAAAATGCCTAAGACCCTATTTGTAACAAATTTGAAAAGAGAGATAGTGGATATTCTTTCTGTACTACTCAGACTAAAAGGAAAAGAGGAGATCTTGGAGTTCATTAAGCACCATTTCTTCCTAGTGCAAGCCATTTGTGCTGAGGATATGTAGGTTGGCTAGGCCCAAATTATTAGTGATGAGCTCACCTCATGGATGAATTTGGTAAGAAGATTTAAACAATTATACATGTTCTATCTAATTTATGCCTTGGCTACTCACCAATTGTGGCCTAACCTTCCTAGCATCCAGAACTATGATGAGTGCATAAAGGTATATGAGTTCTACCCACATCTATAGCTATAAAGAAGTTTTGAGGAGTATGTGGTTGTAAACAATGCTTTGTAGTGCCTGCCCCTAGTTCGCATTTCTGTTATCATTGTCAATTTGCTTTAGGTTGATTTTATGCATTGATTAGTTTTAGAGATATTGGATTTACAATATTATGATATTATTTCATGTTTTGGATTACATATATACTTGTTGATTTCATTTCATTCATGTGTTGTTAATGATATCTTAATGATTCCTAATTAGTAAATGTGGTTTCTTTCATAAAAATGTTAACATGGTGCCTTTAATGATGATTATGTTGTATTGATAGAGATGCATTATTATATGTACGCATTTGATCTTAGATTTGTGATTTTATACTTACCTCATACTTGCATGTGTATGGTGCGCGTGTTTATTTTATCTTTCTGTTTGAAGTGTTTGATGTGGTTAGGGGAGGGAGTCGTAGTCACCTGCTAGTCAGGATCTACACGATGAACCACTCCCTGCCATTGTCTGTTTAGTTTAGATATATTATATACATGTACATGCTTGTCTTTTATGCAGGATGCAGGAACTGGGCATCGACTTCCCTGAATTGCCAGGATGAGCGTGCCCTATTACAAATACTCAAATGGTGAGAATGGGAAGATAATGATCAGGTCCAATCCTAGCCATAAGCCTATAATACTTGTCCTGCAAGGAGGACTCGTAACAAACTGTTTACCCTTTTTAAATTCGTGAGTCCTTTGTGCGTATGTTGTTTTGTGAGTCTTTGATGAATTTCTATTAATTAAGTCTAATTAATAGATTAAATTAATAATATAATTTAATGGAAAATTATTATGATATTTTGAATATTTAATTATATTTAATTAATTGAGAAATTAATTAAATATAAAGAATTAAATTGAAGATAAAAGTTTTAAGATTAAATTTAGAACATGATAATATTTATCTAATTTAATAATAATATATTTAGAGTTCATTTTTAAATAAATGCTAAATATTATTGTTATTTAAGTTAATAAATATTTATCAAATTAAACGTTCTAAATATATTAAAAAGTTAAATAAAGTTTAAATTTAGAATGTGATTATATTTATTTAATTTAATAATAATATATTTAGAGTGCATTTTTAAATAAATGCTAAATATTATTGTTATTTAAGTTAATAAATATTTTATCAATTAAGTTTCTAAAAATATGAAATTAAAAGTGAAAAGATATTTAATTATCATAAAGATTATAGTTCGCATGATTTATGCATGAGTTGAAAATAAAAGAGATTAATTAAAAGATAAAATATGTGAACTTAATAAAGATATTCTAAGCAAGTGTGCATGAGATTTTAAAAGGTTATTAAATTAACTTAAAAGTAAAGTGGAAAGTTAAATAAAGTAATTTAACAATTCACTTAAAGTGCATGAAGGAATAATAAAAGAATATTTTATTTTAAAAAGGAAATTAAGTGTGCATGAATGAATTAATTAAATAAAGAGATTTAATAATCCATTTAACGTGCATGAAAATATGAAAGATAAGATAAATAAAGGTTGATTTTAGAGTTAACGAAAGGGGATCAAGAGACCTCTCGGGTAAACGCACAATTAGTGCCCCGATTATAGGAAGAGAACTCCTTATCAAAATTTGAGGGTTCATTTTTCAAAGAAGATTTTTGGGAGACAAGTTTTCAGACACAGGTTTCAGGGAACACACTTTTGGAAAGGGGAACAAAGAAATCTTTGGAAGCTTTGAAGGGTTTGGATTAGCAAGGGTTTCCCCAGATTGTTAGCATCATATCAAGGTAGGGTTTGTGAACCATTGTAGAAATATTTTCGGATCTTTGTCTTCTTCGTGCTTGTTGAAATTGATTTCTCAAATTCTGTTGTATGAATCTTGCCACCCTTCATTCTACATCTTTTGCTTTTTGATTCCATCTGTGAATCCGGATTGAAAAACTATTTAAATAACCTCGTTCTGCAATTGAAAGAAATTGGAAATAAATTGGGATCTGGGCTTTTGAGTTAAATTAGAAATTAAGAAATTTGAATTTGGAAGGGTTTGTTTTTGGAAATGAAAATCTTAGGATTGAGAATTCAAAGGGTACGATTTATTTTTCCTATTAGACTGAAGTTTCAATCATGGATTAAAAATATATATATATATTTTTTTTAATATGAACTGGAAGAAGTATTGTGTAAAAATGATACATAATATATATATATATATATATATAGTGTTTGAATTTAATTTTTATTAAATCGTAATAATACTTTAAAAAAAAATTAAAATTATATATATTAAGAAGGAGATGGTGTTGATTTTAAAAGAATTTTAATATTTATATTATTTACTAAATTGGGGGAAACATTGTTTAAAGTTTTTAAAATAATAAAAAAAAAAATATATATATATAAATATATTAATTTGTGGGGGGGATTTTTGACCACCCCACCACCTTACCTGATTGTCGTGTGTGCGCAGGTTGACTGTTGCACGCGGCAGCAGACAAGCCTGGAGTCACGCAGGCAGTCGCACGACTCTAATATATGGCCGACAGTTTTTTTTTAAGCCTCCAGCGATTTTAAATCGCTCAAGCAATTTTATATTGCATTTTATGATATATATTAAAGTTGTAATGAATGTAGTATTATTAATATTTGTTATTTAAGAAATATTATATGTTATTAATTTTAATAATACGTTTATTTAATATTTATAAGTTTTATTAATTAGTATTAATAAGTATTAATTGTTAAATAATGTTTATTATGAGGTTTTCAATTGATTAATAATTAATGAATATTAATTAGTTAAATAATTTTTAAGAGTTATAATTAAATATAGAAATTTGGATTATAAATGGTGCTAATTCGAAATTAATGCTAAACATTAACTGATAGATGTTAATCATAATTATTGTTGTAATTATTAACAATTTTATTAAATAGTTTTGTTAATTATTAAGTAATTAAGTAATTAATAATATATTAACATAATTGTAAATTATAATTAAATTTATTAAAAGATTTAAATTGTAATGATTAATTAAATGTTAATTATCTAGTTATTTTATAAATAACTAATAATTAGCTTTATTAAATTTGATTTCATTGAAAGGGAGTAATTTTGTATTTTATTTGAATATAGAAAGGGGTTAATTAAAAAGGGGTAATTGCAAAAACTTAGTTACTTGAAACATACGTTAAACTGAAAACTGGAACCTTACATTTAATTCAACCAAACTATGAAACTGTACTGTTTTGCTTATACTGTTTATGCTTTGAGATTTTGGTGTGGATTAGATGTCGACCAGTCTAGGATGTACACCAGAGGTTTGTGAGATTTTTGTTATACCATTTATGTGACTGGATGTCATGATATGTCTTGTGATTCAGTTTGGAAATTATATTTATGAGGTTTACTTTATAAAGCATTTATGTGTACTTTGATGGGAGAACCATCGTGTTATTAGGTTTCCTGTTAAGGAACCGAGTTTGATCTTTATGGGTGTTGTGGTATGGGACACAACTGTGTTTTTATGTGCTTAGGAGAGGTTGTCTAGGTATGTGACTTTGGGAGTGGCTTGCATAGGGGTCCGGGACCCAAAGTGGTTAGTACCAGGGTAACCTAATGCAAGTTATGTAATAAGTGATAATCTAGTAATTAAAATTTATGGGGGGGAAAACACACTAAAAAGATAAGTTAGAGATATTTGATCTACCCATGCCTTTAGTGCTTGTATAGACTAAGGATGGGAATGAGATGAGTGCCTCGTCTTCTTGAGAGGGCTTTCTAGTTTCCATATGTGTGATGTTGAGGGTCCAGGGTTCAGAGTAACCAGTTTAGGGTAACTCAACGCTTGAGGGTCCGGGGTCTATTAAGAGATCAGTCCAGGGTAACTCAAGCAGCCATGTGATGACACTCCCTAGTATGTAGCTAAGTCTCCTCTGTAGATTTGTGTATCTCTGGTGGTGTACTTATTGTTGGTGGTGTATCTATTGTCGGATGTGTTTATTATGGTTATTTACTTTCATTGATGATGATTGGTGATTCATGGATGTTGTACTTTTGACATGTGGCTTTTGACTTGAGATGATTATCTTTCGTTGACTTTATCTTATGATCTTGGTATTGGATTGAGTGTTCTTACTTTTGGATTATTTTATCTTCTTGAGTAGTATGTGTTACCTTTGAGGTAGTTTTGGCTATTAGGGGTACCTTGCCTAGGAATGTTTTATGTTTGATAGCCATATGTGGATCGTTCATTATCTTCCCTGCACGGTGGGAGTGGAAGCCTGACTAGGTAACCACGCGGTCGGGAGGTAGTGCCTTCTTACCATTTGGGTCCCCCTTCACATAGCTAGCTGTTGGATGTTCGTTGCAGAAGATGTACCTTTATCATTCTTATTTCTTATCTCGATGATTTCTTTTCAGATGATGTATATATGTTATCATGTATTCTGATGTATTATATCTATTCTCACATACCTTGCGACATGTGCAGTGGATGTTATTTAGTGGATGTACTTTCATTGTATTGTTTATAATTATGCATTTGCTTATGCGATTATGTATCTGTTATTTCTTTATGATCTTGAGACATTGTACTTGGAACTTAAACTAATTAATTTAAAAATTATTAAATGTGACTCAACATAAAGGAACTCTTGAGGAATTGAAATTGTATCTATATTTGCATATGTGTATTTGATGTGTATGTTCATATTGCTTCTGCATTAATGTTATCTTGATGTTGTTTAAACTTCAAAAAAAAAAATAGTTCAGTAAACATTGTAACATGTTAGGTTTATTTCTCTTGGGTTCCCAAGCGGGGCGTTACACACTTTCACAATGAGGCTATGCTGGGAATTGCAAGGATTCCCTAAAAGGAGATTCTCACCAAAAGAAATCTTGACTATTAGCATTTTCATATGCTCATTCATCTAGTTTATGGGCTTCTCTCACTTGTGGATAGGTGCTTACGATGGTTTTCCTAAGAGACTTCCACAATATCCAAAAGACAAGATCATTTTCTAGTCAAGTTATATTGACAAATTCTTGAAGTGAACACCTTATGTTCTAATGTAAAGAAAATAGTCAGGATTCCCTTCCCCATAGTGGTTGGAACCTATTCCCATGCTTCCAGATTCATTGCTCAAAATCCGGTGAAGAGTTTGGAGAACAAGATCAAATTGGTAGACTATGAGGTACTTAGGCCTCAATATGATCCAGTCAACTTTGTAAGGGATTACTTGAAGTTGGGATATGCCTATAGGCATGTTCTGGATATTGAGTACTTCTGGTCTAGGTGTCTCTACAAATACCAAAACTAGGAGAAATTTTGGTCATGACTTACAATTGATGAGATTAAGCTATATAACAATTTTGTTGATGTTTCTAACCTTGTGGTTAATGGAGCCTACATGCACCCCACATCCTATGAGAAGATCAAAGGCACCCCAATTTTTTCTACCCCACCTATAGGTCCTATCATAGACACCATGGAGGTCCTCATGCATGGAATGATCAAAAGAATAGATAAGTGGGTAGAGTGGACTCAAAAAAGGAAGAAAAATACCAGGAGCACTGGTTCAACGAGTGGAGTATCATCTGGAGCTACCCAGTCAACTACAACAACCACCACTATTGTTACTACTTCAACATCTACAGGCCCATTAAAATCTACTGGTCAAGGTGGATACCAAACTCAAGATAAGAATGTGTCCATCACTTCTATCGGCAAAGATGACTCTCTTCTAGACACTGGGAAAGTTGGGGAGAAGGAAGGAGATAAGGATAAGGAGAAAGAATAAGAGAAATCAATGGTGGAGCCTACCTCCCCTATCCAAACCATCAATTTGGATGGTGACACCAACCCCATGGATGGCCAAGAACAAGACACATCTCAGAAAGGGGATACCTTGGCCCTCTTAATGACTAAGGTCATTGCCTTCCCTTTTGCTTCCCAAAGAAAGAAAACTCCTTTGATATCAAGGAAGCTATTTGATCCTATTTCCCTACAGTCAGCTATCAATGTGCTCTCTCCTGAGTCATGGATCGAAGAGACCATTGAAGAAGAGGAGATATAAATTAGTGGCTCCATCAAAGGACTTGATCACAAAAGACACATCTTCTTAGCCATCCAAGAAGACTAAGAAGTAGAAAACAATTTTTGTATTGGTCATTGATTCAACTACTGGCCACATGCTGGTAGAGATTGTTGAGTCATAAAAGGAAGGAAAATTCCATGAACTTTCCAAAGATGACTTCTAGATCAGAACGGTGGATCTCGGTATCCTTGTTCACGACTCCATGGTGAACATGTGGAACTCCACCAATGAGAAGATTGAAGATAAGTTGGAAGAGCTTAGAGTAGAAAAGAAGGTCCTAAATGCCTCAAACAAAGAATTGATGCAGTAAATTAGGTCTGCACTTAGGAGCACTTCATCAAGATAATTTGACCTGAATGTAGAGGAGAACAAAAATATACTCCTAAAGATGCAACAAGAGAGCCAAATTTAGGTAGGTTGGCTGAGCATGGGTAGACCGGATGAATGCTCAAGGTCCCCTATTAATTGAAAATTTGGGAAGTCTAGTGTTAGATGCTCAAAAGCTAAGAGAGGTAGCTTCCAATCATAAGACCACCATACAAAAGGCAACATACAAACTAATAGAGTAGTTGGCTATATTGCAAGAAGTTATTGACATGAAGACCAATGTTTACATTGCCCATGGGATCCTCAAAATGGGTAAGGAGTAATTATTTCACTAGAAACAATCCTTGGAGTTTATTATTGAGAGCTCTGTGAGGTCTACAAATGAGCTTAAGTATGTACATGACCTGGTGCAAAAGGTCATTGAGAAATTATTTCAATATCTGAAGATACTATATATAGAGTCCTTTGTGTTTGCTAATGGTAAGCTTATGGATATTGAGAGGATGAAGTCAAAGTCTTTGGAATTTTTTGATGAAGCCATTGTTCCACTCAACTTCCAAATGTCAAAGATTTGAAAACTCTCAACAAAAAACTCAATCATAAGAAGAGAATAAGAGAAGTTCTAGTCAAGGGTCACCATAATTGATGAATTAATTGAGATGCATGACTACTAGATGATTCAAGCTAATAACATCATCATTCCAAATGTCACGAAACTAGACAAAGTAACTATGCCATGAAAGCTTATAGAGCCAAAGTAGTTACTTCTAAGAAGGCATGATGTTCTGATGTTCTTCTAGACATCTGTCATTCTCTCTCTTCTTTCTTTTTGTAGCAATTCATGGCATTTTGTCAATCTCTATAATGGATAGTAATTTAAGCTTGTCCTATTTTTAGCTTATTCTATTCAAAGATTCTCAGCGGTGCAATCATCTAATGTAACCAACCATTTTGAGAAGGCCTATATATGTAACTTTTTGAGAAGTTAATAAGACTAAAAAAATTACTTTTGGGCAAACCCCTGTAGCTGGGACTACCATGTGTGACTCCAAGTCCAATTTTAATTCTATTGTTCATTTAGTGATAGTGTACTATTTGGAATGAATTAGCTTTTGTTGAAAATTGAATGAATGCTAATAAACTAGGTTTTATTTCCTTCATTCAATAGATTGTATTCCTTACTTTCTTCAGCATAAGTTTCCCTTTGTTCTTTCTACTATGCACCATAGTTTATGTGTGTACCGTAGTTCATTGCATAAGGAGGCCATAAATTAGTCAATGGAGTGGTTGAGAGATAGATAATTTGGGTATTGTCAAAACATCAGTTAACTTTTTAATCTGGGAATCGCAAATTTTTCCATCTTTTCTTTTTCTCCTTGTGTCATAGTTGGTTATGCATGTTTCCATTTCTTGCATTAAGTCTGAATAGATTTCATGTTGTGAGTTAGTCCCCATTTAAACTTTCCTAGGCTGTTTAAAGTGTTGAGCAATCTGATATTTTCCTCTTCTGCTCTCTTGTTAAGAGCATACCCCCAAAACTTGAAAAGCACAATTCATTTCAAATCTTGCATTTAAAAGGGAGTTGTACCTTTCAATTCAGGGGTCTTTGATAGATTACTACACTAACCCATTCTTTTGTTAACTTCTTTGTCCTCCATAAGCCATTGGGAAGTTTAAGAGTTAGGTTATAAACCAAAAAGATTTAAGGAAGACAAATTATTAACCAACTGTGTGTGATTAACTTTTGGAAGAATAAGTGGATGTTTCCATGTCTCGTACCTTATTTTGTGTCCACGAGTATGTTGGGGTTAAAACCCTTCATCGAACCCATTAAGAGCTCAGTCAATCCATCCATGAATAAGAAAACAAGTCTTCTATCTGAAATGTTTGTCACTAGTACTGATAGTCTCTAAAATTCTATGGTGTAGCTCTCCACTAATCTAGTTTGCTTTAGTTGTGCTAGCACCTTGAAGTTGAGCTCTGTATCCTTTCCATCAAAGAGGTCAATAAGTCTCTTTGTGAAGCCCGCATATGAAGTGACTCAATCATGATGGAGGGTGACCATCCCATGGTGACAACATTTAGAGGCAATTCCCTCTAGGTGAAGTTACACAAACTTGATTACCTCTTCTTTAGGCATGGGGTTGAGCTAGAAGTATGTATCAACCTTTTGAACCCATGCTCATGTTGGTGTATGCCCAAATCCATCAAAGTATGTTAAGTTTATCTTTCCAATATTTTGTTTAAAGTTAACATTATAATGGCCTTGCCTCTTAGAATACCTCATCCACAAATCCACATAATCTTTGAAGGATAATTGTGCTTCAAATCTTGAATCAAACTAGTCTTGTCAAAATTGATCTTGCATTTCGATAAAGATAAGCGCTTGTTCCCCATCTTGGTCTAGCCATTGCATAAATGTTGACATCATTGGTCATGTGTGAGAGTACTATGTGTGAAGTCTCTCATCGACAAAATTATCACTGTTCCCATTGTGTCCTCCATTTGTTCTTCTTTCATCCAAAAGTCAAAGGATCTGGCCAATTTTCTCTTGCTCCTTTGCCAAGGTCTCACTGAGATGTTGTTGTCCATTTATCAAAGTTTCACTCAATTGTTGTTGTCCTATTGTTATCTCCCTTAGAAGCTGCATCGTTTACCCATCCTTCCTACTAATTGGAATCTTGGAAACATCCAATGTCACTGACTGGCTGGTAAGATCACCAGCTCTAGTACCAATGTAATGTTCTAATCTAGGTGTGAGGTTGGTGTACACTAGATGGAGGGAGGAGTACATATGGAGATATTGTAGTGGATATAAAGAGGAATACAAAGGGAGGTAGTAGGGTGGATGGAGGGAGGATTACGAAGGGAGGTAGTATGGTAGATGGAAGGAGGAGTACAAAGGGAGGTAGTATAGTGGATGTAGGGAGGAGTGCAAAGGGAGGTACTATGAAAGATGGAGAGAGGAGTATGAAGTTAGGTAGTATAATAGGTGGAGGGAGGAGTACAGAGGGTGGTAGTACGACAATTGAAGGGAGTAGTATAGATGGAGGTAGTATAGCAAATGGAGGGAGGAGTTTAGAGGGAGGTAGTATGAAAGATGGAGGGATGAGTATAGAGGGAGGTAGTATGATGGTTGGAGGGAGGAGTATGGAGAGAGGTAGTATGATGGATGGGGGTAAGAGTACGAAGGGAGGTAGTACGATGCACAAAATGGAAGGTGTTGCACAAAGATTGGAAAGAGAGTATAGACTTATATGAAAATAATATTAGAACACCAAATCCATCAAATAAATGCCAAGCATGAATAGATATTGAATACAAAAAACCTCTAATTAATAATTGCATACAAATATGGTGGTCTAATTTTCCAGATATGAGAAAAGTACTACAAACGATAGAATAGGGTGAGGGTTGAATCTCACTAAAATTGAAAAGCCAAGTAGGGAAGATCTTCCACTTCCAAAATGGAGAACAAATCTACAACTCCAACAAGAATTCACAATTACAAAGAAAAAATCCAAACCACATGCCTAAAACAACTACAAGATGGCCTTATAAAGGGCTTTGAGGACGCTTACCAAAGGATTAAAAAAATGCTAACAGACCGACAAGTTACAACAAAAATAAAATAAAGAGTGGGCCCCAAAGATAAAAATATTGATTGTCAGCCACATAACCAAAAATTATTATTTAATAATATTGGGGACATCATAGCCATATCCAAATCCCATGTGTTACTCTAGAAGAGAGGACACTCTTGCGTTATCCAATGTAGATTTATTTGGTTCTAACAATCATCCACACACTATCTTTGATGAGAATATGTTACAATCTTTTGATACATCAATCAAGAAAAATTGCAAATGTGATATCTGTTGGTAAATATAAATTCAACATTAACACTTCTATAATTTTGAAATCCCTTTTGAGATTACTAGCAATAGGAGAAAAATGCATTCCTCCAAACAAGCCAATATTCAATAATTTACAAATTTAAAATTGTTATTGGATAGACATGCCTACAACAATAAAAGACAAATAGACCTTGGTAATTATAAGGTAAAACATCTTTCAGAATATAACCAACAAATGACCCTTTTTGTAAAGATCATCATAGCTAAAGGACACTGGTAAGCTACTTAGCAATTCATATGCTCATATCTACTATTGGCTATTAATGTGTTATGGTTTTGAATATAGGTTTAAGTAAAAAGGTAGATAGTGATTATCATAATTAAAAAAAATTTGATTGACTATGTATAACTTATTCCCCTACCTAGTTTTTCAATTCATTCATTTAGAATGGAGTAGTATTCATTTTGTCTATTCTTTTGACCTTGTGATCTATATCTCTGCAATGATTGTTTTTAGTGGAGAAGGAAGAAAGGGAAAAGGAAATTAAAAGGAAGGTCGTGTAGTACAAGTAGCTTGCATACAACCACATTAGTGACCAGTAGGAGCAACAAGAGGCTAGGCCAGTCAGTAGTAGTGGTAGTAATAGTAATAGTACTAACCATACCATACTATACTATGCAAAGATAGACTATGTTATGATCATAAATAATTCCTTTTTGATGTTCATATGTCACACAAGAGTTCTTTCTTATATGCATCAACTTATAGTAAATCAAAGAAAACATTTGTTATTTTGTATTGTTAGCAATGGTATAAGGGTGAGTGCACCAAGTTGGTGTACAAAAAAGTGGGCACCCAACCAAAAAAAACCAAAAATCTCAATAACTTGATTGGGTTGTTCAAAAATGAAATGTGGGCTAGGCTTGGTATCCAAGCTTGGCCATTATAATTAAAGAAACATGAGCAGATTTTATAAAACCCGATTAGGTTATTTAAACTTATGTTTCTTAAAACTCGATTAGGTTTTAAGAAACATAAATATTTTTGTGGTGTCTGCATTTGAGGGCATTTTTATTCCCTCAAACAATAGCAGCAATGTGGAGTGCAAAGGAGAAAGATAAAACCTAATTGGGATTGTGAGGAAAAGAGGTTTTTTCTTGCATTTTCATCCATGGTGCCCCAACAACATGAGAGGAGATGTACAACACAAAAACCATGCCTCATGTTGTGCTCCCATAAATTGTAAAGGATTCTATTGATTTACAAACTCTTCATGCAGTTGCATCATTGACAGATGTTATCATTGAGCATGGCTCACAATTAGGTAATTTTCCCTCACCTACAACACCTTGACCATCATCATATGCACCTTTAGGGTCATCACAACTTGCAACAACTCCATCATCATCACCTATGGCATCTTGGTTATCATAGCCTACTACAACTCCATCACCATCACCTGCACCACTAGTGTCATCCTTGCTTGTATCACCTGCACCACCTGTGTCATCCTCACTTGTGCTATCTACATCATCATCACATGCATCATTACAATCTTCAAGGCCCAATCAAAATTTATGTTCTAGTTATCAATGCATGTGTAATGGGATAGATATTGAGGCATCTTAGGATGGAGTGTCATCACATCCATGTGTACTTTACGAGTATACTTGTTATTCATACAGAGGTGGGGATTTCACACTCATGGATGATTTGATGGTGATGGTCTTCAATGGATAGGAGACATAGGTTTGTTTGTTTGAGTTTTGACATGATATTATTTAATCACCTAAATATCATAAAAGTAAAAAAAAGAAATTATAGAGCACTCTAGATTGATATGTGAACAATATGGAATGCAAGGTGCAACAAGTGGTACAAGAACACCACAAAGTACTCATTATGCAAGAGGTGTGAGGCTAGGAGCAAGAACACCTGAGGTAAATTTTTTTAAATATTCTTAAAAGTAAAATAATACATTGGCTTTGAAATATTGTTTCTTAATTGGTATGACACTAACAACACAAAGTTCCCTAAATGTTGTTTCTTAATTATTTTACAATGAACACCTAGTCTCTAAGAAGTGTTACAAGGAAGCCAATAGAATATCTATGTCGAAGTTAAGCTGATGAGGACATCTCATCTAATTACATCATGTGAAGTTGCTAGCATGCTATAACCTTTCCATCTCTCGCACTCATCATTCCTCTTCCATGTCCCATAACTATCATCCCTCTTTCATCCAACCCACTTATAGATCCTCCTCCATTTCCTACCATTATTTAAAACCCTCTTATAAATCCTCTTTTATCTCCTACCATCATTGAAATCCTCCCATTCATCAAATCCGTCCAACTCACATCCACCTCTAGCTCCTAGCATTACCCAAACCCCATCTAATGAACCTCATGAGTTTTGACATGATATTATTTAATCACCTAAATGTACTACAACATGAGAGGATATGTACAACACAAAAAACCATGCCTCATGTTGTACTCCCATAAATTGTAAAGGATTCTATTGATTTACAAACTCTTCATGCAGTTGCATCATTGACAGATGTTATCATTGAGCATGGCTCACAATTAGGTAATTTTCCCTCACCTACAACACCTTGACCATCATCATATGCACCTTTAGGGTCATCACAACTTGCAACAACTCCATCATCATCACCTATGGCATCTTGGTTATCACAGCCTACTACAACTCCATCACCATCACCTGCACCACTAGAGTCATCCTTGCTTTTATTACCTGCACCACCTGTGTCATCCTCACTTGTGCTATCTACATCATCATCACATGCATCATTACAATCTTCAAGGCCCAATCAAAATTTATGTTTTAGTTGTCAATGCATGTGTAATGGGATAGATATTGAGGCATCTTAGGATGGAGTGTCATCACATCCATGTGTACTTTACGAGTATACTTGTTATTCATACAGAGGTGAGGATTTCACACTCATGGATGATTTGATGGTGATGGTCTTCAATGGATAGGAGACATAGGTTTGTTTGTTTGAGTTTTGACATGATATTATTTAATCACCTAAATATCATAAAAGTAAAAAAAAAGAAATTATAGAGCACTCTAGATTGATATGTGAACAATATGGAATGCAAGGTGCAACAAGTGGTACGAGAACACCACAAAGTACTCGTTATGCAAGAGGTGTGAGGCTAGGAGCAAGAACACCTGAGGTAAATTTTTTTAAATATTCTTGAAAGTAAAATAATACATTGGCTTTGAAATATTGTTTCTTAATTGGTATGACACTAACAACACAAAGTTCCCTAAATGTTGTTTCTTAATTATTTTACAATGAACACCTAGTCTCTAAGAAGTGTTACAAGGAAGCCAATAGAATATCTATGTCGAAGTTAAGCTGACGAGGAAATCTCATCTAATTACATCATGTGAAGTTGCTAGCATGCTATAACCTTTCCATCTCTCGCACTCATCATTCCTCTTCCATGTCCCATAACTATCATCCCTCTTTCATCCAACCCACTTATAGATCCTCCTCCATTTCCTACCATTATTTAAAACCCTCTTATAAATCCTCTTTTATCTCCTACCATCATTGAAATCCTCCCATTCATCAAATCTATCCAACTCACATCCACCTCTAGCTCCTAGCATTACCCAAACCCCATCTAATGAACCTCATGAGTTTTGACATGATATTATTTAATCACCTAAATATCGTAAAGGTAAATATTTTATTATTTTATAGAGCACTCTAGATTGACATGTGAACAATATGCAATGTAGGGTGCAACAAGAAGTACAAGGACACCACATAGTACTCGTTCTGCTAGAGGTGTGAGGCTAGGAGCAAGAACACGGGCAAGGTAAAGTTTTTAAAATATTCTTAAAAAAATATAATAAATTGGCTTTGAAATATTGTTTGTTAATTGGTATGACACTAACAAAATAAAGTTCCCTAAATGTTGTTTCTTAATTGTTTTACAATGAACACCTACTATCTAAGGAGTATTACAAGGAAGCCAATAGAATATCCATGTCCAAGTTATGTTGATGAGGGCATCTCATCTAATTACATCATGCGAAGTTACTAGCACATTGAAACATTTCCATCTCCCACACTCATCATTCCTCTTCCATGTCCCATAACTATCATCCCTCTTTCATCCAACCTACTTATAGATCCTCTTCCATCTCCTACCATCATTGAAACCCTCACAAATTCATCAAATCCATCCAATTCCCATATATATATCTTGCTCCTAGCATACCCAAACTCCATCTAATGAACTTGATGAGTTCATCCTCCATATACCCATCTGCATCGAAAAACCTCCATATCACCTAGGGTGTCTTGCAGGAGTGTGGAGATCATGAATCTCCAATTGTATTTCTTGGCAATGTGCCAAAAGTTCATTTGCATCTCTCTTTTCCTTCTCGGCCTCTTTGTTTTTAATTTAGGTCTTGTAGCTTTTTTGAGCCCCAAATTTTCCTATCTTTCAACTATCCTTCCAATATCCTCCTTCAAGTCCTTCTTGTGTCTACTTGCCCTCATATGATATTGTTGTTGTTAGTGTGCCTTCTTTCCATTTGCAACATTATCTCATATTTATAACAATACTCTTTACTATTTTATAAGGCTTGTTAGGGGCTGAAATTTCTCAAGTTGATGATGCCACACTTTCTGCCATTAACTTTGGCCTTTACAATGTTAGTGAACAAATTATCTTCCAAAGAAATACATACAAATTGACCCTTAATACCCAAATAGGAAGACTCAATAAGAACTAATAGTTGGGTCGCTTCACTATTGGAATGCACAAGCACCCTTTGAATTATCCGAGTACAGCTTCCCGTGTAAGATTTACAATGAATCAATTAAACTATAATTGATAATGCTTTTAACCTAAAAGAAATAAAGGTTTACAAACATCTATCTATAAACATGACATAGATATGAAAGGACTAACTAATCGAAAAGAAATAAACAGTAAATAACAGAAAGTTCATTTACCCAAATACTGCATTGCAAAATGAGCATAGAGAGGAAGAAAAACTCTTCTATCCAAATACATGACAAACTAGAGCGCAAAGTTCAAAGATGGTCGTGATGATGATCAGATGTAATGGACATGCATTCAAAGAAAAACCAACATCATTCAAAGATGAATATTAATCAAAACACGAGCATCTAAATTCAAAGTTTTAGTATGTTGATATTTCCCCTCTCTGAGCACAACAAAATAGCATAGATTCTACTTATTCTTGTATGTTAATCATTATCTGAAAACAAAATGTCCCTTTCCCTGCATCACAATTAGAAATTAAATTCCATTCCTTCCTGTAGTACCAAGTCTGAAATGAAGAATTATCCCCTTTCCTATGGCCCCGAGTCTCAGAAAAAGAAGCCCACCCTCCAAAACTGGAACACCTCTCTCTCTTAAAATTCTGTCATAAATAGAGCTTCTTGTTGGGCTTCACTTCAGATAACTATTTTTCTAACTGAATCTTGAAAATCATAAAACAAGCTGACAAGTGGCTTATGATGCGGCAGTGAGAGCTTCATCTTATAACAACCCGGAGAATGTCTTTGAAATGGGATTCATACCCGATGACTCTATTTATTTTGAAATAAAGTGAAGCCCGGCTTCACTGCCTGACTGAAACTTGCCTTCCATTATGGCAACTTCAAACTCTCGGGTTGGATTCCATCGGACGACAAGCTCTCTTCTATGTGTGAATTGACATGCACTAAGGCCGATGGTTCGAGAATGAATTGGGGTCCTTGGTCGGGTCTTTCAACAATGGAGGTTGGTGAAACTCGATCCATGTCTTTTATCATTTTCCATCAAATGTGAGCCTTCAAGCTTCCTCGATGAAGCTATGTAATTATGCACGTAGTACCACATGTTGGGTTCATGCGGCATGTGTAAGTGTAGACCAAGAGTACTCGTTATGGAACTGCAACATCTACCATATATATTCATAATCACGCTCGGTGCTTGGCGACACATAAATTTTTTAATGTTAACCACACTTACATAATGTGCCCGATTACCATAATGAGTCAACATAACAGATTTGATAACAGGTTCGGAGATAAGCAGAAGTTGTGATGGGTGATCAGGCCTTTGCAATGTTTGTTACATTTTTAATAGGAATCTCTATAATGAAGTTGCGTCGTGCATGTACCAATCTCAATTTGGCATTTCGTCAAATATTTGTCTTCTTTCCTTGCCAACATGTGGCTCGTGTCTTTTCAAATCGACTGAAGAGCTCCCCTGTCATCTCTGAGTATGGACATAATGTACCCATACATACATCGCACATTATCAACACTCTCCCTTAAGTACAATTCTAAATAGGAATCGCACATTCGGTGTATTTGGTGATCAGCACATATAAATGGTGCATGTTCAGAGGAATGGATGATCCAGTGATGACGCTTTTCGTCCCTTCAGCGTGTCTCCTACAAGCTTAAATTCGCGAGCACAATTGCCTTCAAGCTAGCTCCATTCATTATGAGGAAAATTTACCTCTTATTTTCCAAAACCTGATAGTCTTTGCTACTATCAATGGGTTATTGGAGGGCTTGATGCCGCGAACAACGAAGGCACATCTTACTTGGCCTTGGTTCACCACTGTCGTAACTCAAACTCCATATACCTATCGATCCTTGTGCATTTTGTCAATCAGTTTGTATGCAATGTCGGTGCTCCACCCTATGGAGGTCGATGAAGTTCAACCTTCGTCCCATTTTCACATATAAAGACTCTGGCAACATTACATTTTCATTTCTTCGTAGAACTATTCGAGCTCTTTCCTTGGACATTTTGACAAATAGTTTGACCAGTATCTTGTGATGCATGCTCATCTGCCATAGAACTATAGCATGCTCATGTTCAAGTGCGAAATTCCTCACGAAATCTTTACTGTCCCCTTTGGGTGTTCAGATCGGGTTTGAAATGAGCATGTAACCATTCAATTTTAACAGCTAGATTCAGTATGTCATTTCTTTGCTTCTTAGAAAAACCAAACAATCACCATCAGTTTCCAATTGCTTATCAAGATTTTTACTTTAACTTTGATTCCTTTTATCTGGATTTAGGATTTTAAAATTGCAATCATATCCATGAACTGGCAACTCAACTTGAGCTTCTTCACCTCAACTTAACTGATTGTACCAGTGTAGACCACAGAATTGTCATGAAACAGGAACCTTGGGCATACCTTTGAATCTTCTTTGAAATAATTTGAATCTGGTGGGCTTTCATTTGAAATTAGAACTCGGAGTCAGTGAGCCTCTGCACTAACTATACATTTTGAACCTTGGAAGCTCAGACTTTTGAACCCATAAGCAATGGAGTATTCTGTCGAACAATTCAAATGTACTGCCAGTACTCCAATATATTAGGTTTAATGAAATTTGACTCCCATTCTTTCATCCCTTAAGGGCCCGTTTGGTGAGCGGAATAGGAATACGTATTTCAAAAATTGTGAATTCCTTGTTTGGATGCACCAAAACGGGATTGGAATACGAAGCAAAAATGGAATACGTATTCCATTTTTGGCCCAAAAATGGGGTTTTGCAATTCCACCAAAATAGGTGGTATTGGAATACGTATTCCTATTCCATTTTTTTTAATTTTAGAAAACATAAATTTTCGGGTCCGCGAATTCCCATCAAATATTGGCTGAACCAAACGGAGAACAGGAATACGTTCTATTCCAGAATACGTATTCCTATTCTGCTCACCAAACGGGCCCTAAGGTTGATCACGGGCCTCCATACTTATATGACTAAAGTGAGGTGGAATTAGACCTTTCTCAAACTTGAATTGAACCCTTGAACAATTGAACTAAAAGTACTAGACAAAACCTAGAATTTGAATGCTATACTTTGAAATCACCAAGATCACCTTTAATGTTGAACTTGTCAAGCCTTCAAACTGAATTCTAAATCTCTAAAACTCTGAACCCATGAATCTGCTTATGCAAATTGAATCATTTTAAATTTGAAGTTTATTACTAGGGTCTATATGGGTACCAACAAACAGCTATGCAATATCATAGCTTGCACACCTATCAAGTTTACGATTTGAGTTGAACGCATGATCTATCTTATTGATTCCACTTATGTTATATTTGTTTCTTCTTTAGGGTACTCCACATAGCTCAAGGTCTAGAGGAAAGGGAAGGAAATCAACAAGAAAAGGAATTAAATAAAAGTCAAGTTTATATTTTGAAATTTATTATGAATGAATGTATACACATGTACTCAATATTGATGAATACATGTTGACTTGTTTGTTGAATATATGTAGAAACAAGTGAATTTTGTAGAGTTGATGAATGCACCTGAGAATACCATTGTTGAGGCAATGGAAGAGGTAAAATTTAAAGTAGTGTGGTAAAGAAAGGTGGTGTGGTTTACAAATAGGTTAGGGGGACAGTTGGACCAAATTTGGAATAGTGAGGCTTTTGATTGTGAGACTTGGAAACTCATAACACTCTTAATCGAGACTCTTTATGTATGTGTATGCATATTACTCTTATATTTTTTGATGGATTGTGAGATGTTGATAATTTGTTTGGGGTATTGTAGGGGATCTATTTCAGTAATTTCTATGGAGATGAATGTGAGACCAATATGGTTTTTGGTTTATTCTTAAACCAAAATCATATTGCTCTTAGTGACTAGGCGTGTATTCATAGTTAACTTATTCGTATTAGTTTCTTGAACAACCCTTTTGTATGACATTGTGGATATCATGCTTTGACTTCTAGTTAGCCTAGTCATAGTAGTAGGCTTCCGGGAGTAAGCCCAATTCTAGGGGGTGAACGTAATGCCCACCCGTGGTTTTCTTTTCTTTTATGTAACTTGCCAAACTCTTTTAGGCCTATTTCATGTATGTGTTAGTTCCAGAGATATTTGATTTACAACTATATGATATTTTTTCATAACTTGGATTACATATATATCATTGATGATTGCTTAGTTAATATTATTTCATGTATTTTTTAATGATTATGATTACTTGTGCTTTAATGATTCTCAGTTAGTGAAGGCGATTGCTTTCATAACAATGTCATATGATATATCTTTAATGATGATTATTTCGTATTCATAGTCATGCATTGGTATATCTAAGCATTTGATGATTTGATTTGTGATTTGTTATGGTACCTACCCCATACACACGTGTATGGTGCATGTGTCTATTTTACTTTTCTATCTAACATGTCTGATGTGGGTAAGGGAGGGAGTCAAAGTCACCTACTAGTCAGAATCTACATGATGTACCACTCCCTGCCATTGCCTATTTAGTTTTTGTGTGTGTGTGTGTGTGCAGGTACCAGACATCGACTTCCCTGAATTGCCAGGATTAGTGTGCCCTGTCACAATAACTCAATGGTAAGAATGGGAAGATAATGATTAGGTCCAATCCCAACCATAGCCTAAATACTTGTTCTAAAAGGACTTGTAATTGTTTGTCTACCCCTTTTCAAATTCGTAATTCTTTTTGTGCGTCTATTGTTTGACTTTCGTTTTGGTTGATTCCCTTATGCATTTCACATGATTTGACTTTGCATTTGTTTGGTAGAATTCATATTTATGATATTTGGATTTATCATTGATTTTTAAATTATTGAATATTATTTGATTTTAAAAGAGAAAATATTAAAATAATTCAATATTTCATTGGTTAGAATTATTAGAATATTTGACTAAATTAGAAGAGTTAACTTAAAGTTCTAATTTACAAAATTAAATTAAAAGAATTTAAATATGAAATATGAAATATTATTTTAGTGTGATTATTTGATTAATATTGATTAAAATTAGAATTACAAATGTTAAATAATGAACTCTAATTATATTTATTGATTAAAATATTAAATAATTATTTTAAATGTGCTTGTATTAAATAATAAAGTGAGATTTTTTTAAAAAGAATATTTTAATTAAAAAGTGAGTTAAATAGATTAAAGTTGTAGCTTCAGTTGGATTGATTCGACCTGATATACATTATTGTTATTGGTAATCATCATTTATTATATATACTTATCCATGTCAATAATATATATTATTGTATATAATATAATTTATATTATATATATTGTTATACACATTATTATTATTATTCATGTTAATATAATATTATTTAAATGACGATTACACCATAGAGACATGTCTCCTCTCATATTTATATGAGATCCAAATATACATTTGGACATCATCAATAACAATGGCTATGATTCTAAATAATAATAAACCAATTAAATTTTTTTTTGAATGGGTGAACTGAGTAGAAAAACATTTCTAGACAACGGTCATGGGGATCTGCTCTACGATCAAAGGAAGGGTTAGCTGAAAGAATGTCTGGTGGAGAAGGATTGTGATCTTTGTCAACTAGAAGAGGTGGAAAATGGGCAGTCTGGAATATTGGGAAATGATAAACTCCTTGAGAACTCTTATCGCGTGGATTCTGGGAGCTCCTCAAGAGTCTTGTAGGTCCCCCTTCTCCTTGGGGGAGCACCAGTTTTGTCCTCCATTGGACCTACCAAACCAGAACCTATCAACATTAAGAATCAAGTACCTAAACAAAGAAAAGATTGGGCTTCACTCTTTGGTAAGATTTCAGTGGGTAAGTCGTCTTTTTCTCCTATTAAGATCTCTTCAAGCTAGGAAAAAGGGAATTTCAAATTTTTTTCCCTGATCCCCTTGTTGACCATTCCATCTCCTTGATGAATCTAACCCTAGTGGGTAAGTTCATGGACCCTATACCAACTATTGATAACATCAAGCTTTTAGTGGGGAAAAAATGGTGGTCAAGTGGATGTTGTGGCCATGCAAAAAGGGTTCTTGTCCTTTACTTTCACATGCCATGAGGATAGAGATATGGTCCTATGTGGGGGCCCATGCCAACTTGGTAACCACACTCTTACTGTGAAGAAGTGGGAACCCAATATCGACCTCTTTGATAGTTTTTTTCTTTCAACCTCGAGATGGTTTAGACTTTTGGGTCCCCAATGGAATTCTAGAATGAAGATATTTTCAGGGGTTTGGCAGAGTCTTTTGGAAGCCTCCTTGTGATTGATCATCTAACAACCTCTAAAGCTAGGTTGGTTTATGCTTGCATTTGTGTCAAAGTTAATTAAATGAAAGATCTCCTGACTAAGATAGATATTGTCTCCAAACTTGGCACATGGTATTAGGACCTAGAACTTGAAGATATGCCTAGGGCTTGTTTCATCTATAATAAACTAGTTCATTGGTAAATGTGTGTCCTAAATATAAATATAAGAGTAACCCCCCCAAGTTGGCAAATAAACCCTCTTTTAGGAAGGTTAAAGGCCATCAGAAGAAGAAAAAAGAAGAAAAAAAGAAAAAAATGGTATGGAGGCCAAAAATAGTCTCAGCAAAGGTTTCAGTTCCTGAGAACTCCTCTTCAGACCCCTCTCTTGAGGATCAACATCTACTATCGTCTTTGGTTCCTTTGGGCACTGAAATGACTCTTTTGGAAGGCATTGTTTCCCAGGATTTGGAAAATTTAGAAGTCTCCTTGTCCCTTGATTTTCTCTCTCAGCCTACGACTGAGCAAGAGGGTGTTGGATGTGCCCTGACCCCCTTTGTGGAGGAAGTGTCAAATGGACAAGAGACCTTTGTTGAACCATTAGGTGATATCTTTCTCTTGGATGTTCCTATTGCAAGGACTAATCATTCAGTTTTGGGCATTGGGCTAGAGCTCTCTCTTGTGCCTTCTAGCATCCCTGCCTCTTACAAAATGGAGGATCTTCCCTCTTCTTTTAAGAATCATTGCCTGAGGCTAGGCTCTAAATCTATGGATCTCTATGCCCATCTACTATTGATTTTCCCCCCAAATTCTACTGATAAAAGCCATAAAGAACCTAAGGCTACTAAGGCAGCTAAGAAGGCTAATCCAAAGAATTCTAGAGGGATATTTTTTACTCCTACTAGAGCTACTAGAAGCAAAACTATAGATGTTGGTTTCTCATCCTTCATCATTGCATCTAGTTACCCCAAGAAAAGGGGTAGGAAAGGCAATTTAGTTGTCAAAGCTCAAGAGAGATTGCATGAATGGTAAACAGACTAACATCCTTCAACTTTCCCCAGGTAAAATATGAAGTTCATTACTTGGAATGTGAGGGGACTAAATGGTCCCCATAATGGAAGTTGTTAGAAATCTTGCTAGAGACCGCAAACTTGAAATTCTTGTAATTCAATGATGTGTGTCATACTCAGTGGCAAACTAAAGTAGATGGAACTTCCATGTACAAAATTTCTAAAAAAATAAGAAGTGTCAAAAATAGAGTTAAAGTCTGGAACAAGTCTTCATTTGGTGATATTTTCAAAAACAAAGAGGTTTTCCAAAAGGACCTTCAAATCACCGAGGAGAAAATTCAAGTTGTTGGTTACTCAAATGAGCTCATCAAAGAGGAAAATGAAACTCTTTCTAAACTCCATAATTATGTCATCTCCTATGAAGAGTCATATAGGAGACAAAGATCTAGGACTATCCAGCTTAAGGAAGGGTATCATAATTCTAGATACTTTCACATCACCACCTTGAAGCATAGAGCATCTAATACAATTACCAACCTCAAGATTGATCAAGAAGAGTTCACTAATAAGGATGATATACTATCAAAATGAAGGACTTTTTCTCATCCCTGCTCTCGTCATGCTAGAATCTTTGTGATGTTAGCCAAGGCCATTTGCTGAAAATTATCCTTCCATCATTTTCGACCATCAAAAATTTATTTTAGTTGCAATCCCCTCTACTTTTGAATTATATAAAGCTATCTTCTCCTTTGAAGGTGACAAAGTATCAGGCCCTGATGGTTTCCCTATGTTTTTTTTTCCAAAAGCAATGGAACTTTGTTGGTAAAGATGTGTGTGATGTTGTTAAGGAATTCTTTGGACCAAATACCTCTTAAAAGAGCTTAATTCCACCTTTCTAGCTCTCATTCCTAAGAAGGCTAGGGCTAACTCCCTGGATGCTTTCCGCCTTATCAATCTTTGTAACTTTATTTACAAAATCATCTCCAAGGTCCTTACCCTAAGGATCTTTGCTATTCTCCCAAATATCATATCCCCTTAACAGAGCAGATTTATCCCAAGTCAACAAATTCTAGATTCGGTAATTATTGCAAATGAAAACATTCATTCTATGGTGGCTTCTCTTAACCAAAGGTTCCTCATGAAGTTAGATCTCTCTAAGGCTTACGATTGTGTGGACTAGAGTTTCTTATTCAAAATCTTAAAGTCCTTTGGTTTTGGTAATAGATGCATCCAGCTCATTTCTTAGCTTGTTTCAACAGCTTCCTTGACTGTCTTGGTCAATGGCTCTTCTAATAACTTCTTTTCTTTGACAAGAGGACTCAAGTAGGGGGATCCCATCTCTCCTATCTTATTTATTATTATGGTAGATTGTCTGAGAATTTACATTAATCATCTCAATGTTCAAGGTAGTATCCATGGCCTCTATCCCTCTTCTTTCTCCAATGCTAGTTATCATGAATCGTTTGTGGATGACACAATTATGATGGGGTTTGCAACAGTGATGGGAGCTATGAGTTATAAGAATGCATTAAATATTTACATTCAAGCCTCTAGTCAACTTATCAATTAGGAGAAGAGTTCTCTCTTCTTTGTGAATACTCCCCTGGAGAGACAAAATAAAATCTCTAGGATTTTGAGTTGTGGTATTGCAGTCCTCCCTAGATTATATCTAGGCCTCCCTCATTGTTCCAAACTGCCTGACTCTTTCTGGGAAATGCTCATTGACAAACACAACAAAAAAACCTGCAGGCTAGAAGGGTACTTTACTAAGTCAAGCTAGCAAAATTGTTCTTCTCAAATCCTGCCTCCAAAGTCTCTCCATCTATGCTCTTAGTTTATTCAAAATGTTGATTAAGTATGTTGATGATATGGAGAGAATTCAAAGAAACTTTTTATGGTATGGAACTAAGAACAAAAAAATACTTCCTCTCATCGCCTGGGAATATCTTTGCAAACCCAAGAATTTTGGAGGTTTGGGCATTTGACCTATTAGAGATATGAACAAAGCCCTCCTGGCTAAAAAAGGTTGGAGAGTTTTCAATGAAGACAGGGACTAAAGTAAAATCTAGAAGAATAAATATCTTCAACACTCTCCCACTCTAAATAGTTTCCTATCTGGTGATCATTTAGAGAATGTATCTTCCATTTCAAAATTTGTCCATGTTTCGAAGAATATTTGGACCAAAGGTTGTAAATGGAAGCTGGGTGATGGTAAAACTATTTGTTTCTGGGAGGATTGTTGGTTACTAGATTCTCCCCTCAACTTGTTTTACAATAATATTCTTATCATTGATTATTGCAAAGACAACTTCAGAGACAAAGTTTTTGATTACTAAGATAACAATAGATGGGTAGACCTCACTGCTTCGGATATAAATCTTCATCAAATCCAAAATTCTCTTTTCTCCACCTGTATCAATCCCAATTCCCAAACAAGTCATCTGGGCTCTACATACAAGTGGTAACTTCAAAGTTTCCTCCCTTTTTTTGAAAAGAGAATTGATCTCCCATGGGTAAAAGCCTGGACCAAAGGTTGAGATTTTCTTCTGGATTACTCTATAGAATAAAATCCTCATGATTGACAATCTTAGAAAAAGAGGGATGATCATTACCAATTGGTGTTGTCTTTGTAGGAAGAATATGGAATCTATCAACCATATGTTTCTTCATTGTTGTTATGCCAGGGATATTTGGAAGGAAATCTTAAATATATGGGAAATTCAATGGACCTTTTAGGAGAATCTTGTTGACAGTTTTCTAAGCTAGTGTAGTCCATTCAGAGGTGAACTTGTTAGCTCCCTCTGGCGGTACTCTTTCCTCCACATATGTTGGGGCTTATGGAAAGAAAGGAATGATTGCATCCTCAGAGATACCAACACCCCCTCCTGGGTCATATGTAAAAAGATTATCAGAAACTTAAAGAAGAATTTTATATCTCATTTTGGTCCCTCAACTAGTCTCAACATGGAGCATCCTAGTCAAAATTGCATAGTTCAAAAGGACAATTTGAGGGAAAATCCTGTGTTGTTATCTCCCCCCCATGGTTGGATAAAGGCTAATTTTGATGGGGCCTCTAAAGGGAACCCTAGCAAGGCTGGCTAAGGGGGAGTCATAAGGGATTGTAAGTGCAATATCATAATGGCTTTGGCTATTCCTCTTGGTATAACTTCAAGTCATAAAGCTGAGATGGCAGGGGCCCATTACATGATCAAGATGGCTAAGGATACTAGATATAGGAACCTCTGGCTAGAAGGTAACTCTAGGAATATTGTCAATATCCTAAACAATAAATAGGACCCTACTTGGAATATTTCTAACCTCCTCATTGAAAGTAAAGAAAACCTCAACTTTTTCCATAATGTGTTCATTTCTCATAACTACCCTGAGACGAACACGCTGGGAGATTGGATGGCCAACCTGGCAATTCAAAGTAATGATATTGTCACATGGACTAACCAGCTAAGCATGAGTGACATATTAATTGCAAAAGGGAATTATGAGAGAAACATATCTTTAGAAGGGAAAATCAATATTTGATATGCCCGCAACCTCCACTTATCAAATTGTTAATGCTTCCATTTATTATTTAAAATGGAAAGGCTTCTATGCTTGCATGTCTATCAGTACCTCACACAGGTTATGGGTATTTTTTGGGTTTTCAAGAAGTAATACATAGATCTTTTCTTAGTGCTACTCTTTGCATTTTTTCAGTCACAATATTCTACAAGAAACTCTCTCTGTGAATATAGGTGGGGAGGCGATTGGAACCTGAAAAGTGCCAGTACTAGAAAAAGAAGAAAGAAGTGTGGCATCAACTCAAGAAAGGAAAGGTGACCAGTTTCATTGAGAAACTTCATGGTTAGAAACCTCATGTGACAAACAACTTCTACAAAGCTGGGGATGGAAACAAGCTTATTTTCTATGGTGGACAGTTCACCATTAACATCGAGTTCATTACTGAAGTTACTAGGCTATCAAATGAAGGAATGAAAAATTTTAAGCAGAAAAAAGCTTTCGAAGAGGTAGTCAAGCATTTTCCCAAAATTGATCATGAGGATGCTAAACTGATCAAGGTTGGTAATTTTTATGACCTTGCTCAAATTAAGGATATTTGGCAGGAGGTTCTCACTTATGTGTGAATCTATTTCATTATGGATGGTAGGGTTTCCAAAGTTCATCTCTATCACTTTTCTTTTTAAAATCATTTCTACTACAAGAAAAGAATTTCATACCCTTTCTACTTGGCGAATTCTCTCATTTTTGGACCTAAAGCCCACAAGAAAAAGGAATCTAGACCTATCATCCATGAGGGTCTCATCCTACTTATCACTAAGTTTTATCATGATAACACCCCTACTCACTCTATTTCTATTTCTAGTTACGAATGGAAGAGGGAAATGAAAGGATCACCAAGCAAAAAGGAAACTATTGGTGATTCTTTGCTGAAAAACAAAAGTAGTTGTCAATGTGCCTTGGGTATGGAAAGATTTTGAGCACAGCTTGAAAGATATGGAGGAGGTTGAAGCTCTCTTAGATGAAGAGACTACCTAGACTGCGAGTGATGGGTGCTCCTCTGAGAACAAGGATGTCGCTTTAAGTCAAGATGATACCTTGGCTCTTGATTCTCCGCTTTCTTCCCCAAGCACTATCAACAAGCATGGTAAGCACTCCTCTTATAAGGGTAAGGACATTGTTCCCTCCTCAAAGTATAAAAGAATTAAAAAGGTTTTCTCCAATTTGAAGACCAAATAGGCTACCATCAATGAGGATAGGGAAACTCTGGTGAAAATAGAGGGTATGAATGATTTGAAGGACACTAGCACTAAAGGCATGGATGAGGCCATCAACCTTTCCTCCCATGCTCAGGAAACAAAGACTATTGTGACCCCTATTATTGGTACCCTTACCCTTCATCTCATGTTTGTTGGTACTCCTTTGGCCAATAGCGACCATGATAATATAATCTTGGAAAACCAACTGCCCACACCCAAGAATTCAAGGAAAAGCCTCAACTGAATGAGGTTTCTGAGCAAGCCCAAGATCCAAAAGATGATAACAATGTCCTATAATTTCTAAACAATGCCAAAAATAGAGCCAATATTGGGATGGAACTAGAGAATTAGTTGTATAATGAAATTAAAAAACTCCATGTTTCTATTGCTTCCTTGCAAGAAAAGGCCTTAAGTTTATAGGAAAAGCTGGTTGAGGAATGCAAGAAGTGGATGAAGCTGGAAGCTCTAGTTGGGAACATCCCAACTAAACTTCAGGAGTATGAATCCTCCCTCAAGAAGCTAATAAAGGACAACAAAATGGGAATGTAGGGTGTTACTTCATCTATGCTAGTTGTTGTTGCATCAATAGGGAAAGCCTCTTCAGATGAAGTGACTTGAACTAGTCATGCTTTGATGTTGGATGGCGGTTTGAGTAGGTGCACCAGACAAAGTACCAAGAAAGCTGACCTCTAGATCCCTATGAAGAGCATTCATGATTCTCTCAAAGAGTTTGCTTTGTTAGGTTCTTCTATTACTAGAGCTATTGAAGAATTGGTTTAAGTTTTTGTTTGTTTCTAGTCTTTTGGCCCCTATTGGTTTAGTTGAATTATTTTGGTTGTCAGTCCATGTAAAACTAGCTAGACTTGGTTGTTGGTCCTTGTAAAACAAGCCTTCAAATTTTATTTTGAAACTATAGGTTATTGGTCCCTGTAAAAAATAGTTCCTGCCTTTCTTACTTTTTCCTTGGGGTTTCAAGTCCCCTTCAAGCCTATTTTTACCTAATCAAAACAATGGCTATAATTCTACATTTGTAGAAATGATCCATGTTACTCAATATGGTATTAAAGCCTAGTTGTAGATGTAAAATGAGTGCAGATTTAAAATAAGAATTGACTCCAAAGTACTGAGCCTGCACATGTTAGAATCTATGGAATCAGTTTTGATCATATGAATGCATGGTATTAGTGTGTGATTTATATCCTTTCTAGCAGCTAGTCATTTGAAAGCAAATGATATACAAATGGTACACATCACTTAGCATACACAGATATAATACTCAAAATAAATAATAGAAAACAAGACCATGGAATAAGGATAATGAGTCAACAACAAGGAGTAATGTTATAAAGAAGCTCAATAACCTTTATTTAAATGCTAAATGTAGCGAATGGACTCTATAGGTTGAAACAATATACAATGCTGAAGTGGTAGTCGAACTTACCACATCATCCTATGTTGAAGTGGTAGTCAAACTTACCACATCATCCTATTTGGAATAGACTATGTGTTGTCATGATATTTGGAACAAATAAGGCAATGTTAAAACTTGAAAATATGTGATTATATACATGGATGATCAAAAGAAGAAGACAACATGCCACAAAGGATATTGTGTCATCTGATAGCGTGGAAGATTGAAGTGAGATAGATACTATCGAGCATTCAAAAAGACATCTTTTTGAGATGAATATGTGTGTAAGAAATGATGGCAAAATGATGTTCAACATGAACATTCACAATAACAATATTTGATTAGAAACATCTATTAGTGTAAATGCAATGATGATCAACAAATGCATATCATTTGTTAAGAGATGAATATGGGTCAGAGATATATTGTGAATCAAAATAAAATAAACTATTCAAAGGCATCTATGGAGTTACGGCAATAAAGTTTATAAGCTAATAATTATAAATAAGGTTCCAATGATAGATATATTTGGAGATACATATGCAGTCAACGAATGAATAAAAATGGGATGATGCAATGAAGTCCTCAACCATAGCAATAGACAACATCACTAATTAAAATAAAAGCACCATGGTAATAATAATTAGGAAGCTTCACAAGGTTTACTATGATTATTAGCATGACCCATGTCATGGTACCATTGGGTGATTAGAAGACAAGGCAACAAATAAATGTATAGAAGCCAATGATAACATGATAGTCATACCCAAATTGGAGCAGTCAGTAGAAGTGTAATTTAATGACATAGGAGGATAGAACAAATACTTGAAAGATCATGATGTCTTGTAGCATTGGAGGTTGATGGTATCAATATCAATACCTAGTCAACATTGATTATAGATATACCATTGGGATGTTCAAACATGTTTGAACAATATATTCTTGGTGCTAAATGAAGTCATGATAATGGAGCAGAGACATGTCCGTAAAAAGTAGTGCCACAACATATACAGGTCCATGTCAGAAATGAATGAAAGGTTGTGTAATAACAACATTGAAAATTGGTTCATTAAGTTTAAAATCATCAACTTTGTAATTCAAATAGCATACAGTAATTTAACTACAAGTTATATTTAGGAGCAGTGGGCCACATTGTTTTTACATAACTAAAGGTGTGCATTTTGAAAATGAAAAGTCATGACTTGTATGGGATGAAAGCATAAATAAAAACTAATTAAAAAATTTCACATTTCCATTGGGCGAAGACAACTTGCCACACCACCAAAATACCTAGCCATGTGAACAGTGTATAAATATATTATATGATTAATAACACCTATGAGTTTAGTAAAGGTATGTTGAAAGACAACATATAAGGTATGCCTTATTCTCATTTTTACTTTTATGAAATAGATTTTTAATATTTAAATGAGATCAGGTTTACATTTCATGGAAACAAATATTATCTCTTAGGAGAAAATAATTAATTCCAAGTAGTATTATAATTTGTTATATTATTTTAAGAATATGATTGAGATCAAAAGTTGGATTTGTTTTCATATTATAGACCTTACTTTATAATTATTTTAGATCTAATATTATAGTCAACAACTAATGTTATTAAAAATGTTTTGATTAAGTAAAAATAGATTTTAAAGGACCCGAACCTTTACAAAATAACAAAATTCTAGAAGTAAACAAGAGAAGTAAACATAAGAGAAAAGCAGTATAGGACAACATGAGACAGACCTCCAAAAAGAACATCCATGAGGTCACCCAAGACAAAGTTGGAAAAGAGAACAAAAGAATAGTAAAAGAATGGCAACCGACTAGCTAAGAAGTCTTTATCAGGTCAACAGCCTGCTCTGCCAGAATATGCATGTTATTAAATATGTTGATGCGGAATATGGTATAAGTATGTGGTGGATAGGGAGTGTGCATAGGGGGAGGAGTAAAACACTGACTTTGGGATAATATGAGAACTCCATGTATATCGTGTTTAAAATCCAAATTTTCATCAAATTATATGGCAGGAAGGATAATGATGTAGCAAAGGAGTGATTTTGAAGATCATGAGATGAAAAATAACTATGAGTCAAGATGAAAGTGTATAAATGATAAGTTGATAAATGTGTGAAAGAGGAAATGATAAAGTGATAAATGGTTTAATTTGGAAGAAAATAAAATTAGCAAACCAAGGGATATGAATTAAACCCATTACATTCCTCTCTATAATTTTAGAAGAAATCTTCTAGAGGGCATTATCATTTGATTGCATGAACTAAGTATTCTCTTTTGAGTGCAATTTTAGTATCATATTTTGTAATACAAGTAAATATCTCTTATATATTTTTTTTATAAGACCTATGTGCCTTGATCTTTTCCTCCAAGAATGTTATTACAGGAAAAAGAGGGAGATTGAGAATCAGAGGGATAATATTTCAAGTAACCTTGAAAGAGAGGGAGAAGACTAAGGATGTTATTTAGTTAATCTTCAATGATCTCAATCTTATTGATTAAGAGGGAGTAAGCAATGCCGAGATGGATTTCTCTAGTAATCAAT
This sequence comes from Cupressus sempervirens, assembly GCA_028749045.1. NCBI lineage: Eukaryota > Viridiplantae > Streptophyta > Pinopsida > Cupressales > Cupressaceae > Cupressus > Cupressus sempervirens. The sequence continues at coordinate 389,940,057 of CM053787.1, read as the reverse complement.
TAATTGTCACTGTGAAGAGGATTGTGATTCATACATTGTGACCATGTGATTTTAATGGGCCTACCCCCTTTGTACATCATGAGGAAGTAATGACTTCTAAATGATGTCAATTGTATTTATAGAAGTTACTGTAAGGAAATTTGAGTTATTGTGAGACATCAATGAAGTTTTTTAATTGATTTGAACCATCTATGAATCTCTCCTTGATGAATGAAACTTGACGTATGAGTTGTAGAGTCATTCGTGTGGCACAATCATACTTAATCAAGATATTGGCATAGTATGGACGAGTTCAATAAAATGGAAGGACATGCTTGCTCTACTATTAAACTAAATAAATGTTTGGACAAAAAGGGCAAGTTGGAACTTTAAAAAGGAGTTGTCATATTTTATAAAAAAGTCTTTTAAAAAAATATGAATGAGTGGAAATTTTACATTGTGGAGGGAATAATAGTCAATGTTCCCTTCCCTCTTGAACCATATTTACAGGGGAGATGTTCCATTCTCAAATAATCTAAAAGGATAATTTTTGAATCTTCATGTATAGATAAGATTTTTTTATTTTTTTATTTTTAAATCTTTTACATTTATCTACTCTTTGTAGTCTCTTTCTTATTTGTAATTCTATACATACTATAAGGGTTATTTGCTTTGATATTTTCCTTTATGCTTGAGGATATTCTTATAGGAAAAGAAGGTCGGTACTTTACATATGCTACCAAATATTGTGTAGACTTAATCTAATAATAGTAGCTCCAAAGACCCTAATGATCAAGATGGATAAAGTGAGGCTCTTGAAACAAACATCCTTAATGGTTGAGATTATGAGTATCCTTCCACATTAAGACGGAGTATCCTTCGAAGGCAACACAAGAGCTTAGAAGATTGATACTCAAATAGAGTCTAGAAATACATGTGTGTGATTGCATGGTTTGATGGGCCTACTCTTGAGTGTATCATGAGGAAGTATTGACTTATCACTAGAAAATTAGAAGATTAATATCAAATTTAGAGTAATTTTGACAGGAATCCTTGGGGAAGAGAAAACTTAAGGGAGTAACTAGAGGACCTAACTTCCTAGAATCATGTTCAAAGGGAGAATTTTGAGGTGCAATCTTTTGTAAACAATATCTTCTCTATAAGGAGAAGTTTTACGTGAAATTCCTTGTAATGAATTTTTTCTATGAGAGAAAAATGTGGTGAAAGCCTTTGTACCACCTTCTAACGAGGTTCGTGGTGGTTACTATTTCATGTATGATATGTAATGAAAGGTGGCAATTTTTCATTGACATATATAAACAGAAGGTAACCATTATAAGGTGATGATCTTATAAATGGTAGACCTATTATCATGATAGACTTCATTTAATTGTTGTCCTAGAGTGTTGGAAGTCATGATAATGAACAAAGAGAAGGAAACCATTGTAAGGTGGTGATGTTATAAATGGTAGACCTGTTATCATGGTTCTTTGGGATGAATTTTGTCAAACACCATGATAACCAACTTGTTATGGTTCTTTGGGCTAGATCTTGTCAGACACCATGACATAGTTACTATTATAGACCACACTTAAGGTGGTATCTAAGCTTATATTAAAGTTATGGAATTTAGTTCAATTGTGTGTTATAAAAGGTGAGATGATATCTCTTCATATACTCGAGAGTGTAATGTGTTCTATATCAATCCTCTCTAACTAAGAGGGAGTGTTAAAGTTGTAGGTTTAGTCAGATTGATTTTTATATCTGATATACATTATTGTTGTTGGTAATCATCATTTCCTATATATACTTATCCATGTTAGTAATTTTTTTTTAATATAATACATACATACATACATACATATATATATGTTATCATGGTTCTTTGGGATGGATTTTGTCAAACACCATGACATAGTTACTATTATAGACCACACTTAAGGTGGTGTCTAAGCTTATATTAAAGTTATGGAATTTAGTTCAATTGTGTGTTATAAAAGGTGAGATTATATCTCTTCATATACTTGAGAGCATAATGTGTTCTATATCAATCCTCCCTAACTAAGAGGGAGTGTTAAAGTTGTAGCTTCAGTCAGATTGATTCGATCTAATATACATTATTGTTATTGGTAATCATCATTTCCTATATATACTTATTCATGTTAGAAATTTTTTTAAATATAATGCGCGCGCGCACACACACACACACACACACACACACATATTATTCATGTTAATATAATATTATTTAAATGATGATTACACCATAGAGACATGTCTCCTCCTCTTATATTTATATGAGATCGAAATTTGCATTTGGACATCATCAATAACAATAGTTATGATTCTACATTTGCAGAAATGATCCATGTTACTTAACAAAATATGCATGAATGGAATAATTAAATTAAATAATTATATTTTAGGGCTTTTCAAAAACATAAACCCTAAAGGGAGTTAGTGCTCTATATTAGAGATTTTTTGATCATCATTTCACACACAAGCTTTTGGGGAGCAATTATTAGGATTTTGAGCAAAAAGAATTTTGGAAGCTTTGAAGGGTTTCGATATAGTAAGGGTTTCACCAAGTTGTCAAATTGTTAGCATCAACATGAGGTAGGATTTGAAACCCACAATAGTATAATTTCATTTGAAAAAGATCTTTGGACATCATGTCTTCTTGGGTGATTGCAATTTTTTCCTTCAAAAGATTATCTTCTTCATGTCTGATAGGTTGTGTTGTAGTGAATGGTATAATTTGTGCATGAAATTTATTTGTGAAATTTAAAAGAGAAATTACTTCTGGGTTTTTTTTTTTTGGTGAAATTAAGAGGAAATAATTTACTATTATTATGTAGAAAATTTTGATAAAAATCATAATCTAGAAACCTTTGTTCTAAATTTAGCAAAAGCTATGTTGCATGAAACCTGTCAAAATCCTAGATTCTTCTTAAGAAAATTTACATGCAAAATAATTAGAAAATATGAATATTCATCCAATTTAGAGTTTGATTAAATGCTTTTGGAAATCATTTATAAAATTAAAAAAAATTGAAAGTCAAAGATAAATTAAGCACTATTATGCAAATTAAAATTTAAATCTAATATTTGAGAAAAAGTAATAAGATTTAGAAAATCACATGACAAAAAAATTATTATATATTTAAATAGAATATTTTTATTGTGAAAAGAATTATGTTTTTAGAAATATAAATGTTTACTGCATGTAAATCAATGTAGTTATCATTATGCACGTAAGGGAATAAATATATTTTTGCATGTGAAAAAGAATAAATACATGTTAAAAATAGATATAATAATTTTGCATTGTTAAGAACAAATAGGCATGTGAAAAAAAAGACATGCAAGTTTATTTTTATTTTTAAATAAATATATGTATTAATTTTTTTTGAAGAACTTTATTATTATTATTATTTAATAAATCTGATTTTAAAAAAGTAATTTTTTTTTTTTTTTTTTGAAAAACACATATTAATTGTATATTAATTTCAAAAATTAAATAAATAATTACTCATTTGTTTGTTAAGTGGATTTTTTTTTGAAATAAAGGGGTAAAAATTTATTAAAGATAAGAAAGCACCATTACAAAGAGATCAAGGACCCAAGGTCCCAAGGAGAAACAAAAGCACAACCCCAAACAAAGATAAAACAACCAACACCATCATCTGTCACCATTCTCTGCCCTATCCTCATCAAGAATATTCCTTAAGTCAAGACGGAGCTCCTGAGGAACCAACTCCCATTCCTCAATTCTCCATCCCTCAGCATGCTTAGAAGCCCATCTCACCAAACAATCAGTTTCCCTATTCCACTCCCTTGGAATATGGATAAAAGTCACCATTTCCATCAAAGAACTAATCTATGAAATTTGTTGCACAATCCTAGCCAACTGCCAATTAACATCAGCCACTTTTTGTTCAATAAGCATGTTAATCAAAACCTAGGAATTAGATTCACAAATTATTCTTCTCCACCCTACAGTGTGCACTTTCTCAAGAGTGGCAAGAATAGCCAATCCTTCCACTAGGTTAATGGTTTGAATCCCATCATAGATTGAAAAGATAAAGATCACTGAACCCAAAGAGTCTCTACCAATCTTGTCGATACTAGTCGAACCCGGATTGCCCCTTGAAGATCCATCAATATTGATCTTCAAGACACCATAAGGAGGAAGCTGCCAATTTCCAACCCTGTCAATTTTTTGCTTCCCATGACGCTGTCTCGTAACCCTGGTTAAGGTCAAAGAGGATCCCAAAGTCCCCAATCTCTCCACCAACTCTATATCTCATTTCCCTAAAGGTAATTCCACTTCACACTTAGCCTCCACTGTCTCTTGGACCATGCCCAATAACCTCTACCAAATTTGTTGCACTAGTCTCTGTTCTTTATGAAAAATCCTTCGATTGCACTCCAGCCAAATCTGCCACAATAAAAAGATAGGCCCCACAAACCACACCTCTTGCAGAAAGGGAGCCATAGAAGGGGGCTGACCCATCCCCTGCCAAAACTCAATCAAGGAAGAAGCATGGACACAAGGAGTTGTCCAAACTTCCCACTAAAAATGCCAAAGTTGTAGGGCAAAGGAGCAACGAAAGAACAAATGGGTAGAGTCCTCCTCATTAGCCCCACACATAACACAAATAGAAGGGTCGTGGAATCCTCTCTTCCAAATATTATCCCAAGTCAAACACTTATTCTAGGCCAACATCCAAATAAAACAGTTACATTTTGGCTAAGAAAGTTTGTTCCAGACCGTCTTCCACCACTGCATTTCAAGCAAAACCATCTTATGAGACATCAACTTGCTATACCCAGAGGCAACCACATATGTTCCCTTAGGATTGGGAGACTAGGCAAGCACATCATCCTTCCTAAGAGAGCAACATCTTCTACTAGAGAGGATATTTTGTAGCACAACACATTCCTCATGTAAACTAGCAACCGACCATTCATCTGGTGACTTCCATTTAGCCATTTCCATCTGACCATAGGGGAAAAAGGACTTAAAGTCACTCACCCTTGACCAACCAGCCTCCAAAAATAGCTGACAAAGAATCATCAGGTTAGGAAATTGAGAAGTGATTGGGGGATATCCATCCCAAGAATCCAACCAGAATTGGGCCTCAACTCCTTTCTTGTAGATCCAAAATAACCCATCCTTAATATGCTTAGCCCCTTTCTCGAGAGAATCCCAAATCCCAAATCCCTTCCCCCCAAGTGGATACTTGGAAATATCAAGATGAGGGGTCCCTAGGAAATACTTTTGAGAAAGAACCTTCGCCTAGCTCTTATCCTACTCATTACACCACCGCCAGTAAAGTTTAGCAGCCAACGCCTCCCTAGTTAAAGCCTACTGCCTCAAGCCTAGTCCCCCATATTGTTTCGGGCTGCACACCACTTCCCATCTGACCAAACTCCATTTGGAGATCTCCAAGCAGCCAACCCATAAAAATTAGCACACCATAGAATCTAGATCCTTAAGAAAGCCCATAGGAGTAACCTGGAGCATGCATCTATAAATGGGCAAAGCCTGAACCACCGACTTAATCAACTAGACACACCCAGCGAAGGATAGCCAATGATGAGTCTAGTGATTAACTTTCACCTAGAATTTGTCTAAAATAATCTGCCAAGACTCCTTGGGAAGCCTACTCACTGAGATGGGAATGCCAAGATACGTTAATGGAAGATTCTCGATTTGAAATCTCAGAGTGTGAGCAATTCTTTGTTGAATAGGGCTCAAAGTATTAAAGAAGTAAATGGAAGATTTTCCTTCATTAATCTGTTGACCTAAAGCAACTAGGTACACATCCAAGACCCTTCGAAGATTAGATGCCTCCCTCATTGTAGCCATCCCCATCAAAGTAGTATCATCTACAAATTGCAAGTGAGATTATGGGGGTAAGGTTCCACCCCACCTCCAACCTTGAATCAAACTATACTCCACATTCCGTTTAATCCATCTCCCCAATTGTTAAGTGGATGTTATTATTAATGATATCTTAAGTTTAGTTAAGCTACTAGTTGCATTTAAAGATTATATATTTATTAATGTAAGTGGAAAGTTGATAAATAAATATTTGTGATTTTAAATTATATTTCTAAGAGGAGTTATTATGGAGTTAACTATGTGATCATATATTTAAGAATCTGAGAGATATTATAAACTATTTAATCAATATTATAATTTTAAATTCGAGTTATGTCTAGTTGCATAATGAATCAAAAAAGTAAATATTAATATTAGACTAAAATAGAAGTCATATTAATATTTAAGGCATATAATTGATATTAATATTTAAATATAATTAAATACTTTTATGTTATTAATTAAACCATTTATGATTTAAGAATAATTTTGTTCAACACATCTTTATGGCTCAAGGTAAATATAGAAAAATATGGAATTTAACTATATGGTTGGAAACTATGTGTTTTTCTTATATTCTATTTATAGTCTTGTGATGTTTGTTTTCTTTATGGATTTCTTTGTCAATTGTTTAGTTGGCCAAGTTAGGATGTACACTAGAGGCATCTTTGAGTTTTCTTTTATGATGATTATTTGACTGGATGTCATGATGTATCTTTTATGATTTTTGAAATTTATTTTGATGAGAATTTTATGAGAATTTGGGTTTTGAGAACCAATGCTATTGTCGGGTTGCCTATTATGGGACCAAATTCAATCATTATTATTTTGTAGTATGGGACACAATTGTGATTTGTGAGTTTTTAGGAAGGTTGACTAGGTCCATGTCTTTGGGAGTGATTTGCAATAGGGGTTTGGGGCCCAAAGTGGTCAATACCAAGGTAACCTATTGTAAGTTGTGTAACAAGTGATAACAGAGTAATTAAAATATCTTGCCTAGTCCTTTCTTTGAGATATGCCAAAATGATAAGTTAGAGATGTTTGCCTCGCCCATGCCTTGAGCACTTGTATAGGCAAATGATGAGAATGGGATGATACCTGGTGAGAGTTATGACTGATTTTCTTTTTGGTCATGAGGGTATTTTGGTTTCACATGTGTCACGTTGAGGGTTCGGGGTTTAGAGTGACTAGTCCAGGGTAACTCAACACTTGAGGGTCTAGGGTTTAATGAGAGACCAGTCTAAGGTAACTCAAGTAGTTTGACTATGTGATGACACTCCCTAGAATGTAGCTTGAGTCTCCTTTGTAGATTTTGTATTTGCCTCTAGTGGTGTATTGATTGATGTATTTATTGTTGATGATTCTTTCATTGATGACAATTGGTATTTGGTTGGTTATTATACTTGACATGTGGACTTTGACTTGGAGTGGATATCTTCCATTGACTTTGTCACTTGATTCTTGATACTTGATTTATACTTGGTATCCGTATGTTGACTTTAGAATGTGGTGTTGGTATTGGATTGAGTAACCTTTTGATTTTGATTATCTTTTCTTCTTGAGTAGTTTGCGTTACCCTCGAGGTAGAATTGGCTATCAATATTTATTGCCTAGGATTGTATTATGGTTTGATTATTCGTATGTGGATCATTCATTATCTTCCCTACACGATAGGTGTGGAACCTGATTATGTGACCACGTAGTCAGGAGGTAGTGTCTTCTTACCATTTTAGTCCCCCTCAGATTGATAGATGTTGGATGCTCATGGATGCAATTGTACCATTATCACTTTTATTCTTATCTTAGAGACTTCTATTCAGTTGATGTATGTACTTTATCATGTATCATGTGATCTGATGTGCTTGTATCTATTCTCGCATACCTTATGACATGTGTAGTGGATGTTGTTCATTAGATGCAATTTATTGTATCAGTTATTTTTATGCATTTGCTCATGAGATGATGTATTTGTCATTTCTTTATGATCATGAGATGTTGTACTTGAAATGTAAACTAATTATTATAAACTTCTTAAATGTGACTCAACGCAAAGGAATCCTTGAGGAATGGAAAACTGCATTTGTAATTGCTTGTGTAATTGATGTTTATGTGTATATTGCTTCCACATTATTGTTATCTTGGTGTTGATTAAACATTAAAAAAAAAAAAAAAAGTTCAATAAACACTGTATCATGTTAGTTTATTTCTCTTGGGTTCCCAAGCAGGCATTACACAATCTCTTCGTTGGAGAAGTTCAAGAGATTATCATTGTTGAAAAGGTCTCCTACCTACATGCAAGTCTTGAATGAAAGTTTTATCAATTCAAACTCATAGAATTAAATTGTGTAAGTTTGCAATTTGATTGATGAAGTTGGAAAGAATTATAGAAGCAAAAACAATGCTTGTGTGTGTAAAGCATCCTTGTCTAATAGGGCCATTGAATAGAAATTTATAATATGTCAATAAGCAGAAAACAAGCAACAAAAATAAGCAGAATTAATATTTTCATGGGAACACCTACTTCATAAAACATTTCTTTAAATGTGGAGCAACAACTGCTAGTGAAATTAAACTTAGGAGCCACATGGAGACCTCCCCTTAGTAACTACATGGGGACCTCCCCTTAGCTATGTAAAAAGAGGGGGACTATAAATAACATCGAGCTTATTGAAAAAATGAACATGTGTCTTTATCATTTTTTCTCATCTCCTTTTAATTATTATTATTATTTTTATGAAGGATTTAGACTTGCAAGGCACGAAGCCTACGTGCTACCAACTATTGAAGGCCACCACATAGACATTTTAGGGACCTGATATGGATCCACTCATCTCCTTTTTATTTGTCTACAATTTAGTTTTCAGATTCATTTGTAACAAAAAGATGAAAAAATATTTAAAAATATTTTTAAAAATATTAACATTAAACATTACAATTCATAGACTACAAATTGTGCCACAAAAAGTGAACAACTCCTACCAACCAAAAACATCTAAATAGCATCAGCAGCAGCTCGTGGAACTTTTTGAGTTCTAGATAATCGCTGGTGATCATTAATTTGTTTGTTGGAATTAATCTGGAATAGAAAAATGCGAATAGGAAAATTGGAATAAATCTATTCCAATTTTGGCCCAAAATGAGAATAAATCGAATTCCAAGTATTTTTTGAAATTAGATTTATTCTTGCATTGGACCAAAATTAGAATAGATTTATTCCAATTTTCCTATTCCCGTTTCTCTATTCCAAGTTAATTCCAACAAACAAACGGGCCCTAAATGCAATGAAAAATATGAAATGTAAAACAATTTTTTTTACACCATTTCATTCACCAGCCTCCCGTACAATCTGCCACTGTTGTAAGATTACGCTTCTCAATATATTATATTAATCTTACATAAATTTTAAAAAACTAAACAAAATATTCTGTTTTATGCAAACGAAAAAAAAAAAAAAAAACTTGTTTAATACTTTGATCGTATTTTATGAGACACAAAGCATAAAATGCAGCTGTACAGCCTTAAAAACGTGTGTGCACGCACTGCAGAATAAATCGATATTCTCTTCTGAGATCGTGAGATCGTTTAGGGCCCGTTTGGTTGCTGGAATACAATCGGAATAGGAATAGGAAATTAGAATATGATTTGTATTCTTTGTTTGGTGCATGGAATAGGAATCGGGAATAGGAATACGTATTCTCATTTTAGTTCCAAAATGAGCTTTTGTCCATTCCAAAAAATACCTGTAATTGGAATTGTTATTCTTGCATTCATTTTAGCTTTCTCAAATTTGATTAAATTTTCAAACCCGCTTTGACTTGGGGTGAGCGCTGGAACTTTGTTTTCAATATTTTCAAATATTTCAGCGATTTTCCAATGGCGCCGATTGCATCTTCAGAAATATTTTCAAATGGTGCCGATTGCAAGTTAACCCTATTCCAATTTAAGCTTGTGTAACCAAACAAGGGATAAACAAGATTGGATTGCATTTTTCCATTCCTATTCTTCATTCTCCATTCTCATTCAAAATTTCTATTCTAATTCTCAATTCCTACGCTTGCAACCAAACGAGCCCTTAAGTTAGTGCTCGTGATCAGACTTCATTTGTCCCACGCATAAATGTGAGTAGTTGTTATTGCCGTTTACTGTTAGAAAATGGGTAAAGAAATGACGGGCAGTCATACTTTTGCATCATCCAAATCCTGAAAAGCTCAAAATCTTATCTTTTCTCGTGATCAGACTTCATTTCTCCCACGCATAAATGTGAGTAGTTGTTATTGCCTTTTACTGTTAGAAAATGGGTAAAGAAATGACGGGCAGTCATACTTTTGCATCATCCAAATCCTGAAAAGCTCAAAATCTTATCTTTTCTCGTGATCAGACTTCATTTCTCCCACGCATAAATGTGAGTAGTTGTTATTGCCGTTTACTGTTAGAAAATGGGTAAAGAAATGACGGGCAGTCATACTTTTGCATCATCCAAATCCTGAAAAGCTCAAAATCTTATCTTTTTAAAATGGAAAGCTCAAAATCTTCTTCTATTTCGCCCAATGGAGGAGTGGATTTGTGTGTTTTAAAATTAGCAATGGAATTTATTAATATAAACGTCATTTTCTCAGTCTGCTGTTTAAAATCAGAATCTTTAGACTCCATTTTCAACTTGTAAGATTTGTGTTGTTTGGATTTTATACTCTATCTTGATCTGCTTATCTCACAGACATCTGATTCCTTGGGGAGCGAATGTGTTAATTGATGCTGTAGCGCGTGACATATTTGTACTGCATAGCCTGAGATTGATCTGAATGCTCTGTTTTAACACGGAGAAAATCGTCATTCAATTCTTAGTGGGGTAGTGTGAAATGGGGAGAATTATGATATGGGTGGCTGTTTTTCTTTCATTTATTTTTGATTTGGGGGTCTGCAGTTTTGCTGTTCCACCTCCCCTGCCTCTGGAGCCTCTTCCCACTGCCAAGCAGCTCAAATGGCAGCAGAGAGAAATGGTTATGTTTCTTCATTTCGGTATAAATACATTCACCAACAGAGAATGGGGAACAGGGAAAGAGAATCCTCAATGGTTCAATCCAATTGGGCTTGATGCAAATCAATGGGTGAATGTGGCCAAAGAAGCAGGGTTTTCTCTTGTAATTCTGACTACAAAACACCATGATGGGTTCTGCCTCTGGCCTTCTAAGTATACAAATCACTCTGTGAAAAGCAGCCAGTGGAAAGATGGAGAAGGAGATGTTGTTAAGGACTTATCAATGGCGGCACAAGCCCAAGGCCTGGATTTTGGTGTTTATTTGTCTCCATGGGATCGATATGAGCCTTTCTATGGTGATGAATTGCAGTATAATGAGTTTTATTTGGGACAGTTGCAGGAGCTCCTTACCAAGTGAGATTTTCTATGCTTTCTTTATTGTTTTTTCATTGATTGGTCTAAAAATGAGAAACAATTTTTCAGCTCCAATTGTTAATTAGCCGTAAGAGGAAAGAGATGAAATCCATGGGAAATAATTTATGTTATCTGTAAATAGGCTTCATTCCATGCGCCATTCTTACTGTTTTCCCTGTTTTTCCTTTGTGGCAAGAAACAAACAGTTTACGTACTAGAATATCTGCAGACAAGTTTGTCCACCAAACTGAATTTGAGTAGGTAAAGTTGGGTAGAGTGGAGATTTATTGCTTCTGTAGCCACGGTGAAGTGAACTAAGAACTTCGATTAAAATATTCTGCAAGAAAACTGTGTGGAAATTGTTTCTATACCTACTCTTAGCCCAAACAAAAAGAAATGGACGCTTGATTCTGTAAATAGAATGTTTCCGGTTCCAAACTCCACAAAATCCCAAATGTGTTGAGCAAACAATAAGAAACTGAGGTGGTATACAAAATGTATTAAAATGTGGACGGCAAATGAGATACATATATTCTTAGCAGCCTTGAAAACATATGAGATCCATACATTCTTATCCGCCTTATCAGCTTCAATAGCAATGTTATTGTCTCAGGGTTTATGAATAGTTTGATTTTTTAAATTGGGAGTTAGGGATTGAGGGCTGTAATTCAGGCTTTATTTTCTTATAATATTAGATCTTTACATTCAACCAGACGTTACAATACAAATCAATTAAACAACTCAAATGTCTGTTAATTTATCAGGCAAATAGGCTCTACTTTTTGTATCAGACATCAAATAGGCTCTGCCTTTGTGATTTATCCTTTGAAAACTTGGGGTACTATCTTTCTTTATGGTAATTATGGGTTGAACAAGGCAACCGCCTTGTCCATGATTCGATGGATCCTTTTCTAAGGATTTCTCTGAAAATGAGCTCTCAAGAGCAATTACTAGATGTTTGAAGTTCATGGAATGCTTCAAAGCCAAAATACAACTTTAGTATGGTATTACTATGGACAGTGAACAAAGCATTACAGACTTAATTCATTGGATCCAGACATGCAATGAATATAACTGCAAACAAGGCATTGCACAGGATTCAAAAGGTTCACAGCTATTTTTCCTTTAATAGTAAGGCATCCCATGCTCTTTAACTTCGCCACCCAGGAAGCACAACTTTAACAAGAAACTATTGCAATTAATGTGTTCGTACCTGTCAACATTGTGCTGTTTTAGAAGAGCGAGTGTCTAAAAGTAAACAAATGCCTGAAAAGTTTCTATAATAATAGTCAACTGTGAAAGCTTAAGCTACCAAGTATTTTCTTTTTGAGGGTTTAAGACTGGTATACGGATTGCAGGTATGGCACCATATCCGAAGTATGGTTTGATGGAGCAAAAGGAGATAACACTACAATGACATACTTGTTTTCCAAGTGGTTTGCTCTGGTTAATGAGTTGCAAATATCTGCTAACATATTCTCAGATGCGGGACCAGACATCAGATGGGTGGGAGATGAAAATGGGACTGCAGGTTCAACATTTTGGTCTACCATTAATGGATCTTCTTTGAAGATTGGAGATGCTTCCATTGAAGGGTAATTCATACAAACCCCCAAAAAAAATAAAATTAAAAACCCTTTTCCCCTTTCCAAAAAAATTATTGAAGAATTCTGCTTTTTTCTTCTGTAGGTATTTGAATACTGGAGATCCATATGGAACCGATTGGATTCCTGCAGAATGTGATGTATCAATCAGAAAAGGCTGGTTTTGGCATCCAGATCAGAAACCCAAACCGCTAAGCAAATTGCTGGATATCTATTATAATTCAGTGGGGAGAAATTGTGTTCTTTTGCTCAATGTTCCACCAAATACAACGGGCCTCATTTCTGAAGAAGATGCGGAAAGGCTAATGGAATTCACAAAGGCCATTAAAACCATTTTTTCAAAAGATCTGGCTGCTTCTTCTTATGTCACAGCAAGCAGTGTGAGAGGGGAAGCCTTCAATCCTAACAATGTATTGAACAACGATCTCTGGACTTACTGGGCACCCAAGAATGACAAAAACAGCAATAAAGTAAGCTGGATATGTTTGGAGAGCAAAGAAGCCATGAAATTCAATGTAGTGAGGATTCAGGAAGCCATTGGACTTGGGCAAAGGGTGATGAAATACGGTGTTTATGCATTCGGAGTTGATGGGAAGAAAAGAATGCTTGTGAGTAATGGGACCACAATTGGGCACAAAAAGCTTGATAGATTGAAAATACCTGTGAAATCTTCGAAGGTTATGCTTGTGATTTGGAAATGCAGAGGGAGAATTCCTCTCATTTCATCATTTGGGTTACATTTTGATCCATTTTACAGAGGGGAATAAAGATATGGTGTTTTCTGGTTCTTTTCTCTTTCAAAGTATACGGGTGAAACCTGTAGTTTCGTATGTTTTTTTTTTCTCTGCATTTTTCCTGTGCATTTAGCTGCATCTGCATTATTGTTTGAGTGTGAATACAATTGAGATTTCAAATTGTTTGGTGGCGTAACAGGTCACGATTGTTTGTCTTGATTTGATTCTGATGCTTTTACGCGTGCAACCGACAACAATTCTGATGCTTTTTTACAATGACGCATACTGTTTTCTTGTTGCTGGTGTATTTGGTAGGCACATGATCATTTAACGACTCTTTTTGCACTCTGATAATGACCACACTGTCACGTTCTTATTGTCACCCATTTACATAATTTTAGATTAACGAAAGTGAATAAAGAGTCAGGAATTGATAATTATTTTATTTTATTTTTTAAAGCAAAGGAGGGCTGGGCCACTAGAAAGCTATTTCGAGAATTCTATAGGGAAAGAACTAGTAAGAAAGTCCGAATTTACCAGAACAACCATAAGCTACGAGCTGGAAACACATCCATCAAATATTCTGGCTGCAAAGATTCAGCCAACCAGCAACACAACAAAATTGGCATATAAACTGAATACAAATCACCCATGTTTTTCCTTACTTGCCAAATCACATATGGCGGGATATAAGTTACAATCTATTGTTGGGTTGAAGGAGCAAATACTAACACCATCACACCCTAAATTTGCAAGGTCATCAGCCAGCTTGTTGCCTTCACGGTAAACATGTGATATTTTGCAATCACTGAAGGAGTCAAGAAGCTGCCAAATATGATCCATAATGTATGCAGTCCTCCAAAATTGTAATTTTTTTGGTAATGCAAGCATTAATAATAATCACAGAATCACCCTCAATATGCACTTTTGTGAAACCACCAAGTTTTGCCAAAGTCACTCCCTCAACTAGTGCTAGCGCCTCTGCAACATTATTTGCACCAGGTGAAACTGGGCAAGTCTTAACAGCCAAAATATGCCCTTTATGATCCCTAATGCAAACCCCAATCCTAGATTGTCCAGGATTACTACGACTTAACTTTGCAAAAACCCTGTTTAGGAGGGATCCATTTAATAGCAGCTCTATCAACAATTCGATGAACATTAGGATTTGGAATTGTATTCATTTGGATGTTCAGTCCTTTCCAAGATTTCAACATTTTTCCATCCCAAGAAGAAAAATAATGGTTGCATCTATTGTTAACCACGTGAGCATTCACCATCTCAACAATATGTGCCTCAAAACGACCAAGAACATGGCTCAAAGAAGAGGATTCATGTCTGAAAATGCGTCTATTACACTCCCACCATAAAGCCCATGCAACAGCAGCAGGACCACATTTTCACATGTTATGAAACAAGGATTCAGAAAACAAAACTGGCCTCCTGGCCCCAAAAGGTATTAGGAAGAGGCACTAAGAAGCTAAATTTAGAAAGAACAAAAATTCCAACATTGTGTGGCCAAGGATCAATTCAACAAAAGGTGATCAACAAATTTAATTCCTTCACCACAGAGAACACAACTGAAAGGTTGTGTAATTTGGAGCATAGAAAGTCTATCACTCGTAAGAATACGCTTCCTTAATGCTAACCATGCAAAACACCCAGCTTTGGGTAGCACAACATTGTTCCAACACATGGAGAAAGATCTAGATGTCGGCCTCAAACTCTCTACACATTGCATAGCAGCATAACCATATTTGATACAGTACTGGCCATTCTTAGCTAGGGCCCATCTAAGGACATCGGCCTTCTTTGAGAAGAAAACCTCACAATCAACAAAAAATCGTGGAGTGGTGAGGATACACAATGTTGTAACATTAATTGTTACCTTTCCTTAATTGTTACCTTTCATTAACAGTTACCTTTCCCTCCTAATCACTGGTAAAAAACTTTCACTTTTTTTAAATAGTTTTTTAAATTTCTGATTGGTCTATTTGTGCATAAAGTACTATAACGACGATTTGGAGGTCTTAGTGGTGGGTATTGGGCCAATGTTTTAAAATGACACTTTTAGACCACCTCACACTCTACACATTCTACATAGAGCTCCGTAATTGAAGGAAAGCTGAAAGGTTAACTTTAAGCTCTTCACTCAACTACAAAGGTTCATCAAAAAACTTGGTAAATTTTCACATACAGATTAGCAACTATAGGTGTCAAAGTTCCTTCCTTTAATGTGGTGGGTCTTGGGATAACAATTGAGTCAAGTTGTACATTTAAATTTTGGGGCATTCAATTTGCCAAGCCCATGCGTTGCAACAATGGTTAAATGTGTACTTATGTATGTGCTCGAATTACCTTCTAATTGATTAGTTTAATATATCTTTAAAATTGATTTAATGAAAGGTACACAATCAAAGCCTAAAAGTTTTAACTCCTTAAAAGACCTCTAAAATTTCATGTAAGCAAGGTGTTGAGTATGACTTGGAGCCCAAGACCAAAAATTACCTACCAAGCCCAATTTATTTCTCTTTTTAACTCTCCCTCTCTCTCCATCTAGTGCTAACAATTTATTTATAAATTCATCTTCCTTTCTCTATCTATTTATCTTCTTCTTCCCCCAACTAATTTTATCTTCTACAATTTTATTTTTTTATTTGAATGTCAGCCTAAGTTTTGATTGGAAGTCTTAAACATCACACACTAAGGCTTGATTCCTAGATTAAAAGTGTTAAAGAGTCAAAGTTGCTTATTTTGTTATTTTGATAAAAAAGACATTAATATCATCTTACTTAATTGCAAGATGCATGCAAACTAACATTTAAGTCTCTCAAAAACAATGTTATAATATAATGAGCTCTTATCTAGCTCCCAACTAATTATTTTTGTTTATATATGTAATGATTTAGTTGTGATGGATAACTATCACTTCCTTATTTAAATTTTTCTTATCGAACCCATTTTAGAATTTCGTCCACTAAGCATTTTGCATTTTATATTTGAATGAAAATAAGAAGATATAATTTGTTCTAGACAAAGAAAACAATGGTAAGATATACATTATGCAACTCCAAGGTCTATTGTAGGTTTTGAAAAGCAAGACAAATATGATTTGTGTAAAATATGATTCAAACTGAATGACCTCTAAAAAAATTTAATGTATAATATAAATTCTAATTGTTAAACTAACTTGATCATGAATCATTTTCATCTTTTTAATATCAAGTTCATTTTTAAAATTTCCTTTCACCTTTACTATGTAAGCTATTCTTTTAAGGTTTTCACATGGTTCTCAAGATCCTTGTTTGCACTATATATAATACTAAAGAAAGCTACTTGGTGACAACTTGGATTAATTATTTGAAGATACAATATCTATATTAAAATGACATCCTTACACCTTAACTTGTTAGCTAACGACTATCATTACACACACAAGTTTACAGTTAAATCAATAGCACATTGATGCCGAAGATACCAGTTTTGTTGGTCTTATCAAACACCATTCTTCAAAGGACCTTAATTCATAAGTTGTTCATAATAAATCTAATATTCAATTTTACTTTTTACTTATTCTAATTTCAATTATATTATAATTTATTATTATACTTAATGATAATTAATTAGATATTAAATATTATTTAAAATAAAATTATAATTATAAGCTTTTCGTTGATATTTAAAATAAATTTATAAAATAAAGAATAAATATTTTGACTTTTAAAATTTACAAAAGTATATAAATTAATAATTTCATTGTTTTACTTCAACCATTCTTTTAAAATTTGTAGTTTGTTTATCAAATTTTTATTTTGTTTTGACTATACAAAAAATATATCTAGCATAATATTTGACAATAATATAATTAAATAGATATTAATAAATTGTTTAAAATTAAATGAAATTATTATTTTATTATAAAAAATCTTTTGATTTCAATTTTTTTATTGTTTCTACCATTCTTTTAAAAGTTGTGATTTATTTAGAATTTTTTATTTTAAATTCTTTGTTTTATTTCGACATTTTTATTTTAACTATAATATATTATTTTATTTTATAATAACATAATTAATTAAGTTTTATAATACTATTTAAAATAAAAATTTAAGTAATATTTTATATTTAATAATTATTTATTCTTAGAGTTTTATAAAATAAAAAATAAATATTTCAACTTTTAAAATTTTGAGTTGTATATAAACTAGTATGGATATCTTAAATAAATCTATCTAATTATAATTTAATTTACTATTCTAAAACTATTTATATTTCCTTTATCTCCATTTATTTAGCTTTTTACTAACTAAGCCTTTTATTTTAATTTCTTAAAAAATGGATGATTTATATCTCCAAATATTATAATTTAAACGGATATTTTATGTGATATTTATTAAATTATTTTTAAAAGTATATTCTATTTATAATAAGATTTAAACTTTTGACATGTAGATGGTTGTCAAATTTAACCTAGAAGAATAAAAGTTAACATTAACACACTCACACCATCCCACTCCCCCATTCTGCCATTGATTATATTACAGAATGCCTATCGACATTAATGAATGTATCGATTTTTTTTAATGTTTCAACAATTCTTTCAAAATTTATTGATTGCTCACAGATTTGAATAAAATTAGAAAAACTAATATAATCTCCAAATCCATAAACTTTTTCTACAATTTATGAATAAATATTTCATTATCCATTATAAAATATAATTTGAAATGAGAATAAATAATTTTTTTAATATTAAATAATAAAATTAATAAGAACAATTTATAAAATTAAACAATAATAAAAAAATAGTAACATTATTGTTTGTAAAAATAGATAATTAAAATGAAATATTATACCATACAGTTAATATTTTAACATGAAATTATAATGTTGATAATATGAAATTAGGCATGGAAGCATGAAAAACAATTAGGCTCTATCAATGGAGTCAATGAATGAATTAATCAACATAATCATGTTCAAAGGACCTATTTATTATGAGTGTTTTTCATGTGATCTTAAAGGATAGAAAATTTTCATATGTAGAATTCTGAAACCTTTACATCATTCATATGAGTTATTGAAATCTAATAATTTCGATCATATTTTCTATTTTATTCTCTTAATTATATGAGTACATTACTAAAGATTACTTTGCTAACTTTTATTTTGTAAGTTGATGCTTACATTAGTAAAGTTTACTTTTATTCCCTGTAAACATAAATCTATATATTGGGCAGTGGCATGATTAAATCATAACTTTAATGCTTATATAACTAGCTTATATATACTTCTATATATAA
The DNA here is from genome assembly GCA_028749045.1 of Cupressus sempervirens. Taxonomy (NCBI): domain Eukaryota; kingdom Viridiplantae; phylum Streptophyta; class Pinopsida; order Cupressales; family Cupressaceae; genus Cupressus; species Cupressus sempervirens. The sequence continues at coordinate 389,921,161 of CM053787.1, read as the reverse complement.
TATGTCGAGAATCATCCTTCTTGAGGCACCTATTTTAATTTAAATCCCATGGTTTTTTTTTTTGTGTGGACAATGATTTTGTTGGAAATCTAATTGAAAATATCATTGTGAGAAGATTATTGAAGATCAAAGAGGGAGATTGTTGTTGAAAGAATGTTTTCAATCATTGTTTTGTCATTGATGTCAAACCTACTATTTGTAGGAATGACATTTTCTTATAAGATCCAAGCACTATCACTTAGTTGATTGATGAAGAGGGTTTGATCAACAAGATATAACATGAGCACCTAAGGGAAATGTTGAGTTATGATGTCATAATAAAGTGCAAGGATCAGTTAAGACAATGGTTAAATGATGTATTGATAACATACTCAAAGACACAGAGGTTGGTCACACTTAGAAACATTGGAGGAATAAGTTGTAACAAGGTTGACTGTAAAGTTTAAACTAAGTTCATCGGTGGGTGCTGAGTAAGCTAGTTGAAGCTGAGAAAATTCTCAGTTGGAGCTAAGCAATAGGAAATTCTAGTGTGTGCCAAGTGATCTTCAGGTACCGAGTGAAGTTCAAGTGCCGAGAAAAGTAACAGGTGCCAAGCATAAAAAAATCTTAGTTGATGTCAAGTAACACAGTATGTGTCGAGCACCAGTATTTCAATAGTGTCGATCTGTTGCATTATTTTAAATGATGAAGATTCGCCAGATCTTAGCCGACATAGTTGTTACCTTGAATTTTGTGAACTAGTTGGAGGATAAGGATGATGAGTTGGTGGCACAAAATTCTATGCAAACCATTTTTGGGTGAATTCAAAGGATTATTCAAGAAGTTTCTAGAGGAAACAAAATATGGGTTAGATACAATGAATCCTACCTAATCCATATGAATTGAAATTAAAGAATGGAAGAATCAAGCAACAAAGAAATTCCAAGACTTCTATTTAAGGAGTCATAGACTAGGAAGTAAATGCTATTGATGTTGCTGCTACTTGAGTGCCAAATTGTGAAGTAGTTAGAAGGGTGTCAAGGAGAAGACATCTAGGAGAAGGAAGAGCACATAGGCTCTACTTCTATAAGTGGTCAAGAAGAGATGATTGCACTGGTACAATGAGCATGGAGACTCAAGGAGACTAAGCTTGAAAGGAGGGCAAGCTGTCAAGGGTTGTAGAGATTGAAAGCCAAGCAATGTTATGAGCTGAAGAGTGATATGAGATCTGCAAGTTAAGTTGTATTCTATAATCAGGTCAAATTCCCTAATTGTTACTCTCTAGCAATTGTATTAGATAGGATAGAAGGAAAATCCTATGGACTTAGGTTGGCCTAACAACTATTTGTAAATCCTTTAACAGGGTAGCATTCCAAGTGAATGTTCTAAAGTCCTCTAACAAGGCCCACTTCTAACAGGGTGGATAAATCCTCTAACAAGGTCACATTTAATAGTGTGTTGTAAGCCTTTAACAGGGTAGGCCTTTCACAGGGCATCACTTCAGAATAGTGAGAATTGAGTAGCATGTTACTGGTGATTTTCCCAAATTGGGTTTCCACGTAAATCACTGTGTTATGTGTTGATCTTTTATGTGTTATGCTTGTATGTTGATTTACAGTAACTTGCTGAGTAGGAAAAGTTAAAGCTTGGATGAATGAATGGTCGAATGGACTCGCTACACTTAGTGAAAAAGTTTGAATAGGACATTTGAACCTTGAATAACTGATTCACTCACCACCCACCCCCCCCCCCCCCCCCCCCCCGCCCCCCCCAAGTTATTCTAAAGCATTTCTAACATATTTGAATTAAAATAGGTGCCTTGAGAAGGATGACTCTTGGCATATTATATATATAGAAGTATATATAAGCTAGTAGCAGTCGCTACGCACTACGAGAGACATTTTTTAAGAAATATTGTTGAGAATAATTTTATTTAAATTTGCATAACTTGATGAAAAGCATACATATGTAGTATTTTAGTTGCATAACTTGAACACATGATTTATTTTCTACAATATAGTATAATGTTAGAAATTTACTTAATATTAAAATTTGTAATATTTAATTTATATGTTCTGTGGTTAGGGTTAGGAATAGGTTAATGGGTAGGGATACATGTAGACTTGGCATTAGGAATATCGTTAGGCTTACAATTAGACTTAGGTTTAGGAGAAGTGTTAGGGTTAAGGTTTCAAATTAGAAGTATCATTTTAGTTAGGCATACTATAAGAGTTAGTGATAGCATTCCCATTATGGGTAAGGTTAGGGATATTAGTGGGAATATTCTTAGAGTTTCAATTAGGGTTATGGTTAGTTTTAGAGTTACTATTTGGGTTAGGATTTGGCATAGAGTTATACTTAGTGAGAAAGTTATGACAAGGTAGGGTTTAGGCTTACAATTAGGGTTAGGTTAGTGATTAGAATGGAGGTTAGGTTTAGAAATAGAGTTATTCTCATAGTTAGGAATTTGATAGGTGTTACAAAAAGACTTTTAATTATGTAGTGGGGTCAGGGATATGAGTAGAGGTATATAGTTCTTGTTATGGATAGGGCTAGAGTTAATAATATATATTAAATTATTTAATTTAATATAGTTAATCTATAATATTGTGTCATCACATTTATTATTATTAATATTACAATTAAAAATATTATTAATATACTCTCTCTCTCTCTCTCTCTCTCTCTCTAAATTATTGTTCCCCTTCCCTCTTCTCCCTCTCTCCCATATCCCTCTACCTTTCACCATCTCTTCCCATTAAATACCATACATCTCTTGTTCATATCTCTCAACCTCTCCCATTATTTCATTTTTTATCATCTTTCTCTACATCATATGTCTCTAATCTCCCTAATATATCTCACGTCCCCCATAATTACTCTCTCTCTCTCTCTCTCTCTCTATATATATATATATATATATATATATATAGATATATATATATATAGAGAGAGAGTATTTATAATCTCTCTTTGAAATCTCTCCCCATAAATACCCTCTTACACTCACCATGTGTACCACTTATTTATCCTCTTTCTCTCTCTCTACCCCATTTATCTCCCATCTCCCTAATATCTCTTATATCCCCACATAATTTCTCTCTCTCTCTCTCTCTCTCTCTCTCTCTCTCTCTCTCTCTCTCTCTCTCTCTCTCTCTCTCTCTCTCTCTCTCTCTCTCTCTCTCTCCCTCCCTCCCTCCAATAATTACTATTGTATACTATCTCCCCTAAGTAACCTCGTAATCTCTTCCCCCCCTCTCTTGCTTTCCCAATTGTCTCTTTCTACTTCATCTCTTTCATATCTTAAATACCTTTCATCTATCTCTCACCCCTCCTGTTATTTCCTTCCCTCTCTATCCCTATCTCCCCTTGTATCACTCTCTCACACATGACCCCTCCCATGTATCTCTTTATCTCTCACAATCTCTCTCTATATACCTAATGTCTCTCACCCTCTCTCCTTGTTGTCACTGTTTTTCTATCACGTCTTTTCCAATTATTACCCCACCTATTCTCGTTATCTCATGTATCTTTTTCTCTCGCCCTTTCTCTCAAAGTCTACCCTCCCTCCACTCTTCCTCTTGTCATCCATGTCTTTGCCTATTTTGGGACCCGATTACCATCTTTCTCTCTTTACGTGTGTCATCTCTCACCCTTTGCCTTATTCCATCTCACTCCCCCTCCAACCATATCTCCCCCCTTATTATCATCTCTCTCTCTCTCTCTCTCTCTCTCTCTCTCTCTCTCTCTCTCTCTCTCTCTCTCTCTACACACACGCACACACAATCATTTTAATTTAAAATGGCATTTATTTGTACTCTTAAACTTGAATAGAATAACTCAAATTTATATTTAGTCTTAATATATCAATTCATTAATTATATATATTTAAATATAATATAATATTTAATTTTGGCAAATAGAAGGTTGAACGCACATATTATTATTTTAACCTAAACATATTGAAACACATTACTATCATAATTTAGAAAAAAAAAAATATTAAAAAATTCTTAATATTTTTCCCTATCAAAAGGTAATTATACAAAATTTATTTTCTAATTTTTATAAACTATAAATTTGACAATTTTTAATACTAACTTTCAAACACATATAATAGAACTTACTTGTCTTTAATAATATATTATATGGTTAATGAAATTAAATCTTGTAATTTTTTAATCAGATTTAAATAATAATTTTACTATATAATTTTTATAAAAAAAACTTGTACAAAAAAAATAATTTCTAAACTTTTATTTTTTAAAATGTATATTATATATTTGTTACTATATTTTATTTTATTTTAAAGTAGGGGACTATATAATTCAAAAATATCCTGATAAAATGACGAGAAAAGATCCATCACCTTAACACAAATCCAATCAAATTTTTATATATCATCGTAAACTGAAAGCTAACTTAACATGCCAATGATATATATATATATATATATATATATATATATATATATATATATATATATATATATATATATATATATATATATATATATATATATATATATATATATAACCATGAATTGAAAACTAAAAAAGACATACAGGCCGAGCACATGTTTGATCCAACACTTAAAAAATTTCTAAATGCTGATAATATATAAAAATGTAGGCTTTAAGTTACATATTCTCAATATGGAACTTCAAATGGCATGCGAATTCTAGTTGGATGCTAGGGCTTGTGTGCCCTAGCTTGACCTGTGATGACTTCTGTGAGCTTGTTCTCTACTTTTGGGGGATGCTGGTTCTTCTAGTTTGGGTGGATGCTGCTAACATAGGTGGCATGGTTCTCTTCAGGCCTATGGGTGGTCGTCTGTAGTCCAAATGTTGTCATTTTTGCATCCTTAGTGAGGGCCTGCGGTAGTGTGTGGTTGTGAGGCTTCTGCCCCATCCTTCCCTCTTTTTGTTTTGCTAAGTCTCAACTCGAGGTGAATGTGGGATCATGGTATTGCCTCCTCCCTACCTTCTATTGGAGATATGGAAATGGGTGAGCCGTCTTCATTGTTGCATGCCAACAGTAAGGATCAGAATGCTAAACCCCAATCGAGGGAAGGTGAATCCTCTCCAAAAGGGATGTTTCGATTAAAGAAAGTTAATGGATGTTTGCAAAAAGTCGAGGACCAACCAATTCTGGTTATTCAACCTAAACAAGTTTTAGAGGATGTCGAATACTGGAGCAATCATGCTCTTATTTGTAAATTTTTGGGCCTTCACCTTTCCTTGCCTGTGTTGGATTCTTGGGCTCGCTGTGTGTGGAACCCAAAAGGAGATATGGAGATTATGTTAGTAGCTAATAACTATTTTATGGTTATCTTTTCAAGCATGAGAGATAGGAATAAGGCATTTGAAGGAGGCCCTTATTTCTTTAATCAAGTGGGGCGCTTCATCAGGCCTTGGCACATGGGCTTTAACTCTATTGAGGAAATCCCCTTACGAGTTTTGATGTGGGTTTGTTTGCCGAGACTTCCTTTGCAATACTAGTGGGAAGATATTCTTCACTCAATCTCATTGCTTCTTGGAAAGCATGTGGGTTCGGCTACACAAACTCAAGATCATAAGGAAATTTATTTTGCTTGTATTTGTGTAGAAGTTGATTTAAATAATCTGTTACTAGGTTCTATGGAGATTTGCATGGGATCATTTTCTTGGATCCAACAGTTGGATTATGAGACCCTACCATTTAGATGTAGAATATGCCATGAATATGGGCATTTACATTGCAGATGCCCTAGGAATAAGTCCCCCACCTTGGCTGCTCCCAAATCCCCTAGGGAGGACAAGGGGAAGGCTACTTTATCTAATGGACCTATTGATAGCAAGGGATTTACTCAGGTTAAGTCTTGTAACAAAGGCAAAGGAAAGAAGAGAACCTGGATGGACAGGATGATTGATGATACCTTTAACAGGTTTGATGCTCTAAGAGACTTGTTCCAAGAGGAAGGTACCCCAGTTGAGCTTTCTTCTGCGGCCAAAGGGTAGCATGAGATTCGGGTTGGGGATATGCAGAGGGAGGATCAAATTCTATTTACAAGGGACCAACAGGCTGGATAGTTGGATATTGATTTGTCTCTTCTTGTTCAGGATATTGGAGATCTTCATGGGTTATAGGGTTTGAAGGGCCCAATCTTGGTGGCTCCTGACCCCCTTACACCCAAGGGGACCTCTGATTTTGCAAAGTGTAATAAGGCTCCTCTTGTCTTAGGCATACAAAAAAAATCCTTCAAAAAGGGGCCTTTGGATAAATCATCAAAGAGTGGTAAGAAGATTGATCAAGAGAAGGTGAAGATAATGGGTGAAAATTTGGTTGAGTCTGGGTCTGTGAGACCCATTGATTTTCATTTCTAACACCCCCATAAATTATTTTGTTGTCATGGAACGTAAGGGGGTTGAACAACATCCTGAGACAAAAGGTTGTCCGCAAATTAATTGAGGTTCAGTCTCCTAATATGCTCTTTATTCAGGAAACTAAACTTACAATGGATGGATTGGCTAACTGTGCTTTGTGTATCTAGCCTCAGGGATCTTGGTAGGGGGTGGGTGCTTTAAACAGTTCAGGGGGGTGGCTTGCTTCTGGGATCCTAGAAAAGTTTCCCCCTTATGGTGGATCTCCATTCGGTCCTCTATTCCTTTGGCTGCTTCTAGTTTTGAGATTGGAGAAAGATGTCTTTTCTCCAATATTTATGTCCTACTTAACCTTAAGGTAAATCCCAATTATGGGCTCATATCAGATTCATTTGGTCCCAGGACCCTTTTCTTCCATGGATTATGGCTGGAGATTTTAATGCTATTACTAGTTTGGAGGAAAAATGAGGAGGGATAGCTAGGTTGGGCCCTTCTTCAAATCTGCTCAGGGATATGATTGGCTCTTTTAATATCATTGATGTAAAGACAACCAATGGTTTCTTTACCTGGTGAGGCTATCTAAAAAAGGCTTGATAGATTTCTGGTTTCCTGCTATTGGATGAACAACAGGTGGATCACCAATTTTGAAATTCTTGACTGGAGGGGCTTTGACCATGATGTGGCTTAGAGACTTGTCTTTACTTGACCTTATGGTGGATTGGTGGCATGAGGGGATGCTAGCCCATGGAATGACCATGTATATTTTTAGTAAGAAGCTTTAACATGTGAAGTACGGGCTTAAGAGATGGAATAAACAATATTTTGGGAATCTCCATGCTCAGAAGTTAGCTGCTTAGACCAAGTTGAATAATATTACCCATCATATTAGAGACCAAGCATTGACCTCTAATCTATGTAAAGTTGGGTCCTCAACTCTTAAGGGATTGGAGGAATGGGAGCTTCTGGAGGAGATTTTATGGAAGCTAAAATCTCAAGTTGATTGGCTATAGGAAGGAGATAGAAATATTGCTTTCTTCCATAACTTGGTTAAGGCTCAGAGATAGGGGAATTCCATCTCCTTTCTTGTCTCAACTAAGTTCCTACAAAAAAATTTCTAGGGAAGTTGTCAATTATTTTTCTAATCTTTTTACTAGGGAAGATCTTCCTGGACTGAGGAATGTGCCATCTTGGACTATATTCCCCACCTGGTCCCTACTAAGATGAATGAGGCCCTCTTGAGTCTTATCTTGTTGCCTAAATTGGAGAAAGTTGTCCTTAATATGAAAAAAAGGTAAGGCTCTTGGCCCGTATGGTTTCCCAATTGAATTTTTCCAAGAATTCTAGGAAATAATAAAGTTTTATCTCCTAGATGTGGTTTAGGAATCTCATAGACATAAACAAATGTTGAAGTCTTTGAATTCTACTTTCCTGGCTCTCATACCTAAGAAGGAAGGGGCTAACCAGTTCGACCAATTTAGGCCTATAGAGTTATGTAATGTGGTCTATAAGATTATCACCAAATTGATCATTGAGAGACTCGAACCACTCCTTGGTTCTTTGATCTTTTTTTAATAGGGGGGTTTTGTTGAAGGAAGACAACTTGTGGATGGGGTTGTGATAGTAATGGAGGCTATTCACTCTATGGCTGCATCCAAGGAGAAAGCTATGTTCATTAAAATTGACATGGCTAAAGCTTATGATCAGGTGAGTTAGGAGTTCTTAGAGAAAATTATTTTGGCCTTTGGTTTTGATGAAGAGTGGGTGAATCAATTTCTAAGCTATGTGACCTCATCCTCCTTCTTAGTTCTCATTAATGGGGAACCTACAGAATTGTTTGGGGCTTCTCGGGGACTTCAGCAAGGGGATCCTTTATCTCCTTATTTATTCATTATCATGGCGAAGGGTCTTGGTAGATTTGTAAAATCTTAGGTGGGACAGGGTCTTATCCAAGGTTGGAGTTGGAATAACAATCTTCCTTCCTACTCTCATATTTAGTTCGTGGATGACATTGGGTTAATGGGCATGGCTAGAATCAATGAGGCATTGAATTTCAGGCATGCTTTGGATATCTATTTGAAAGACTTAGGTCAATGTATTAATGATGATAAGTCTTCCATTTATTTCTTTAACACTCCTCAGCTTATTCAGAGTAGGATTGCAAGGATTCTTAAATTTCAAATCAGTTCCCTTCCTTTGATGTACCTTGGGGTTCCGTTGGTCTTGGGTTCCAAGCGTAGAGAATATTAGTAGGGGATTTTGGATAAATTCTAGAGTAAGGTTAGTCATTGGACTTACAGATGGTTATCTTCTACTGGGAGAGTGGTTCTCCTAAAAAATGTGGTGCAATATCTCCCAATTTATAGGTGCTATGTTCAGGTTCCCCCTTCTAACTTTGTAAGGGATTTTGATGCCTTATCTCGGCAATTCCTTTGGTTTGGTAGCTTTCTATCTTCGAAGTGGAGCCTTTTCAAGTGGGAATTTGTGTGTAGGCCAAAGCATTTCAAGGGCCTTGGTCTTAGATTGGTGGCTCTTGTTGTCACAACTTTGGTTGCCAAGTTGTACTGGTAGTGGTGCAAAAGCCAAGATCGAGATTGGGCCAAGATTCTTGTTCACAAGTATTTTCTGAGTGGTGATTCTCTTGATGTGCCACAACTTACTATGGAAGGTAAAGGTTTATGTATTTGGGACACTCTTAAGAAGGGAGCTCAACTTATTAAGGTGGGTCTCTTCTAGATTTGTAATAGTGGATATGATGCCTTGTTTTTGCAAGACTCTTGGGACGACCACCCTCCCATTCTTTCTAGCTTCCCCCAGCTTCAGCCTCTTTGCCACATTTTCCTAATGTTGGATAGTCTACGGTGGAGCAGTATAAGATGATCAAGCTTATGGGATAGGTGGAGGTGACTTTCTGAAAAGACCCTAAGGAGTGGCCTGTGGGGGCTCTGATGAGGATCATGTTGTTCTTTCTAAAGCTTTGGAAAGTAGTTTTTACATCTCCCTTAATGAGCAAGATGCTTTGGCTTGGAGTCCTAGCCTAGAAGGAAAGTTTACTATGGCTTAAGGTTATGCTATGCTTGATGGGAACCTACATGGTCTAGCTGAGGTGTATTGGTGGAAGAAGGTTTGGTTTAAATTTTTTTGGCCCAAATGTATTTTTTTCTTATGGTTGCTAGCTGAGAACAATGCCTCACTTGGGAGAATCTTCGCAAATGAGGTTTTCAAGGGCATTCTATTTGTTTCCTCTATTCGAACAATGAGGAATGAACCTCTCACTTGTTCTTTATTTGCCTTTTTTTAGGAGAGATATGGCATAGATGGTGGGAGGCTTGGCGACATGTTTGTATTCATGCTACTTCTCTAACTGATTTTTGGGAGAGTTTGGGCAAACCTCCAGCAAAGACTTCTTTCTTGTAGGTTGCCTGGATGGTAGGGCCAACTCTCATTTTCTAGAAGCTTTGGCTCAAAAGGAACCACCGAATATTTTGTGATTCCAAATTAGGAAGTTTGCAATTATGGAGGATGATTCTTAGTAGGCTTCAAGAGACTATTTTTGCAAAGTGTGATATGTCTCAAAGTATTGACCCTAGTGATCTTGCTATTGTGCAAAATTTGAATCTAGGAGATAGTATACATGGTTTCCCCCTTAGTAAAAGACCTCATCATGTCAAGCAACGAGTGTTCTAGGATGGGAGGTGGACTCCTCCACCAGTTGGGACCTTCAAGATTAATATAAAAAATTCTTCTTGTGGGAACCCTAGTCATGCTAAAATTGGGGGCCTAAGTAGAGGCAGTGATGGTGGTATGGTTTTTATCTTCTCTATTTACAAAAGTCAACACTCTAATAATCTAATGGAGGCCCTTGCTATCAAGATTGTAGTTGAGAGAGGTTGCTCTTTAGGCTGGAAGAGGATCATGTGTGAGTCTAATTCCCAGATTGTTGTGGACATGCTAAATAACTAGAGCATGGAGGATGTTAGTTGGCAACTAGCCTCTTTGGTCAGAAAGACTTTAAGTCTTTGTAGTTCGTTAGACTCTATCTCCTTTCATCATATCCCTAGAGAATGGAACAAAGTGCTTGATTGCTTGGCAAAGTGGGCTTCAAAGAACATGGATGGTTGGGATATCAGTGGAAGGGATGAGTTACCTTTTGAGTATAGTGGTATTATTGAGCAGCTGTTATTTAGAGACATGAATATGTAGTGTTGTTGTGGGCTGTAGGCCTTTACTCTATAATTTGATTTGGTTTGAATAAATTTTTACCCCCTCTTTTTCAAAAAATAAAATTAAAAAACTGTAGGCTCTAAATGGGTTTTGAAATGAATAACATTTACTCAACAAAAAAGTGGCTATGTATGGGCACCAAAATTGGGAGATTGATCACTTAAACATGGAACCCAATTTACAATAACTTGGCATTACATCAACATCCTAACATACAAGTCATTGATGTTTCTTTCTGGACAACTTCAATCCCACAAAACTGATGAAATGGTGATGAAAATTAAGAGCCTCCACATTGTGATGGATAATTGTCTGAACTATTCTTAACTTGTGATGCTTGAGCAGTTTTCTTGATTTTTTTTTCTTATCCCCAATAATATAAAGAAAATTGGTCAAAACTTTCCCAAAAAATTTGTGCTGTTTGTATGCCCTACATCTGTTGTGTTGCAAGATTTGACTCTTACTTCTGTTGATATATTGAAGGCCAACAGTCATTATTATCTTTCCCTCCAATTAGTGTGTCTCTTGGTTTCTTGAGATGCTTCATATGTAATGTAATTGGAGCCTATTTATATGCTACTCCTACTCATTTGTAAACATCTTCTTATATACATTAATCTAATACTCTGCAGTCTGGACGTAGCCACTATTGTGGTGAATCAAGATAAATTTGGTGTTGTATATTTGTCTTGCATCTGCTATTATTCTTCCGCATTTAAATCCTTTCAATTGGTATGAGAGCTACTGGAAATCAATGTTTAATTTTTGGAAAGATGGAGGATGCAAAAGTGGAGAAATTCACAGGTAAGAACTTCAACCTGTGGAAAGTGCAAATGTGCTCTTTGCTAGTTAAGCAAGACTTATCACTTGCAATCGAAGGAAAGTCTAAGAAACTAGCCGCAATGTCGAATGAAAATTAGAAAAATATTGATGAGAAGGTGATGGCATCAATTTTTCTCTCACTATCACAAAATGTCTTGTTCAATGTCTCAAACAAAAAGACAATGAAAGAAGTTTGAGACAATCTTCAAAGTATGTACCAAACGACATTGGCTGCAAGCAAAATATTCATCATGAAGATGCTCTACAAACTGAAAATAAAGTAAGGGATTGTAATGTCAAATCATATAAATGATTTGAACACTCTACTATGTCAAGAAATCTCGGTTGGTATGACTCAAGATGACGAAGCCAAAGCCATCATCTTGTTATATTCCTTACCTGATAGTTGGGATCCCATAGTTACAGCAGTAAGCACTTCAAACTCCACAAAGACAAAGTTGGCCTACTATGAAGTTGTTTCCACCTTACTAAGTGAAGACATGAGAAGAAGTAACAAAGACTCCTCATTTGGTGATGCTCTCACCATGGTCAACACCGAATGAAGGGAAAGAAGTCATCATAGAAATAATAACCATTACAATCAAAGAAAATCTAGATCACCCAATCTATCAAGGTCAAGAGATAGGAATGGAGAGTGTTGGTTTTGTGGTAAGCTTGGCCACACAAAGAGAAATTGTTGGGCTTACAAGAAAGTACAAGAAAAAGTGAGAAATATTGAAGCAAATATAGCCTATGAGAAAGATGAAACTATTTTAATTCTTTCTACAAAGTGACTCAAAATCAGATTCTTGGGTGATAGATTGTGGAGCCTCCTTCCATGCCACTTCATGTATAGATTGTTTCAAAAATTACCATGAAGGAAAATTTGGAGAGGTATTTCTTGGAGACCACAAATCTTGTGAAATAGTTGGCAAAGGTGAAATATTGTTACAGTTGGAAGACAAAGGACAATGGTTGTTAAAAGATGTTCACCATGTTCCCAAGTTAAGGCAAAATCTTATTTCTGTTAGTCAGCTTTTTGCATAAGGATATTATCCATCCTTACATCTAGATACTTGGAAAGCCACCAAGGGTTTGAGGATCATTTCCAAGGGAAATAAAGTTGGTAATATTTATCTTTTTGAAAAGCCTATCAAAGTAAGGGCTGTTATGATAGTCATGGCCAGTGATGCAACACTTTGGCATCAAAGAATAGGCCATATGAGAAAAAAGGGCCTTGAGGTAATGCTCAGAAGAGATCAACTACCAGGTCTCCAATCAACAAACTTGGAGTTTTGTGAAAATTTCCTTTATAGAAAGAAAAAGTGGGTTAGCTTCTTGAAATGTGGACATGACATGAAGGAAAAACCATTAGAACTTGTACACTCAGATGTCTTTGGTCCTGTCAAGGTAAGTTCTCTAGGAGGTGCAAAGTTTTTTGTTACTTTCCTTGATGATTGTACTATGAAATTATGAATATATATGATGACCAATAAATTTGAATTATTTTCTAAGTTCAAAGTTTTCAAAGCTTTTGTTGAAAACCAAAGAGGTCACAAGATTAAATGCTTGAAAATGGATAATGGAGGTGAGTTTTGTTCACTGGAGTTTGACAATTATTGTGAAGGTAATGGTATTCATAGGGTGAAAGTTGTCCCCTACACCCCTCAAGAAAACGTGGCAGTGGAAAGCCTCAACATGACTATAATGGAGAAAGCTCAACGTATGCTTTCAAATGCAAGTTTTGGAAAAGAATTCTAGGATGAGGCATGTAATACAACCATATATCTAATTAATCAGAGTCCTTCTTCAAGGTTGAACTTTGGAATTTAGGAAGAGGAATGGCAAGGAAGATGAGTTTTATACTCTCATCTTTGAGTCTTTGGGTGTGAAGCCTATGTACATGTGCCCAAAGAAAAAAAGGACTAAGATGGATTTTAAATCACAAAAGGGCATCTTCATTGATTATGGAGAAGAGGAATTTGGATTAAGAATTTGGTATTTGGTGGAGAAGAAGGTTGTTCAAAGTAAAGACATTGTTTTCAATGAGAAAACATTTCTAGCACTACATTCTCAGGAAATGTCTGAAAAAGAATTTGTGCCAATATCTACACAAAGGAATGTTGGATTGAATCCACAAACAATTCCTAACACTATCTCATATAGTCCAATCTCTATCCTAACTCCACTTCCCTCCTTATTTCAATAAGTTGAATCAGGGAATATTAATAGTAACAATGATACTAATCTCAGTATAAGACATCAAGTCTCCCCTCACTATGAGGATGTCACACAAGACAGTAATGTTTAGTCTAAGATTTTGCATTCATATGATCGACATCCTATAGTGCTGGAAGGAGATATCCATCCTACATCTACATGTAATGTAAACACAATTTCTAAGCATGACTGACATCTCTTTAATGAATCCAAGCACTCCATTCACCACAACCCTGAGATAGTTGAAAAGCATCAAGATTCTATTCATTTCCATGGTATTGAGGGAAGCCAAGGGGAACAGGACATCAACAATAACAATATGATGTTTCATATGATTGGTGGTAAAACATTCATCAATCAACAGTCCTCCACCTACAAACATTCACAACCAATAGTAAATTTATTAGATATGATGCATGGGCATTTGGAAACCCAAGCTGAGACTTTTTTTTTAGCCACACAGGTGACACATAATACCATGTGTGATTCGGGTATCAGACTTTGTAAATGTACACCGTTCAATGACACATGCCATATCAATAGAAATGAAGACTCTTCCAAATTAAACACTCACTTTGGGCTTGGGGCAGTTAATCCACATGATACTCTATCTTGAACTCACATGGAGGTCATAGAAGTAAATCTGCATGGTGCTTTGTCCACCAAGGAAAATCCATGGCAAGAAGGATCCTTATGACACTTTCACAAAGAATTCTAGGCACAATCTCATCTCCACCCAACGCATTTGGTCAATGACAGATTTCATCATGGGACACTTAGTGGAGTTCAAAATCACATTGTCAATCCACCCAAAATGGATATGCATGTTAGTTATGATGAGACTCAACAAGATAGCACAATTGGCTTGCAGTCACAACCACAACTTGTTAATAGTACTGTGCAAAACAAAGCATCTTCTTGGAGAGGAAGTCCCCATAGTGGAGCCTATGAAGAATACACTCATGGAGAAATTTGCAGTGGTAGAAGACTATACAAATAGAACAGTGATCTCAATAACAAAATTTAAGCACAAATTTCAGAGCCTCAATTAAGGAGATCCAATAGAGAAAGAAGAATGCCAGTTAAAATTTTCAGATTATGAGTTGTTATTTGGTGAAGAGGCAGAGCCTTCACTTTTGATTTCGGAATTCTTAGAACCAACAACTTATAAACCTGCACTCAAAGATGTAAATAGTAAAAAATGGAAAGTTGTGATGCATGAAGAAATGGATTCTTTATTCAAGAATCAAACTTGGGATTTGGTCTCTCTTCCGCAAAATCAAAGACCAATCAAGAACAAGTGGGTATATAAACTGAAAGAGGAAGCAGAAGGCAATAAACGCTTCAAGGCCATATTGGTGGTAAAGGGTTTTGATCAAGAAAAGGGGATAGATTTCAACAAAATCTTCTCACATATTGTCAAGATGAAAACTATCCAAACTATTTTGGGATTAACAACAACTTGGGATCTTGAGTTAGAACAACTTGATGTAAAGACCACATTCCTACATGGTGATGTAGAAGAGGAACTGTACATGGAGCAACCTCAAGGGTTCATAAAGAAGGGACATGAACATATTTATTGCAAATTAAATTGAAACTTGTATGGCCTCAAACAAGCCCCAAGACAGTGGTATATAAAATTTGATCACTTCATGGCTAAACACAATTTCACAACATGCAAATCAGATCCATGCATCTACTTCAAGAAACCTCCTAGTGGTGAGTTTCTCATTCTTCTTTATGGTGATGACATGTTAATAGATGACACAAATAAAAGAAAAGTTAATGAGTTGAAGGAGAAATTGGCAAGCAAATTTGCAATGAAAGACTAAGGGGCAGCCAAAAAGATTCTTGGCATGACAATCACAAGGGATAGGAAAAAGAGGGAAATCACTCTATCTCAAAAATATTACATTGACAAAATTGTTGAAAGATTTGGCATGGCTAATGCAAAAGTAGCTCCTATTCCTCTTACTAGTCATATTCGACTAAGTTCTAAATTGTGCCAAAAAACACAAGAAGAAGAAAAAATCATGGAGAAAATTCCTTACAAATCAATAGTTGGTAGCATTATGTATGCTATGCTTTCTACTCGCCTCAACATTGCTCATGCAATGGGAGTTGTGAGAAAGTTCATGAGCAATCTCGAAAAAGCTCATTAGGAAGCCGTCAAATGGATAGTAAGGTATCTAAAAGGCACTTCAGATTATGTCTTATGTTTTGGAGGAAACAAGGTTTGGCTGTAAGGTTACATTGATTTTGATCTTCCCGAAGACTTGGACAAACAAAGATCTACCACAGGTTATACCTTCATGTTTGCTAGATCTGTGATCAGTTGGGCTTCATGGTTGCAACATTGCATTGCTCTTTCTTCAGCTAAGGCTGAATACTTAGCACTTTTTGAAGATGCAAGGGAAATGATTTGGCTTCAGCAGTTGTTTGGTGACTTGAAAGTTCATCAAAGTGAATATAATCTATTTTATGATAGCTGCAGCATGATCTTCATGGCACATAATCACTCATCCCAACATTGCTCCAAGCATGTTGACGCACATGCTCACTTTGTTTGTCATAAAGTTGAAGAGGGAAAGCTGAAATTTGTCAAGATTGACATCAAGATCAATCAGGTTGATATATTCATGAAGGTTGTTTCCAAAGAGAAGTTTGAATGTGCTAGAACTTCTCTTGGGCTTGTGAAGAAAAGATAAATCATCTTTTGAGCAAGGTATTGGGTGATTAGTTATAGCATTGGTTGTCCTTCAGGTGGGAGTTTGTTGATATATTGAAGGTCAACAATCATTTTTATCTTTCCATCCAATTAGTGTGTCTCTTGGTTTCTTGAGACACTTCATATGTAATGTAATTGGAGCCTATTCATATGTTGCTCCTACTCATTTGTAAACATCTTCTTATATACATTAATCTAATACTTTGTAGTCTAGACGTAGCCACTATTGTGGTGAACCGGGATAAATTTGGTGTTCTGTATTTATCTTGCATCTACTATTATTCTTCCACATATCAATCCTTTCAACTCCACTATCTACATTCACTACTCACCACGGCAATCTCAACACCTAATCTATTCTTTTATGATGAATCTTGTACACTTTGCATTGACTCCACCTAATCTTGACACATATTCATGAATCAGTAACCTCCAAATTGAATTTATTTGACAAGAGTTGCATTCCACATCACAAATCCTCAAAAGAAACCTCTTATCATGACCTTAGTGTTTTTCATCAAATTCATTAGATTTGAAAAATGAAATCTTCCAGTGAGTCTTCTTCTTGCAGGGAGATGGTATTTAGGTTTAAACCAATCAACAACTATTGCATATGTGACTTTCATCCAAAAAAATTCATTAATCACCAATTTTAGAAAGATAAACATTAAAAACATTGAAATTTCAAAGGGTTTATACTTGTCATCTTCCAATCAAAACAAAAGAATTAAAAATACTCAATTTGAATCATTGATATAATATCTTTCGAGGATAATGCAATCTAAATTTTCTTGGAGAATAAAGCAGGATGAGACTGGAGATAAAAGACCATCACCAATGAATCTTTGATGAAATTTGGACTTCAACTTTTCATTTTACCAACGTGCTATATTTTTCAGACTTTTCACCTCTTAATCAAAATTTTTAATACCTGATATGCATTGGTGTAGATGGTTCAGCTTTAATTCTTGAGTGTACGAAATTATCAGCATAGGTTTCTCCTATCATTCAAAACAACCCCAATTAAGAATTCCAATCAACACATTTACATTTTTTTTTAAATATCACTTCATGATTTTCTTTCTCTTTTGTCAATTATACTGTTGTGTTAGGATAATTTCAATTACATTCTCCAGATTCAAATGCCTCTAAATTCATACGTAGCTCTCAAATAGTTATGTATTAATAACTTACACTTTCACTTTTCATTTGATTTTTTTCTATTCCCCTTGCTAGCATGTCATTTGTTTGATATTCCCCCTTGCTCGCATGCATTTATAACTAATGACCTTTTGATATTCCCTCTTTGGTGTCATACATTTATGATTGATAGAAGACATTTCATTTAAATATTTTTGGTATTGATAATTTAGAATTAGAATTTCAAATGGCATTTAATATTTTCATTTTAATTTTGTTTGTAACTGTTGCCTAATCTTTTTTCCTTAACAGATTATTCCTTGGAATATTCTTGTGCTAGAAATTGTTGCTTCCATTGTATATGCCTCTCGGCATAATAATTAGCCTCAGAGTTATTCCTAATATTGGCTTTTATTATCTACTCTGTAGTTTGGATGTTGACATTGGTAATGGAAAAATTAATTTTAAACAGTCATAAATATAAATTAGTTATAGAATTCATTGAGAGATGATTTTAAAATAAAGAAATTAATTTCTTCTGTAAATTAGATGTCCACATTTTTAATACTTGTAACATCATTTGGTCTCATAAATCCTGCCATAGAAATGCACAAGCATAAATAAGTATTATTTGTGTACTGATATGTTTCAATTTTATAAAACAAGCACTCCTATATTTTATTTCCAATTTCATCATTTATTGTTGATTTAAACATGTCCACTCTTGTATTTTATTACAAGTCTATCAAACAAACAAAGGTATATGTGTCACTCAATCCAAGTATGTGAAGGAAATCTTAAAAACTTTTGGGATCGATGAATCTAAACCAATTGGTACACCTATGGTGATTGGAGTGGAATTATCAAAAGAAGACACTACTGGTAAGGTTTATCAAACATAATATAGACCAATGATTGGGAAACTATAATATGTTGTACATAGTAGATTGGATATTGCCCTAGTTGTTGGAATTATTGCAAGGTTTTCATCTAATCCAAGGGAAACACATGTGATTGTAGTGAAAAGGATATTTAGGTATCTCAAAGGAACTCAAGATTGTGACATATGGTATAAACAAGAGGATGAATTTAATCTTTAAGTCTAGATTGATGTTGATTGGGCCGAAAATGTTGATGACAGGAAAAACACAAGTGGTGGAGCTTTCTTCTTAGGAGAAAGGTTGATCACATGGATAAGAAGGAAACAAAGTTGTATTTCACAATCTACTATTAAAGCTGAATATGTTGTTGTTGCTATCAATTTTCAAATATTGTATGGATCAAAATTTTTTTGAAATGAATGCAAGAGGAAGTAACAAAGCCTGTCACTATCTACTATGATAACACAAGTGCTATAAATATTTCAAAAAACCTGGTGATGCATGCAAAGACAAAACACATATCAATCAAGTATCATTACATGAGGGAAAAAGTTCAAGAGAAACAAGTAAGGCTTGAATATGTGAAGTCTAAGGAATAAATTGTTGATATATTATCCAAGCCATTGCATAAGGGTGATTTTGAGTATCTAAGAGGTAAATTGGGGGTCCTGCCCCTATCCAGAAATCACTAGGTGGAGATGCATGATGCATCAATTTATGGATGAATTGTAATATTTTTTGGAGTTGATGCAGAAGTGCTCACACTTTAGGAGCATTCATGAAATTGTGATGAAATTGATCTAATATGTCCATGCATAGTACAGGGATAACTATAAGGTTTTATAAGTTTCATGATGAAATTTGAATGACCTTTGGCATTTCTATCAAAGGGGAAGAGAAATAAGGGAGAGAAATAATGGAGAGAATGAGAAATATGGAGAAAACCACTAAGATGGGATAAATAGTAAATGAAGAGAAATTATCCGAAGGAGGAGTGCTACAGAGATGAAGATTACAAATGTATAAACCTTAAACAAGAGACCACAATCAAAGGGGGAGTTTTGTTGAAGAATTTATTGTTGCTAAAGATACATACCGAGTTACAAAGTAACAATTTGAAGAACTAGAATAGAAAAGTGTATTGTTGTCAATGCATATATTTGATTATCCTATGTAATGTTTTGTAATGTACAATATTATGTTATGTGTTGCCATCAATGCCAAAGAGGGAGATTGTTAGTCGGGCCCCAACTAATAATGACATTAGTCATGAGAGGTTGTTAGCTGGGCCCCAACTAATAATGGCATTAGTAATGAGAGGTTGTTAATTGATAAGTGCTATGATTGTATGTAAGAGAGTCATATTAGTTATTATATTGGCATTGATGGAAAAGTCTTATTTCGCTAGACATTATGCTAACTCAAGAAAGTACCATATCATTATATTGTTGAAGATGATTTGAAGAAAGTATGATGAAGAGATAGTTGATATGTAAAGTAGTCAATGGGTACTTAAATGAGCTAGGCAATGATTATGTTATATTGGTTTGATTGTTTTGCAATCATGTATTATTGAGAAGTATCGAAGAACACAATGTCAAGAGTCACAAGGTTAATGAAGGGAGACTGTATTCACCGAGTGATTATAGTATTTTGTGAACAATTTGCAATGAATAAGAATAGAGTGTTTCTTGAGTGAGACAATATTAACTAAGTTATATGTTGCCTAAGTAAATGTTGTGTTTATCAAGTGACAATTGAATGAACAAGTTTGGAAAATTGGAATCTGAGGTTGACTTTTGATGGAGATTTGAAAAGATCAAGAAGGTATAATGTGAGAGTCAAAGCTTATTGCAAGATCAATGATCAAAAAAATTCAAGAAGGATCTGATGATGAAAATTGAAGAAG
Organism: Cupressus sempervirens; assembly: GCA_028749045.1. Classification (NCBI taxonomy): domain Eukaryota; kingdom Viridiplantae; phylum Streptophyta; class Pinopsida; order Cupressales; family Cupressaceae; genus Cupressus; species Cupressus sempervirens. Next base: position 389,900,896 of record CM053787.1, on the reverse strand, counting down.
GATAAGGATCGACACAAAGTTTTATGCAAGGTTATATTTTCTATGTGTCTAATTCATTGTATGAAGGAATTCAATTGTAAACCTAAGATCGATGATGTTGATTAAGCAACAAAAGATGTAAGGATGTGGAAGCATTAAGAATTTTTTTTGAGAAAGAGAACAAGATAGTTTTAGGCTTTTTTTCTTACTTGATGATGGTATTGAGTTCACTACTGATTGTATTGCTAAGAGGAGATCAAAGTGTGAAGGGGAAGAAGTTAAAAAGAGATTGTTAAGCCAAGTGAACCAATAAATGAAAGAAGAAAGAGAAGGAGTTATACAACCAAGTCAAAGAATATCCAAGAGAGAGATTAGACAGTAAATGAGCAAGAGAAGAGATATGAACAAGGAAGGGTAGTTGTTATTCTTAACTAGTCACTTTTTACTATTATTGTTTACCATTGTAGTAGAAAATCTTAGAAGCAACTCTTTTTAGTCAAGGACAAGGAGTGATAAGGTCTAGATGATCTTTTGGTGAAATCCTCTAACAAGGTCACTTTAACAAAGAATATATAACCTTTATCAAGGTTGTCTCCTAATAGAGATCACTTTAGAAGAGTGAAATTTTTGTGTTTCCGGTCCCAAGTGTTTTTTTCCCTTAACAAGGTTTCTACATTAAAAATCTAGGTGTCAAATTGTGTGAATGTTATTTGTGTTACAAGTTTTTCTTCATGTTTTACAGTTTGTTGTAACTTGGTAATCACTAAGATATCACTAGGTAATAACTAGAAATTTATTGATAATCAATAATGCAAGAAAAAATTTGTAAATAAATGAATGAACAAATTAAGTAATGGGTTGAATGTGTATATCGAGCAATTGAAGTTATTGTGGTTGATGTTTATGATGCTTTGATGGCATTGAAACATTTGAAGGGACTATGAGATAAATGAACATAACTGACTCACCCCCCCCCCCCCCCCACCCCTTGCCCCAAGTTATCTAACATCAAATTTGTTTACATTTGGCACAACAATATTACTTGATGCCAAATCTTGCAGTGGAGATCAGTTGAATGGTGTCGCAACGCATATCTTTCAAACAATGCATCATTTAATCAATTTGTTTGCTCCATTAGCTCCATATGAGCCAGTGAACCCGAGTGACAACCCCATTTTGGCCATTGATTCGATAGAACATTCATGCCCACATTGGACCAAAATGAACCCAAGGTGCTCAAAGCAATATTGGGCAACAAATTTTAGAGGGCCATAGCTCAAAGTTCATAAGTGGTATAGACAATCTATCAAATGCTACAAGATTGTGTTGTCAAGTTCTACAATAACCTCCCTTATTTTTGGGAGATTCAAATTTGATTACATTTGGCACAAAAATCTCTCTTGACGCCACATCTTGCAATGTAGATTAGTTAAATGGTGTCATAGCACATATCTTTCAAACCATGCATCATGGCATCAATTCATTTGATCCATTATCTTTGGATGGACAAGTGAACCTTAGTGACAACCTCATTTCAGTTGTTGAGTTGATAGAATGTTTGCGCCCACCTTGGACCGAAGTGTACCCAAGGTTCCCAAAGCAATATTGGGAAATTTTTTTTGGAGGGCCATAGCTCAGAGCATATGAGTGGTATGGATAACCTATCAAATGATATAGGACCATGTTTTCGAGGTCTACAATAACCTCTCTTAGTTTTGGGAGATTTAAATTCATTTATATTTGGCACAACAATCTTGCTTGATGCAAAATTTTGCAGTGGAGATCAATTGAATGGTGTCATAGTACATATCTTTCAAACCATGCATTATGGCATCAATTCATCTACTCTATTATCTCTGGATGGGTGGGTGAACCCTAGTGACAACCCCATTTTCGTCTTTGAGTTGATAGAACGCTTGTGCCCACCCCAAACAAAAGGGGTATGGATGAACTTTCACATGCTACAAGACCATATTTCTAATTTCTACAATAACCTCTCTCAGAATTGGGAGATTCAAATGCTTTTACGTTTATCACAACAATCTTGCTTGATACCAAATCTTGCAGTGGAGATCAATTGAATGTTGTCATAGTGCATATCTTTCAAACCATGCATCATGGCATCAATTTACCTACTCTATTAGCTTCAAATGGAAGAGTGAACCCTAGTGACAACCTTGTTTTGGCCATTGAGTCGATAAAACATTCGCGCTCACCTTGGACCGAAGTGCACCCAAGGTGCCCAAAGAAATATTGGGCAGCAATTTTTAGAGGGCCATAGCTCCGAGATCATGAGAGATATGGAAAAAATATTATATTCCATAGGATCATGTTATCGAGGTATACACTAGCTTCTCTAAGTTTTGGGATATTCAATTTCATATACACTTGGCACAACAGTCTCACTTGATGTCAAATCCTACAATAGAGATAAGTTAAATGGTGTTGCAGTGCATATCTTTCAAACCATGCATTGTGGCATCAATTTGTCTACTCCATTAGCTCTATATGGGTAGGTGAACCCTAGTGACAACCCCGTTTTAGCCATTGAGTCAATAGAACATCTGTGCCCACCCTAGATCGACTATGGTCTCTTAACTTCTAATTAACTATTGACTGAGCACTAACTGAAACATATAATTTGATAGAGCTTACAACGTCAAAAAATATGATCTTCTTCACCATCATAATTTACTAGGACTTTTTTTTATGGCTTTATTTCATGTCCTTTCAAAATAATTTAATCAAGTTACTAACTTATGTCTTAGCCCTTATAGTCCTTATTGACAACTAGACACTATTGAGCCCATTATACAATAATGACATTTGTTACATTATTGCATGACTGAGAATGGCCTTATTACACACTTTCACTCCCTC